>QEPC01002445.1:816414-847041 GCA_003113815.1 Sphenodon punctatus
GAAAATCCACAGCTGCAGCATCCTCAACAGATGGCTGCCCAGCCTCTGTTTGAAAACCTCCAGTAAAGGAGAGCCCACCACCTCTTTAGGGAATTTGTTCCACTGTCAAACAGCTTTTACTGTTAGGAAGTTTTTCCTAATGTTTAACCGAAATCTGCTTCCTTGTAATTTTGAGCCTATTATTTCTAGTCTTGCCTTCAGGGGCAAGAGAACACAAGTCTTTGTCATCCACTCTGTGACAGCCCTCTAGGTAGTGGAAGAGTTCTGTCATGTCTCTCCTTAGTCTTCTCTGCTCAAGGCTAAACATACCCAGCTCCTTCAACCTTTCCTAATAGGGCTTGGTTTCCAGACCTCTGACCATCTTTGTTGCCCTCCGCTGAACCCATTCCAATTTGTCAATGTCCTTCTTAAAGTGCAGTGCCCAGAAGTGGACACACTACTCCAGATGAGGTCTGACCAGCGCAGAATAGAGTATAATTTATATCAGTGAAGAGGTAAAAAGTTTTTAAAGCATCCATATTTTCAGTTTTATCATTAGAATTTTCCTGCAAAAGGCTTTAAATTTACATTTCCTCTTTACAGTTAAGCTTTCTTATATTTTCTTCTCTGCCAAGCCATCTTGTTTAAGAAAGAATGAAGCCCTGAAGAAGCTGTTGGAAATGCATTGACTTTTTATGATTATCAAGTACTCAGCGTGGACTGTATATTTCTATTCCTGTTCATATAGTTGATCATTCTTCGCCGTATTGGCTGTTCACAATTACTAAGTGTTTATTTTGGATTATGCTTTGATACTTGATATTTAAATTGTTTTTTGTTTCTTCACTATTTCCCTCATTAAATTGCTGTTTTCATACAAGTGTATATTCACAGACCTTCTATTGGTATATCTTTTAAACCCGGCATAAGTAGGCCAGGAAGTAGAACTGTGGGGCTGTACGTCTCCCTCACATCCCTTCTTTGAAGTGGCTTCTACCTCTGCCCGTGCTGCTGTTTTCAGGCTCTTGAGTGAGCAGAAGTAAAGGGGCAGTGGCTTTTAAGCAAGCTGGGGCGTGTCTTGCAGCTATAGAACCATAGATAATAAGCTGAAGAGCCACTTAAGGCTCACGAGCTGCCATTTGAGTATCGCTGATCTGCGTAATATCTTTCTTCACTGATATGGTGCCGTGTTGTTAAATGTAGTGTGGGATTCTGCAAAGCTGTCAGTAAAAATGTTCTTTAAAATATATACATAAAGGCATTGAATGAACTGTTAGTTGCAAGCTATGGACACCTTGTTAATATAGCTGCTAATTTGAATAGGGAAAAGGTTGATAGATGTAACGTTGCATGTGACACAGTAGTTCATTCTGTCTGGCTGTTTTTAAACGGGCACACCCAGGGAGCGAGACCGCATGTGTCGATGTAGTGCACATGCACTTCTGGTGAGTGGGGGGCTTCAGTCAGGCCAGGATGGGTGTGCGCTCCTGTCCACACACCACCCACTCATGCCCCTGCATGGAGTATCCCAGGTTTTTCCATGCGTGGGCATGAGTGGGAGGTGCATGGGTCATGGGAGCCCATGCACCCACCCATACCACCTTCAGACAGGAGCTCGGGTGCGTGGGGAACGGGGTCCATGCGTCCCATGTAAAAATAGCCTCTGTGGGCATCTGTGATTCACCAGTTTGACTTCTCCCCTATCTTCCTAGATTTCAGTGAGGTATCTTGCATAGCTTGCTTATGCTGCTGGTAAGGGTTTGTAGAGGTACATGCCCAAACTCCTACTTAACACCTTACCTGTCATATCGTCCCTCTAGTGCCTCAGTCATCATTATATTTCACAATTTATAAAAGTATTCAGTGAAGTTCTGTACTAGTTGTGTAACACTTTTTAATCTCTTTATATCTTTGGTCACTTCAGAGGAGATCTTTTGAAACCTTGTAAGATTTTGGTGTGTGTGTGTGTGTGTGTGTGTGTGTGTGTGTGTGTGTGTGTATACACACATACATACAGCTACTGTTGCCTCATAATTCAGTATTGAATTGTTCTTCTCTTTCTGAATAGTGAACCTGAAGTTATTTCATGAAATGAGCTCAAACTAAGTTTTGTATAGCTGTAATTCTCAAAGTAGGTGCAGTTGTGTACCAGCCTTGAAAAAGAAGCTCATCACAGCAATCCAGAACAAATTATAGGGTATTCAGCTATTACGGCTGAAATGTTTCCATGTGAGAAGAAGTGTGTGTTGGGGGGTCGGAGTGGCAACGAAGAGGATAGTATTAGGGTCTGCAAAAACAGGCTTCGAGGTAGAAGGGTGGAAGTGAGAGGCTGGTTTTAGCGTTGAGGCTGGCCTAAAATAAGGTACTAATTGAAGGCTGTTACTTCCTTAGTGAATTCCCACCACTGGTTTAACTAAACTTGTGGCAGCAAAGCTTGGCAGCCTTAGGCCTGTTATATGCATACTTTTTATGCTGCCATATTGATGTTAGAGAAACAATCAGATATACTGGAGCAAGTTCCCAGTGGAGCTGCATGGCTCACATCTCTGTAACTAACGCGACACTAGGAGGCTGCAGCAATCTAACTATTGGTTTCTCTACTGATATATTAGTGTAAAAAGTGTGTGTAACCAAGACTTTAGATACCTTGTTTGTGTTTCTTTTTTTTTTACCACTGTGCTTATTATAATTAAGCCTTCTGGATCTTCTAGTGGGGTATCAGTGCATTTTTTCTGCAATTCTATAGTGTGGTTAAGGTCTTACAAAGAAATGAGAGAGGACTATAACTGTTTGTGGAAGTACTGTACTGTCTAAGATTTTGCCCTGTAAAAACAGCAATGTGTGATTCCATCTGTATCCTCTCTTGTGTCAGGTGCTAAACTCGCAAGTAAAAAGCCTGCAAACACAACCCTAGATCTGAGTCAAGTTGGGGTTTTTTCTGCTACCACTTACCATTAGAGGTCAAATTATGCCCTTCATTACACCTTTGTACCTGACTAAAACTTGGTACAAAAAAGTTGGATGGTTGAGGAGAAACTGAATCCAGTGCCGTCATTATTTCTTTTGGCTTTACGCAGTTAATTGTAGTAAAAAAAAAATTAAACATTGAGTAGCTAGGACAAACTGAGTAGTTAGGACTCTTAATGTACACAGTGAAGCAGGTCATCTGAACCAGAAAGTGCTGGTTTTACTTAGCCACCTTGTAGAGTACAACTCTACTTTAAGGTGTTAAGGGATTGGATTAAAGTGGGTAGGGAACAAAAAAAGGGGGAGGGGAGGGGAAGCCGAGTTGTAAATAGTGGACTTGGAAGAGCCTTGAAGACAGTAGAAGTTCATCCCGTAAGCTACTTGGTTAATAACCATTAATGGACCTACTCCTCAAGAACCTATCCAGTCCTTTTTTAAACCCAGCTATACTACTGGCCTTGACAATGTTCTCTGGTAACAAATTCCATAATATAATTGTGTGTTGAGTGAAAAAGTACTTTCATTTATTTGTCTTAAATCGGTCAGCAACTAATTTCATGGAGTGCCCCCTAGTTCTAGTACTATATTCACACAATTCAATTTATTGTGCGTGGCCAAGGGCCATTGCAAAAGGAAAAATAAAACACTGTACAAAGTATAAACCAAATATGAAAACAAGAGGAAACCCAGATCATACAAAAAGCCTTGGGTCAACCATGGATGTTAGAATATAAAGGCTCCTGGGGTTTCCAAACTAATAATCAACAGCCATGCTAATAGAAACTCCATAAACACCATTCAATACAGCAGGTATTAGAGGTCAATAGCTAAATAAGCTGAGTGCCGCGACTCACCTCTTCATATTCTGAAGGGAATTTAGAATACAGAAAAAGATGACGACAGTTCAAGGCCAAAATCAAAAATTTTGAAACCATCAGTGTGATCACTGGATCTGCATCAGATAGAGCAAGAAGCAATAAACTATGATCAGTCCTGCCAGAATATTGAAGCAAGAGAGGAGATAAAAGTTCCTTGCGTAGGTTGTCATACAGATGACATGAAAACAGGATATGATCTGCAGGTTCTGTCACCAAATAATCAAACGGACAGAGCCTATCCGAAAACTTAATAGCTCGGAATTGTTCCTCCAAAACCATAGAGGGCAGGGCATTAAATTGAGCACTTAGAAACAAAAATTTCCCCCTCGAGTACTATTTGAGAGGGTAATAACCTTTCCCTATCTACTTGTTCCACACCACTCAAGATTTTATAAACCTCTATCATGTCCCCTCTCATGTCTCCTCTTTTCTAAGCTGAAGAGACCCAGCTTGTCAAGCCTCTCTTTGTACAGAAGCCGTTCCATACCCTTTATCATTCTCGTTGCTCTTCTCTGTACCATTTCTAGTTCAGCGATGTCTTTTTTGAGATGAGGCGACCAGAACTGCACACCCTATTCCAGGTGCGGTCGCATCATTGATTTGTATAGAGGCATTATGACATCCTCAGTTTTATTCTCTATCCCTTTGCGAATAACTCCTAACATTCTGTTTGCTTTTTTTTTTTTACTGCTGCTGCACACTGGGCTGAGGATTTCAGCGTATTGTCCACAATCACTCCCAGATCCTTTTCCTGAGTGGTAACTCCTAGCTTAGTACCCAGCATTGTGTACTTAATAGTTTGGATTATTTTTCCCTATGTGCATCACTTTGCACTTGTCCATGTTAAATCTCATCTGCCATTTAGATGCCCAGACACCCAGTCTCGTAAGATCCTGTTGTAGTTCTTCACAGTCTGCTCTTGTTTTAACTACCTTGAATAACTTGGTGTCATCCGCAAATTTGATCACCTCACTCTTAACGCCCTTTTCCAGATCATTAATGAATACATTAAACAGCACCGGTCCCAGTACAGATCCCTGAGGCACACCACTTTTTACATCTCTCCATTGTGTGAAAACTGACCATTCAGTCCTACACTTTGCTTCCTATCCTTTAACCAGTTACCAATCTATAGTAGGACACTACCTCCTGTCCCATGACTTTTTAATTTTCTCAAGAGTCTTTTTTGTGGGACCTTCTCAAATGATTTCTGGGAATCCAGGTACACTATATCTACCGGGTCTCCCTTGTCCACATGCTTATTTACACCCTCAAAGAATTCCAACAGATTAGTGAGGCATGACTTACCGTGGCTAAATCCATGTTGACTCTTCCCTATTTAAGCTATATTTATCAACATGCCCAGCGATTCTGTTCTTAATGATAGTTTCCACCATTTTGCCTGGCACAGACATCAAGCTTACTAGTCTGTAGTTTCCAGGATCACCTCTGGATCCCCTTTTAAATATCGGGGTTACATTTGCCACCCTCCAGTCCTCATGTATAGTGGCAGATATTGCCAATAGGTTACAAATTACTAAAAGTAGGTCTGCAATTTCATATTTGAGTTCCTTTGGAACTCTGGGATGAATACAGTCTTTTGAATGTCCATCTCCTAGCACTCTGTGTATGCAAAGGGCCTAATGAACACTTGAGTAGAACGTGAGTCTAGTGCACATTGGAGCAGACAGTCTTTGGTATACAAAAGAGATAGTTAGGCGGTGCTTGGTAATTACGCATGTCTTCTATAAGAATGCCTGCCAAGCTCTCTTTTCAGATCTTCCCTCAAACCAGACACTCAGGTCACAGTGCGGGGGGCATATAATTTCAGAAACAATGAAGTTGAACATAAAGTGCTTTTCTGCTCAGGAGCTTTAGGCACAATGGGCTGAAGTGTTAGCAAGTTCCTGAAGCAGGCTCTTCTTTTGCTGGGATTCTTTTAGCAGGGTCGTTCGTCCCTCTCTAGCATGCAACAACACCCTTGTGATTCCTGTCAGATTTTCTGGCTTTTGTTGACTGGTGTAGAAGGTGGCGTATACTTCATTGAATTTGGTGTCTTTCCAAAGTCAGTGGAATTGTTCTCAGCTGTCAGTGAGTCAGAGTGGCTGAGTTACTGTCTCAAAGTTCAAGTTAATGGAATTTGCCATTCAGCTTCCCTTGAATTGTCTGGCAAAGGAGGTGTTTCCTTTTAACTGGAAGAAAGAGGAGGGAATCCCATGAAGGAGTCACCCTGAATGTGTATTAGGGTATATGAAACTGCTAGAAGTTGCTGTCCTTCCTAACCTACTTTGTTTTTTTGGCCTTTACTGTGAAGTCTAAAGGATAATCATACATTCTATCAAGTCTTGATTTTAGGAGTCAAGGAAACCTCAGTCAACCTATACTTTATAACTTAATTCCCAAGCAAATAAGATTTCAGTTTTTTTCTGGGGATGTGTAGGGATAGGTGGAGCTGAGTTCAATGAAGGATGCTAGTTCAGTGTTCAGTGTTCCAGATGCTACTTCAATTAACCCTGCTCTGAGGCTGTAGATATTCCCCAGATCGAGAGCACTACAATTTGAGGCTCTGCTGGGCCCATGTTGCAGTCAAGCAGGAAGTGTTTTGGCAAAAATTCCTAATAGAGATGAAACAAAAGGACTTCCATAAAAATAGCTAATTTGACCCTTTTCTCTCATTTTCCTTGTGAATTTAAATCAAGGCCTAGCCTGAGAGGAAGTGCAGTGTGCAAGGAGGAGTTTTACTGAAAAGAGATGTCCTCTTGTTGGGTGCAACATATTTATGAAACTGGGAGGGGAAGATTGATGAAATGTATATTTAAGGGTAAAGTGCAGCAGGCAGGCTAGAAACTGGTTCCAAGATTGCCAATCATTGGTCTCCTTATTGTAGTCCATGCTTAATTAAGGACATGTCTCCTCTGGGGAAATCGAGAAAGAAAACTTGGGATAAATACTACTGTGGATCTGCAGAAAATGTGTAAAGCTCCCTAACAGACACTGCAGAGTGTGTGTAAGGAAGGATAAATGAGGTGGTTGATTATCCACAAGCAGAAGGCTAATGGAAGCACCTGACTCTCTAAGCATATGAAAACACTGTTTCCTGGAGCAGCCAGCAGGATAGCTGCAATTATTCACCACCCATGGCATATGTGCATTCCATCTACTACACCAGCAGACCGGACATATTTGGAAAACACCTTCTTGGCAGTATCATTTGGACAGCAGCCACTGAACACTGAAGAAACTGAACGTATCAGGACGTTTATGAAATGGGAGGAGAATATTACAGGCATTAGTATCTTCTCAGGCAGTCAGCACCAGTCTGGCAACTGAACCCTATGTTTGGGTGTTAGAAGATTTCATTATTTGTGCTCAGTTCAAGGAGACAGCCAAGTTAATGGTCCTTTCAGCCTTAGCTGAAAGATGATGATGATCGAGTATGCTACAGCAGCACAAATTTTTAGGTTGGAGAGAAACAGTAGTTGTTGTTCTTCCAGCAGGAATGCCTCTTGGAAGAACCAGTTTTTGGCTTTTATTGTTGGAAGCCGCCCCGAGCTGTTTTCAGGAGGGGCGGGGTAAAAATCTTGCACCTTCCTCTGAAGCATGTATTTTGTAACATAGTCAGAAAGAGGTTACTAATCTAGATTGGCTACTGGCCTGATCAGTAGTGGCAGTTTATATGGTCAGCTTTTTCTGCTGCACATCCTGGTTTTAGGGCCATCAGTAAATGCACCAGACTCAGTTGTGACATGGAGACAGTGTTGAAATCTCTCCCCTCTTTTGAAAGGCTGGTGGGAATTGGAAGAGAAGACCTGCTAGGAAAGGGGGTCTGATGGTCTCTCTCTGATACCCTGCTCCTACCTCTACTTTCTTGTAAGCTTCTGTAATTTGAGCTGTCTCATTCTCCTCCTCCCACTACCACCACCACCACCTTTCATATCCTCCTCCTCATATTTTTCAGTTCGTTTCCTGCAGATCTCTTCTATATTCATTTAGGCTAGATAGCTAAGAAATAAACATGTGTAAATAAAAATCTCTGATTTTTGTAAATCAAAACAGCACCTGGTTTTAGCATCTAATGGTAATGTTTCCACCTCTGAGCTCTTTCCAAAATAGCCAGTATTGTCACAAAAAGAAGGGAGCCATACTTATTATTGAGCAGTGCGACAAATAATTTTTTATTTAGATAGCGCAAGCAATGTGTCTGGTGCTGAACAGCTCCCTTTTAATTAGAGGTAGGTTTCTGCCCAGTGGGGCTTACAGTCTAGGATGGACAAGGAAGGGGAGCCATGTGGGAGAGGAACATGGAGAGAGACAGGGAGGCAGTGTCCTATTGTGGATTGGAACCTGGTTGAAGGATAGACAACAAAGTGTAGGACTAAATAGTCAGTTTTCACAATGGAGAGAAGTAATTAGTGGAGTGCCCCAAGGATCTCAAAGACCCCAGGATGTGGAGGAAATGCCGCCACTTGAATCATCAATTTCGAGTCAAGAAGCTACCCAGACAAGTTCCTTTTTGACTTCTTTTGATAGTAAGGGACACTCTTCTCCAATTTTGGACGGGCCAGGGGTAGCTTGTCAAGGAAAAGATCAGGGGGACTTGTCTTTGGCCCGCCTTTTGGGGAATCTGTGCTTTATGGTAGCAGATTTAATTAAGAAATTACTGGCCAGAGTGGAGGGGATTATAAGCCATCTTGTTACACTTCAAACTGCCTTGGACCAGATAGTGCTGGCCTTGTCTGAATTAAAAGCAGAACACCTGGGACGGGAAGTGCAGAAAATGTTTTCAAACCGGAGTATAGCTGGACAGAGGGGTGACAAGGATATTGAAGTTCAACAGAATCCCCAAACTGAGAACCAAATAAGAATTAAGGGAAGATCCCCCCCCAGGTTTTAAAAGTCAAATCATCCACTTATGTTGTTAATGACTTAGCGATGGCATTTAGAATCCATCCTTTGCCTAACGGCTCTTTCCCAAATTGGAGCACTAAATATGATATCCAGACCCATTTATCAACTATACTCCAGGTTAAGATCCCCTGGGGGCATATAGGCTCTTATCAAATGCTGCCGGCACCTAGAGACCTACAGAGGCTAGTTATATAATTTGCGCCAATTGGTGGATCATATAAAGGCTCAAACCCAGCGTTTCTACTCATGGGGCATTATTTTGGGGGATGTCTGTAGGGATGTGGGAGATCCGGTCCCACTTGTAATTCCCTATAGAAATAAATCTCAAGCCCCTAGTAGGCTTCAAACCTCAGTAAGAGGAGAGAAGGAGGGAAATAATATAAAAATGGATATTAACCAGGAGGGTAAATTGCCAATACAAGATAGGCTTCTAGATATAGCTATGACTAATCAGCAGGAAGTTATAAAATCCATATACCCCAAGGATAAGGATATAGAAGAGAGAGAGGAGATTATTGGGTTTGAATGAAAGAAATATGGAGTTGGATATGATGGATATTGCACCTGTAATCTTGTCTCCCTTGGGGAAACTTCTGATTCCCTTACAAAATAACCATCTTGAGGGAATGCAGGACCGGAATCTTGAGCTGCCATCCCAGAGTTTACAGCAAAAGTATTATATTAGTCAATGTAAGTCCTTCCAAATGATCTTTTGTGTGCCATGACAATACTCTAAATATTTGTGCCTGGAATTCTGCAGGGTGGACTAGACACTTGCAGGCGGAAGACTTTCTACCTTACCTAAATCAGTATCATATTATCTGCTTACAAGAAACCTGGGAAGTTATTGCCCTTGAGTGTATCCAATTATAAGGCTTTTTCTATGGAGGCCAAACCCTCCTCGAGGGGAGGAAGATCAAGGGGTGGGTTGGCCTGCTTGGTGATCTCTAGCTTGGCTCAGTATGCCCATAGCATTTTTGCTTTGCCACTGGTGACTCAAGGGATAACCTTGAAGTTAGGGCAGGAGGTATATATCATTATAAATGGGTATATCCCTCCTCATAACTCAGGGTATTATAGGGAGAACCTATGGGAAAAGCTACAGAAAGTCGTGGAAGATTTACAGGACAAGTTCCCTAAGGCAAACCTTTATAATAGATGGGGATTATAATGCCCAAATAGGGCCTGATAACCATTGTTTGAATGAACATGGTATTACCCTACATTCCCCAGGGGGAAAAGGGTTGTATAATCGTGTATCCAGAGATCGAAGAGTGAATAATGCGGGGCTAAAGTATGCTGCTATGATTAGAGATCTCTCTCTTATAGTCTTGAATGGTTCGGGGTTCTCGGACCAGGATGGGGAATTTACCCATATTGGGCCCCATGGGGCCTCAGTAATAGACTTTGTAGCAGTGTCTCAAAATACGTTATCGAAGGTTAAGGATTTCCAAATGGGGTTAAATACTCTAAGTGATCACCGGCCATTAATACTCAGGTTAAATCGGAATTTGTGGAAGTTACCCAGTAGAGAGGATAGTGACAACTCCCATGTAGAAGTTTTCCCCCAACGGAAGTGGGGAATTTCCTTGGCCAAAGAATTTGAGGAATTATCAAGAAATCAGGAAGCTGTATGTTTTCAGGATAAAATATTGAGCTTTGAGGGTGAAGAGATTAGTGTGAATAACTACGATGGGTTGATGAGATTGATGCAGGACCATTTATTTAAGTTATAAAGAGAAAAACACGAAGGATCAAACAAGGACAGTAGATAAGCCTTGGTTTGATCTAGAATGTCGGGTGGCTAAAAGCAGATTAACCAAATTCTATGTACTTTATCGTAGGGATCATGGAAGGGAGCAATTACAAGCTTTTGGGGGGCAAAAGAAGATATATGCTGAATTGATAAAAGGGGAAAAAAGAGCTTACTGGAAAGAAGGTTGGA
Source organism: Sphenodon punctatus (assembly GCA_003113815.1). Lineage (NCBI taxonomy): Eukaryota > Metazoa > Chordata > Lepidosauria > Sphenodontia > Sphenodontidae > Sphenodon > Sphenodon punctatus. The sequence goes on from QEPC01002445.1 coordinate 827,092, forward strand.
ATAAAATGCAGATAGCAGCTGAAAGGAAGGATTATAGGACTTTCTGGAAATATATAAATGGGGCTCTGGGCAAGATTCCCTCACAATCAGTGTATCTCGTTCCTTCAGAAACGTGGGAACAGTACTTCCAGAGCATCTTTAATATTGTAGAAACCCAGGATAGTTATCAGGATCTAGATTTAACAGATAGCCCGGAATGGCCTAACCTGACTCAAGAGGAATTATTGAGCTATATAAGCTATATATTGAGCTTAAAAGCAATAAGATCCAACTTAGGCTGGTGGGTTCCAATGCTAGTGGCCCTATTTAATTCAATTAATGCAACAGGGAAAATGCCAGCAACATGGGGAACAGCAGTTGCGATACCTGTATTTAAAAAAGGATTGCGTTTGGACCTCTCAAATTACAGGCCAATAAGCTTAATTAGCGTAGTTAGTAAACTCTATGCTAAAGTCCTCTTGGGAAAACTTACCAAATGGATAGACGACAATCAGATTCTACACCCGGAACAAGCAGAATTCCAACGGCAACGATCAACAGTGGAACACTGTATCATGTTGTTCCACTTAATAGAAAAATATAAGACCAAAAACAAGCAGTTTTACGTAGCCTTTTTGGACCTGCGTACTGCTTTTGATGCAGTAAATCGGTGCTTATTGTGGGAAAAACTGAGAGAGACTTCTATAGATCGTAGACTGCTTTACCTTCTGCAAATAATACACCAGAATACAGCGCTTAAAATAATGGTTGATAGAGTTGGCCATCTATCTAGAAGAGTGGAAACAAATGTGGGAGTCAGACAAGGATGTGTGTTGGCTCCCACATTGTTTAACCTATTCATTAATGATTTGATACCTAAGATGTCAGAAGCTAAATTTCATCCTCCGAAGTTGGCATCGAGAGCGTTGAAATGTCTCCTGTTTGCTGATGACCTGGCTTTGGTCTCACAAACTAGGATAGGTCTGAAGAGACAGTTAAAGGAGTTTGCACGTTACTGTGAACTAAATGATTTGAAAATTAATTATGAAAAATCTAAAGTAATGATATTCACAAACTCCAGGAAAACGTACAAATGGGATATACAAGGGAATATGATACAGCAGGTACCCATATTCAAGTATCTGGGGATGTATTTTCAGCAGTCAGGAAGATGGAAAGCCCACATTCAAAGGGCGCTAGAGGTCTCAAAACCGGTGATTAGGGCTATAGCCAGATATTTTTATAATTCCGATAGACTGGAGGTAAAACCAGCAATCCAAGTATGTAATGCCATGGTTAGATCTAAGATCCTATATGGATCCTATATGTTGTCAAGGGAGCTATGGGCCCCCTTGACAACAATTAAGTGGGGAAGCTTACAATTCCAATTCCTACAGAAGTTGCTTAGGATTCCCCCAGGTACCCCAGCAGCAGCGGCTCGTTTGGAAACAGGCCAATTAGGCTGGGAACAGGTGGGTTGGTCCATGGCACTTAGGATGTGGTTAAAAATCCACACTAGTACCCAGAAGGGCCTTACGACTTCTTATTCTACCAATGAGTTTCAGAACTCTTGGGAAGTCTTGATATTGAGTTATTTGAAGAAAATGGGGTTTTCTAGGGATTGCTTGAATGGGAAAGAAATAGGGAGCTTAAGGAATATGATAACACGCTTAAAGGACATAGCTCTCCAGGAAGATATAGCTGTAGTTAACCATACTCAACACCTTAAAGAGTATTTAAAATACGTGCCAAGTAAGGGAGAGATTGCACATTATTTGGGAGGTAAATTAACAGCAAGGGGGAGATACCTCATAATGTGCGTGAGATTAAATGCCCTTCCGACGAGATTACTACAAGGACGGATACAGGGGGTGAATTACAGCGATAGAGTATGCCCATTTGAACAGGTTAGTGTAGAGACGGTACAGCATGTTTTCTTGGATGCCAGATGTATAGAGAAATTAGGAGAAAATACTTGTCTAAATTACTTGAAAAATTCCCAGGAAGGACAGAGTTAAATCTATTATGGTACGCTATGAATACGATGGAATTTATTCCAGCTGCAGCAAACTACCTAATTCAAGCTATTATAAGAACTAGATTTATGCAGTCCAAGGCATTGGAATAAGGAGAAGAAATTGATGTTGACGTTGACATGGCACACAAGACATAAGAGAGTATGTAATGATCAGGAGGAAGGATAGGACCTAAATGAAATTTGTTATAGGACTTAGTTCCTAATGGGTCTATAATAACCATTGTTGATACATGTACTACTGATGGAGAATAAGGAGATTATGATATTGACAGTAAAAAGTAAGTTATCTGGAAGGCTCGGTGTATAATCGGCAAAGAAGGAAAGTAAATTAAGTCAAGGGGGGATATATATAATGGATTATAGATAGAAGTTCTAAAGGGAAGCCTACCCAAAGTGTTATATGATGCCCTAAGAAAAGAGGAAGGCTCGTAAAGGATGAATTATAGTTAAGTTAAACTATGTTTTAATTTTTTTTACTTATATTGTTAATTTAATATGTTTTAATAGCATGTATTTATTTGTTTTATGTGTTATGTTCATTGTTCGTTTTGTATGTTTCGTTTTATATGTTGATAGTATGACTTAGGCTACGTGAATAAATTTATTTACTACTACTACTTAATGATCTGGAAAAGGGAGTAAAGAGTGCAGTGATTAGTTTTGCAGCCGACACAAAGTTATTAAAGGAAGTTAAAACACAAGCGGACTCTGAAGAATTGCAGGAGCATCTTGTGAGACTGGGTGATTGAGCATCTGAATGGCAAGTGAAATTTAATGTGTCCAAGTGCAAAGTGATGCACATAGGGAAAAACAATCCAAACTATGTACACAATGCTGGTTTCTAAATTAGAAGTTACAACTCAGGAAAAAGAGTGATTGTGGACAAGACATTGAAATTCTCAGCTCAATGTGTGATGGCGGTCAAAAAAGAAAACTGAATGTTAGGAATTAATCATAAAGAGATAAAAAAATAAAACTTTCATTTCATTTATTAAACAGTGTACTAGCCTACTGGCCGTGACACATCAATAAAACTGAAAATACCATAATCTCACTGTGTAAATCTTGGGCGCGACCGCACCTTGAATATTGTGTGCTGCTGCTCTGATTGCCTCATCTCAAAAAAGATATAGTAGAAATAGAAAAGTTACAGAGAAAGGGCAACAAAAATAAGGGGTATGGAATGGCCTCCCTATGGAGAGAGGCTTGATAGGTTGGGACTCTTCAGTGAGGGAATATGATAGAAGCTTATAAAATCATGAGTGGTGTGGAACAAGTGAATAGGGAATGGTTATTTACCCTATCAAATAGTACCAGAACTAGGGGACACTTCATGAAACTAACCGGTAGTAGATTTAAAACAAGTAAAAGTATTTTTTTCACTCAACACACAACTAAGTTGTGGACTTCGTTGCCAGAAGATGTGATCAAGGCCAGTAGTATAGCTTGGTTTTAAAAAGGATTCGACAAATTTCTGGAGGATAGATCCATAGCAGCTATTAGACTGTGTTCTCACCTACGACGGCGGTGACGGCAGCAGGAGGGGTGAGGGAAGAGGCGGCAGCACGGAGGAACTGGCCAATGGGAAAAGAGCCGGTGTGAATGGGGATCTGCCGTGGCTTCCCTCGCGCATGTCAGGGTGCAAAATCCTGCGTCAGTACCTTATCCTCTAGGCTACACTGGCTCTCAGTTACTTGCAGATCTTGCATTGTTTGCCAAATCGTATTGCATAAAATTAATTTTAAAACAAGAATTCTGCAGTAGGCTTCCTTTGGGCTACTCTTAGTGGGTTTGAATGAAAGAAATTGGGGATTAGCTGGGACTTGGATAATGTTAAGATCTGCAGGCACACATGGAATCTTAAGGCCAAGTCTCAAGAATGGAGATGTGGCAGTGCCCACCAGCGCTTCCTCCTAACTTCTGTTGTGGCCATGTTCCTACTAAGGAGCAAGGAGGCTCAACTGACTTTGGGCCCTGGATTTTACAGGGGCTTTTTGCAAGCAGCCTGAGCACCACTAGGAAACTTTGTAGTGGCACTCTGTCCACTTGCAGAGGACCATGCAAAACAAATGTTTTAAGAGTGGACAGGTGTGGGGTGCTGCCCCCCACCCCCCTCCCTCTTTCACCCTCTCTTAAAACTTACTTCCTGGTGGGATTGCTGCCAGAGTAATTGCTCTGTAATTGCTTGGGAGCTTGGGTGACACCACCTTCATAGATAATCCCTGCCCCCACCCTTGACCTCCACTCTGGAGACTTTGCCCATAGTGGGACCCATAATTGGAGTGTGAGCCTGGGCCCACATAACCTTGCTGGTTGTGACTCCTCCATCAACTGTCACATGTAGGTTATCATTTGCACTTGCTGAACTTTCGTTCTTGTTGAACAAAATAAAAGGTTACTTTTGATTCCTGAATTTTAAAGTAGTATTTTTCTGTAGAAAATATCTTTTGTAAGAACTCTGTAACTACAGATTATTCTCTGCAACCCCACACGCTTCTCTTGACTAATCTATCTTATTGTTTTAATGTTTGCTTAAAAAACTGCTCATTTTTTTTAATGCTAAGAAATGTTTCCTCTCAGGGCTGAGAAAGGTCTCCTCTTTTTCCTTCCTTACATGACCTTGGTGACCTGACAGTTTTAGGTTCTTTGTGGGCCTCCATGTGCAGTGATGGGAAGAGTAGAAGACAGGTATGTCCACACTGTGCAGACAAAGTGCTGGGTGTCGTCAGGCCCCATACACCAAGAAACTGTTTGCATGGGGAGGGCCAGCACTACTTATATGTAGTGCCGATGTCCTTGTCTGCTTCCCCCACCAACAGTTATCTCTGGAGTGGAGGAGTGGTAGCAGAAATTGGTTATGTTCCACACCCATGGAGAAAAGTGAGGGAATGGTAGGGGAGAAGAAAAATATGGAGTGATATTAAGTTCCTGAAGAACAAGAGCGTGTTGGCAAGAGGAGTTTGTCTATGTGGCAATGTTTTGAGACTGAAATATAATCCCGTGACCCAGACAGCAACAAAAACATAAAAAAATTAGTAAATATCAGGTTGGGTGACCCCTTCCACAGTAGGTGTGACCCCACTTGGTATCCCAATTCACAGATTGAGAACACCTGGGTTACAGAAAGGGGTTGTTGAATCCAGAGAGGTAAAGAGAGAACTGTGCTCATTCCTCGCTCTGTTTTTGTGTGATGAGACTGATTTTGTTGTGCTTTTAATTTAATTTCATTTTTTTTAAGGCTATTGGATGGTTCTATGGTTCTTAGCCTCCCTTTCGAGGTACGTCTAGTTCTGGTGTGTTTTTAGCCTTGCTGTGGGCTTTACCTCACTGTGTGTGTGGTGCAATATGGTCTGACGGCCACTGCATCATTGACCCCCAATCACTCATTCACTCACTGTTGTTGTTCCTCTGGGCTCCTGAGTTGCACTGTAATTGCGGCAGTGTGCCAAAATGAAGTGTGTGGAAAGCTTTGTGTACATGGGGAGGTCTCCTTGTCCAATTTATAGTGTTTAGATAAGCCCTCTGCCTTGCAGTGGTAATAAACCACAGTATTTGCTACAGTTGTACTTGTTAACTGTCCATTCAAACTCTGTGCTTGCTGTTTCCCCAAGATTTTAAAACTTTGTTCACTTGGGAAGCTGAGAATAATTTACTCTGGCTTTGCTTGTGGCATCTTAGAGGAAGAAAGAGTAGCTGAGTAAAAGAAGGTGATTTGTGCTGCTGTGCTTTCAAACCCAAATATAGACTTTGACTTGACTTTCCTACTTTATTATTTTAGATCTTCCAGAAACAAATGTTGTTACTTCTTTCTTGTGGTCCCTCGTATCAGGTTGACTGTATATGTGATTAGCTTGAGCCAAACCAAATTGCTTTTCTCTGTCCCTGTTTCTTTACACTCTCTGTCTCTGAAATCCCACTGGAGGAAGAGTGCTTGAATTCACCACTTAGGCCTGGCAGAGTTCTGCAGCTGCTGGCTGTAGAGTTTCGCTGTTGACACAGTGCTAGCAGCTCCCCTTTTTGGCTTGAATTTGTAGTGTTGCCCTTGGAACTGCTATGAAAGTCTGTTAATCCTGGTATTTCCATGCTAACAAGCTAGTTTTGTCTTGATTTTGTTTTCAGTTTCTACCTCTGGTGCTTTCGTATTTTTGTAAAGTACTCCTAGTCTCTCACTTGATGTCCATGATAGTTACCATAGAGACAGTGATGGCAGAAATCTGCAAAAGAGGTAGCTGGTACTGTATGTTGAAGAATTAACTCTCTTGTTAGTAGAAATGAATACTCCTACTTGAAATATCCAGATTTTGTTTAAGGGACCTGTCTGCACTTGGAGGATGGGATAAAGAAGCAGAGTTGGGAAGGGTAGTGGATGAAAGGGGCAGGCACGAAGGCAATCGATAGATCACTCTTTGGGAAACCCCTGTACAGGGTGATATTGGAGACTAAAGTGCCTATCTTGGATGCAGTGCTGCCTGTGGTCTGAATCCTTGTCAGGTGGGCACTACGGACAGAATGTAAATAGAAGTAGGATTCCATAATCAAAAAACCTCTGGTTTACATATGTATTAAGCATGAAGTGTTTCATGGAAATTGCAAGTTAAGGCTCCCACTTTAACTTACATGCCATTTATTTATTTATTTATTTATCTATCAATTTAATACCCTGCCCCTCCTGCCATCAGGCAGCCTGGGGCGGCTTACAATGTAAAAACACAAATAAAATCCATATAAAACATTATATAAAACACAATATGTGAGACGGTACAATGTCTTTACTGCTTACATGGCATGTAAGTTAAGGCAGGAGCCTTAACTTGCAGTTTCCATGCTTTTTATTGAATGATTGAATTTGCAAGAACCTTAACTCTAATTGTAAACAAGAGTTTTTTGATTATGGAATTTACTGGGGTTTTTTTTATTATTTAAAGAAATTTAATAAAGATATTTAATTAATATTTCATAATGTTCGAGAATTACTCCTACTGTCTACACAGCTACTCCTACACTCTGGTTACTCAACAGACCCACCTGACCCACCACGTGTTTAGGAGAAAGTGGTACTGGTCATGCTTCTCCTCTTCACCTGACGTAGGACCCAGAACCTTTCCAAAATCACAAGTCTCAAGACTTTTAAAAAATCACAAGATGAGTTTCAAAATCATGAGATTTTAGGGGACAAATATATTCATTATTTAAGGTAGGGAAGGTCAAGACCCAAGTTCCCTAAACACTTCATCCTTAATAAATTTGTTCCTTTTAAAATCTCATTATTTTAAAGTTGATCTTGTGATTTTTGAAAGGCTGGTGATTCATGAATCGTCTTCAGAGTTGAACAATTCTACCTCTAATCCTTTCTTAGCCAGTAGCAACTAAGTGGCTGCTTTCTCCTCTCCTGGCTCCCTCCCTGTTCCACCTTCTCTCCTGTGTTTTTTTGGTCATTCCACACACATCCCCTTACTCCTGTTCCCTATCAGCAATACAGCTCATTTAATTTGCCAGGACTCTTGATTTCTCTCTGAAGGGAGTGCGGGCTAGCAGGTTAGAGCAGAGGGATTGGGAGCCAGGACTCCTGGGTTCTCTAGGAAGAGATTTGAGGCTAGTGGGTTAGAGCAAGGGGCTGGGAGCCAGGACTCCTTGGTTCTCTAGTGGGGGCTAGTAAGTTAGAGCAGGGGACTATGAGCCAGGACTCTTGGCTTTTCTGGAAGAGGAGTAGGGGGCTAGTGGGTTAGAGCAGGGGCCTTCTTTGTGTTCTCAGAGATCAGAGCCACATCAGAAATTCTTTCAAGTGTCCTTTTCCCTTGCAAAGATGACAACAGCCAATCAGTAATTGCTTGAAATAAAGGGAATGCTAGCTGGCTTCTGAGGCTACAGGTTTTCACACCGCCAGCCTTTTTCTAAACTTCCATTATTCTTCTGAGAGATACCTTTTATTCCTAGTCGCAGGACAAAGGTAAGTTCTCCATTACCATATCTATTACATTGAGGTCTCAGCACACTAAGATTCCCTGTCCCTCCTACAGCCTGGACTTTCTGGCTAGGAAGGGAAAATAAAAGTAGGAGGCAGCCTTGGAACTGAGGGCATCTCAGTTAAAGACCAGCTGCTGTGCTTTCTCTGTTGAATACTGTCACAGAGCAGAGAGGACTGCTGTAACACTTGCAAACATACCAGGGAATCCAAGAATGTACTCCGCAGTGAATTGTCTGAAAGACAGTGCAGATGAAAGAGATTGTATCTTTGCCATTTGTTCTTCATCAAATCACTGGTGGCATGAAACAAGTGATTTAACTGTGAATCTCTCTTGCCAAATCATTAAGCTAGTAGGCTAAAAGCATAAGGGGTTTGGTCTCCAGTTTGCTGGAACTGAATGGAGTCCTCCTGGCGGTCAGGTAGGTAACTCCAGTAGAGTCTGAAGGTGGAATACTAGATGGATGGGATGCTACGGGTGGCATCTGGAGGGGTGTGCTTGTGGGTATCAGCATGTGCTAAAACCAGCACAACAAATATTGCTACAAATATTGTAAATGTGTCTGGTTGTTCTCCAGGCTCCGTCCAACCCAGACTGGATCTGACCTGCCCCCCCACCCCCAACATATGCTCTTCCCTCCCTCCCATCCAGACCTGATCTCACTTGCCGCCCTCCCCCCCACCCCCGGCTGCCTCCCCCCCCATACCTGGACATGATCTGACATCCCCCCGGCGCGCGCTCTTTTCCTCCTCCCACACAGACTCGATCTGACCTGGTCTCCCCTTGCACTGTCTCCACCTCCCATCTAACCTGCCCCCCCGCCACTCCTTCCCACCCAGATCTGATCTGATCCCTCCACCTGCTGTCTTCCCTGTTTCACCCAGACCTAATCTTACCTGCCCCCCACGTTCCTTCCACCTGCCCCCTGGATGTTGCCTGCCCCCTCCGCGCTCCTTCCTTTCACCCTGACCCAATCTGCCCCCGTGCTCCTTCCCACCCACCCGGACCTTACCTGCCCCCACTCCTTCCCCCCACCCCACCAGGACCTTGCATGCCCCTCTGCACTTCTTCCCCTTGCCCACCCAGACTAGATCTGCCCCTGCTCCTTCCCGCTTGCCCACCCAAATGTTACCTGTCCCCATGTGCCTTTCCTCTGACCCCACCTGATCTACCCCCCATGCTCCTTTTCCCCACCCACCCAGACCCGATCTGTCCCCTGACGGCACGCTCCTTCACTTGCATGCTCCACCAGCTTACATGCCCTCAGGCTCCTTCCCCCTGCCCCAATCCAATCTGTCCCTCATGCTCCTTTCCCTCGCCCACCCAGACTACGCTCCCTTCTGGTCTTTACCTGCCCCCCATCTTTCCCCCCTGCCCACATAGACCCGATCTGCCCCCACGCCCGTCTCAACCCCCCCAACCTGGACCTTATCTGCCCCCACTCCCTCCCCCCACAAATTTTTGGCTTATGCCGTAAATACAAATTCATTCATTCCACCCACCCCACCAGGACCTTGTCTCCACCCCATGCTCTCTGCCCCCCACGCTCCTTCCCCTCCCACCCGAACCGTACCTGTCTCCCACCCCGTGCTTCTGTCCTTCACCACCCCCCATGCCCCCAATCTACCCCACATGCTCCTTCCCTCTGCCCCCCCGTGCTCCTTCCTCCCTGGTCGTTACCTGCCCCCATTCCTTCACCCCACCCCGCCAGGATCTTACCTGCCCCGCCCACCTGGACCCAATCTGCTTCATCCTCCTTCCCCGCCAAACCTTACCTGTTGCCCCCATGGTCCTATCCTCCACCTCCCATACCTGATCCTACCCCCCATGCTCCTTTCCCCCTGCCTCCCCCAATTTACCTGCCTCCGGTACTCCTCCCTGCCCCCTCACACGATCTGTCCCTTATGGGAAGCGAATGGATCCACATCCCCTGTGTTGTGTCAGTGCACAGAGCGCTGATAGGAGGACGGAGTGCTGCTGACAGCTCACTGTGCCCCCCTTTCCGAGCTTCTCACAGAGAGAGAAAGAGCAGCACAAACTGCCATGGCTACTACCTGCCTGCTTTGGCGAAGGCAGGAAAACATGAGGACAAATGCCAAAGACTTGCTTGCCTCCCACGCACCTCAGTCAGAGCCTCCTTTTCCAGCACAAACTGAGCGCTCTGTGAAGTGTCATCAGTGCCAAGGAACAGACAGCCTGCAGCCCCCACCCCCCTGCTGCTGTCAGTCAGTTACTCCAGCTTCTGGCTGCCTCTTGCCTCAGACACAATCTACCCCCTTGATCTATCCCCTCTCCTTCCCCCCCCACCCCAGGACATTACCTGCCCCACGTGCTTCTGCCTCCGCCCAATCTGCCCCATGCGCCTCTCCCCCCGACCTTACCTGACCTCTCAAACGCCTCACGGAGTTATCCCCAGCAGTTCCTGGTGGTTCTGCAGCTCAGCAGCTGTCTGCTGGCATGTTAATTTCACCTGCTTGGTGAAATTAACTGACTGGCAGCCAGCTGAAGATCAACAGAACCACTAGGAACTGCTGGAGGCAACCCAGGCAGCTGGGGGGAGAAACTCCAAACCAAACAGATGCTTTCCCCCCCCCCCACCTGAAGCCGACCTGCCCCCACCGCGCGCTCCCCTGCCCACCCGTACTTGACCTTACTCTACCATTCCTCCACCAGCCAAACCAAGCCCTAACCCCTGCTCCCTCCCCTCAACCACCTGAACCGATCTTCCCACCCGCACCAATCTGCCCTGAGTGTGCTCCCCTCCTCCCCACTCAGACCAAGCTGACCTGCATCCCTGGTGAAATTAACAAGCCTGCTAAAGAAACTGGCTGAACAGCTGAAGTGACTTCAGGTGGCTGGGAGGTGTTTAAACTGTCCTGTGGCAGGTCTCTGCTTCCCGCTGACTAAACCAGGCCCCTGCTCCAGTTCCCTGCCCTCCCCTCGCCATACCTTAAGTCCCTGTTGAAACTTTCTCCAGTTCATCCATTAATGCAACATGAATGGATGACTGAAGCAGAGGTCTGACAGAATCCTCACTCAGCCCCTGCTCCTGTCATCACCCCATGTAATATCTCGCCTACACGATGGTCTCTATAGGCTAACATTGAAATTTCAAAATGTCAACTTCAGATGTACAAAACGTAAATGAAAGGCACACCCTGCCAGCCTCCTTCAATTTCCTAAAAGGCTTCAACCTCCTCCCAACCAACACAAACCTCTCTACCCTGGTCAGTTCGAGACTGTTGGACTGGCTAAAAAAAACACATTTCCAAGTGCAGGTTTCAAACTGCGATAACGCAGCTGTTCTCCAACCGATTCTGCTGACATTTGTACAGAATGAACTACATACCGAATGACCCTTCACCACAAATTTCAAAATCCTGATTATATTCATGACAATTTTATAATGAATAGAATGTTTGGGCTTTATAATTGAGAGTGCATCACATCTTAACTATAGAGCGACTACCACTGCTCTATAATTAACAGCAACAAATTACACAGTTCTCCACTGGGCAAACTTCAAGAACAAATTTAGTAAACTCTAGTGTAGTGATGAGTGTATTCGACAGTTACTATAAACAAGGCTGACAATTGAATAGGCAAAAAGCAGAGATATTAACAAAAACCTTGACAAACCCGTATGTGGTGGACCTAGATGTTGAGGAAATTGGGAAGTAATAGCATTAAATATATATCTTTGACTCGTAGATCTTCTCTTTCCATCCGTTTACTGTAAATGCAGGCCGTGTTTAGCATTAGGAACCAGACATTGTAGATAACTCCAATTTCCTTTTTTCTCCATTCCTGCCCTAGTGAAGTCAGTCTGGTTGGTTTTACTTGCTCAGAAGCAAGGATGCATCCCATCTGTTTGTCCAGAAATTCCTCATGCACACAGTGAGGGGCTAGTTTTGCCACCACACCCCATGTCGGTTTAAAATTATTCTGGGAGAGAATAGTCTGTCACAATGTAGAGATCCATAAAGAGGCCCTGGAATGGTCTGTAATGGTATTTCCTAGGAACGATCACAGTACAAATAACATGCGATAATTCATCCATTTTGTACCAGGTCATAGATCTTCTGACAAGCGTTCAGGTTATGCAACTTGCAAATTAATCTCTAGAAGTTGTTCTTAGTTCCTAGCAGGTGGGAAGCAGTCTTGCTTTTGCTGGTTGATTTGATGTGTTTTAAAACATTGTCCTCAATGGTCTGTCTATTAATAATTGATGCAGTGTGGTGATTAGAGCACAGGTTGTGGAGCTAGGAAATGTGGGTTTGAAGTCTAGGGTTGGCCATGGACTCTCGGAGTAAGTTATCTCTCCGTCTCTGCTCATGGAGCACCTTGAGTAACTGAAATTGCTACCTGGTTAACCATGCACTAGCTGGAAACCACAGTTCAGCATGGGCAGTGATGCCCTTAGCAGCAAGGCAGGAAGGTTGGTGTGTGCTGACTATTGAGCAAACACTGGCTGGGAAGGGGGAGGNAGAGAGAGAAATCCCATTCGGTTTATAAGGCAGCAGTATGCTGCCCTACTTACCATGCAGGAATGTTGTGAAGATTAATGCGATTATTGTAAAGTGCTTTAAGTTCTTCATAAATGGTCTCTGGGTGAGAGAGTCAAGTTAGCTACTCGCTCGCACTTCTAGGGCAAGCATAACAACCATGCCTTTCTTTTTCTGAGTATATTTTGAGAGAACAATACATGAGCTGTTGTTGTCCCTGATGAAAGTGCCTCCACATAGTCACAGTGAAGGAGTCGCATTACCAGGCAGCTGTTTAGGCAGTGGGTATAATAGGAGGGGAAGGAATGGGATTTCCTAGACCAGGAATGGAGAACCATTAGCTCAAGCTCTGAGGGTTGCATACATTTTGGAGTGCGGGTGGTTAAGGGGTGCGTTCAGGAAGAGGAGGGTCCTCCAGATCATGGATCTGTTCCAAGTGTGCATGCCCTTTTCTCTGTTCCTTTATCCTTAGCTTAAGTCAGTGCATGATTGGGCCTTTGCTGTGTCAGGCTCCTTGGTGTAGAAATCACCCCCTCCCAGATGTCCATCTCAGTTCCTCCCTCCTCACCTTTAAAAAGTGCCTGAAAACTTGTTTATTCTCCAGGTGCCTTTAGAATCCACTGCTGCCCTCACCTGTTACCTTCCCCTTTAAATTGTTTTTACGCATATTTATATTTTAACTGGATTTTATATTATATTGTATTTCTATAATGTAAAGCGCTCCTGGTGCCAATTTGGGGGGGCACTATAAAAATAAAAATAATAATAATTATTATTATTAGCTATTACTGAGCTCAGTCTTTCAGTGCTTGGGCGAATGGACTGGATCCAAGGAGCAAATCCAGGAACTGGAAATGGCTGGAACTAGTGTTTAGGCTGCATTTAGCCCCCAGGCCTTAGGTTCTGCCCTACAGAGAGGATATAAATACCTCACCTGTTCAAATGATGCTAGAATTCCTATTTGTTTCCCAGCCAGTCTGCTTTTATCTGTGTAGTATATAAACACCCTGAGCTGCCTGAGGCAGGATGGATGTGGGGTAAAAATGTTTGAAATAAATAAATAATCCTAAAGCATTCTTCGGGGCTGAGAGAAATTTCAAATAGGTTTATGCCGTTAAGTCTATCTGCGTGGTTTTTATTGAAATAAATACTGCATGAGGAACCATTCCCTTTCCTTCCTGGGTATTGGTAGGTGTTTGTGGTGGGATTGCCCTGAGCATTGTCCAACATGATGGATCTTGCCAAAATAATAGAATTCTACTTATTTTGTTTCCTAGCCATTTATTTTCATTGCTATAGATGGTCATAAAATGCCTTTAATGTTTTGGGGAAAGGTACTCAGCCAAGCTCTCTGGTGTCTGCAAGATTTTTTCTAAAAAGGTTACCCAAGGCCTATAAAATTCCTCACCAGAACCTTCTGCGGTAAGCTCATGCAGCACATGATTCAAGGAAATTTTCTCCTAAGAAGGGTTCTCCAGGCAAGTCACGTGGTATCAGTGCTTCCCTAGGAGCTGAAGCTGAGTGGTTAGTCCCAAGTCCCTTCAGTGTTGGAAGATACCCAATAAGAAGCTTTTAAAGTCTGTTTTATCAAGCTAAATGCCAAAGATCCTTGATTGGCATGGGGGGTAACTTTGGGTTAAAACTTGGGAGGAGACTGGCCCACGTAAGCTCTGCCTCCATCCATATCTCTAGAATTGCATGGAGAGGAATCTTCTAGGGAACATCTCCCCCCCCCCCATTGAAAAGTCCTCTTCAGATCCAGAATGGTCAGATGGGAGACCAGCATCAGGTCTTTCTCTTATCCTTCTAACCAGTTTGCCAGGAGTGTCTAAACGCTCTGGGGGGAAATTTGATGATGTTGCTATAAGAGATCTTGGAGGCTGTAATTGGGGTCATACTATGTTTTACAGATATAGGAGATAGCAGATATAAGAGATAATAAAGAGCATATTTCATCAATTTTCTTTTACCACTGTAGCTTTCATTTATTTACATTCCTTTTCCTTGGCAAGGCAAGTTCCTTCCTTTTTGTCTAATTCCTGTTGTAGATAAAATTAGAGTTGGTAAAATTTGAAAGAATAGAACTGGTGGGAGAATATTCATTATTCTGAAGTCATTCAAAAGGAGAGGTAAACTGTGCCATCTGTTTAAAGTCCAATTTTATTTTCTGAGTGGTGTAAAATTAAATATTGGTTTATTCATCTTCAGGGACAGGTTTGTTTCCAGATACTTAAACCCTTGAGAAAAACCACTTAGCTGGAAAATCATTTAAAGTGAGAGTGTTAGAGGGTATTTTTTCAATTCACTGACCCCACTTCTGGTTTATGTGTACTCATGGAACCCCAAAATATTAATGTACTCTTCAAATTGTCTAATAGCTGAGTATTCAATATTGCTTAAACTACAATTGCCATCTAAAACATGAGACTGTAAAAAGTAATGGTCAGCTTTCATGTTAAATTTCCTGTTTACAACTCAAAAGCTGTTTTTTCTAACTATCTGTTCTGTAAATTCTACCAGGGATCTAAAAGACAAATGGATTAATTCCTTCTTTGTGCATCATTGCCAGTAATACAAGTCCTGTAGACCAAATTATATACACAGCGACACTGAAGTGCAAATAAAGGATAATAATGCTGTGTGCATGTAACTGTGGAAATAATTTGGAGACAGTGGGTCCACAAAGGCATTCCTGATCGTCTGATTGGCTTGGAAATGTTTTCTAGTACTGGTGGTGACACGTGAGAGAGAAAAATTCCTTGTAGAATTTAGCCAAACCATCTCTTTACATGAGAACTGAGGGGAAAAAAGCGCATAACTCTTGTGTAATCAGTAAATGTGATGCCTTTTTACTTCTCAGAGGGAGAACCACACTGTAAATAGCATAAGAAGTAATCTATGAAGGAGGGTTATCTTTTGTTCATGGCAACCTTTATTTATTTGTTGGTTTAAATTTCTACCCTGCCCTTCCCACGGAGGCTTAGGGCAGCTCACAAAATATAAGAACATATAATGTACACACACATATAAAAACATTTTAAACCCCTAAAACCTGCCCACCAATCCTCTCCCTAACCCCCACACCCAATCCCACCCAACTCGTTCCGAGCCCACCAAACGCCTGGGCAAACAAAAGGGTCTTACATCTCTTCCAGAAGACGAGGCAGATCTCGAAGGGGGGAAGAGTTCCATAGTTGTGGAAAAGCCACCAAGAACATCTCTCTGTGGCAGTTGGTACTCATAAGAGAGTGCCTTCAGCCGACCTCAGAGGTCGTGATGGAACATAAAGGAAGAGGCAGTCTTTCAGATACCTTGGGACCAGGCTATTTAGGGTTTTAAGGTCAAAACCAGCTCCTTGAATTGTGTCTGGAAAGCTATTGGCAGCTGTCCGTAGCACCGGTGTAACATGCTCCCGGCAAGTTACCCCGACAGAAGGCGGGCCGCTGCATTCTGCACCAACTGCAGCTTTTGAACGGTTATCAAGGGCAGCCCCACACAGAGCACATTGCAGTAGTCTAGTCTCCAGGTTATAAAGACATGGATGACTGGCTGAATCTGAATCTGATAGAAAAGGTTGCAGCCTTCTCACCAGATGAAGTTGTTGAAAAGCGATCCTGGCCACTGCCACAACCTGGTCATCCAGGTGCAACAGTCAATCCAAGAGCACCCCAAAGCTGCAAATCTGAGTGACCAAAGGAGCGGAGGCTGGATAACCTCAATAACTGGGGTCCCTGTGCCCCAGGTCACAGAGCTGGCCTTGACTCTAGTTGTATCTAATTGTTTAACAGTTACTAGTAGTTTTGTTCAAATGGTAGCCAACTGAGTGTTAGGGTTAGAGCTGAAATGAGTACCTGCAAAAACAGCCAAACCTGTTGAATGTTTGATAGTCGACTTGACCCGCCACCTTTGGGTACTAATTGCAACCTGGCTCGTACCTGACAGGGTTACCCAGTGTCCTGATTTACTGACTTCCAGTCCCAAAATACCAACTTCCAGTAATACTTTTTCAAGTTACCATCCCATTTTTCACTTTTCCCGCATTGATTTACTAATCATCAAACTGGTAATGATAATTCCTGAATTTTTTGATCGGTTGCCTGGTGAACACTCAAGTAGTCCATTGGGTGCCTAACACAGCACCCAAAATTACCATATTGCCTGCGGGTAATACATTGGATACCCATTTCAGCTCTAGTTAGGGTTATCTTGCCTCATTTAGCATTGCAAT
Source organism: Sphenodon punctatus (assembly GCA_003113815.1). Classification (NCBI taxonomy): domain Eukaryota; kingdom Metazoa; phylum Chordata; class Lepidosauria; order Sphenodontia; family Sphenodontidae; genus Sphenodon; species Sphenodon punctatus. The sequence continues at coordinate 843,805 of QEPC01002445.1, forward strand.
GAAAAGTATTATGTGGGTTTTGCATGAGAAATTAAAAATCCTAATTAAAAAGATGAAATTTTGATTCTATTTTCTATTTTTGGAATAACTGTAATGATTGCTTCACAAGGATTGTCAAGGAAAAGTTTCTTGTTCATGACCATTCTGCAACATTCCCAGTAATTAAAAAAACACCTGGCTTTCAAACTATTTATAGAGCTTATATATAATAAATCTTTATTGTTTGGCCGTTGACCGTAACAAAACGTACACATGACAAAATAAAACACAATAAAAAGATAATGCTAAATCAAATCAAAATTACTGCAACCCAGAACCCTCTCCAGTGGTCCCTGTAGAGCCCAGAGCCCCTCGATAACCAAAACTTAAGCCCTTTCTCCCCATTTGCTACATTTCCTCTGGCTTCAAGTTCAGTTACTCAACTACAGCCTGGCAGTGTAGTCTTAAAGAATACCTCAGTACAGATTTAGGCCAATGATGCAAGCAAATAGTATAGTACCACCCCCCTGGAGCTCAAACTAGCCATCTGGAGGATAGGGCAGGGGCCCCCCTACTAATGTTGGCAACAAAATTGCTTAAGAGTGTTCCATTTGTTTCAATACTGGAGGAGAGCGGAGGGGAGGTTCCTGAGGAGTCCTGGCTGGGGATGGAAATTAGCCACCACTGGTCCCAGCAGGTTCTCCCATCCTCTGCCGTAAGCTCCATAAGAAAGACAGCCCATAATTTGAGCATCTTGTCCAGGTTGCCCCCGGAGGCCCTGCTTATATTCCGTATTAAGAGCATACCGACCTTTCACAAATTGAGGTTGGAGAGTTCAGTCTGTTGCCTCCTGAATATCTCCAACTTAAAAATCCCTACAGCTGCATGCCGCGTGACTGTTTGTTTTGTCCTGGTTGGCTAAGATGTATTGAATCCTCCGTTGCTGGTCCCAGTGGTCCCTACCCTCAAACCAGGGGGTAAAAAAATCATTGCGTATCGCGGATGACCTAGAACAGTGCAGGAGTAATGTGGAAGATCTTCTACGGCCATTTGACCGCAGCGACAGAATTTGAGCTCGGGCGGGATACCTCTATGCCTACCCTCAGGTATCGTAGTAGGCATAATATTTAGTCTCACAAGTGACAGAGCCCTTCTAACTTTGATGTTCTTAATATCTATTAGGTAGTTCTCATAGCCGGCTCCCTGCTTTAACTGCGAATACCAGGGGGAGATCTGTTGCTCACGGACTGCAATACTATCATATTGTATTCTAACATCACTAATCCTGCTGCGAATTTGGGACTTTGCCTGAGCTGGAGTGACGTTTAGAAAGCTATGTCTCGAGAAACCCCAAAAAGTCAAGTTTTGGTCTATAGAATTACACTATCTATAGGTAGCCAGGATGTTCTCTTGCTCACGCAGACAAAAGCTGGGGGAACGATCACTTGGCATATTGCATATCTTAAGCCAATATCTCAGGTGAGCCATCCTGATTTTGTCCTCGAGAGGGGCAATCCCTCACTCCGCTCTCATCAGAACGATAGGGGTGCCTAGGGGCATGCCTAATGCGGATCTCAGAATTTTATTCTGTAATGGCTCAAGGATATTCTGGCTACCCAAGCCCCAAATTTCTGCTCCAAACAGGAGCTAGGGGATCAATTTACCCTCGAGTAATTTGAGTAAGGGCTTCATTTTCTTGCCGCCCTTACTACTCCAGAATTTAAGTAAGCCCGATACAGTCTGGGCGCCTATAGAGCTTATATCCACTACCCCATACGGTCCAGGAAATTTTCCTGTATTGGATAATCTAGTAGATAGTTGTATCAAATTGTTTGGGGGGGGGAGGGGCGGTGTTTCCTGCTGAAATTTGTGCTTTGTCCAATAAATTCATGATACTATTGAATTTGATATTGTGTCTGAAGGAAATATAGTTTGATAAAACTGTGAAATGTAGTCTGTCCCTAATTAATTTTGACTAAGAACGCAATAGCATGTATTCATTTTAAGGACACCACATATGTTATGTAATCAAGTTGAATCTGAAAATCAGCTGGATTTACATCCACATTCAAACAATGTTTGTTGTGCTCAGCCCAAAGATGGGTTGTCCTTTTTGTAAGGATTAAATCAAGTTGATTGCTGATTTCCAATGTCTTAGCTTCAGAATCCCTCAGGCTATATAGACCAGTTTTAAGGATTCCCCCCACCCCCATCCTTTTTTTGTACAATTGGCCATTTTCTTCTTCCTATGCATGTATTATTATTATTATTATTATTATATAGCACCAGCCATGGACCTGGCGCTGTACAGAACATAGAAATAGACGTGGTCCCTGCCTGTGGCTTACAATCTAAAAGACAAGGAGGGGGAGACAGGGAGAGGGGAGAGTGGGAGAGACGGGGGAGAAGACAAACAAACATTCAGGCAGATGCGAAGTCTCAGGTGCGTGTGCTTGGCTTGGTTACAGTCAGGTTGGTTGCGGCAGTCGGCAGACAGTAAGTATATGGGGAATGACTAGCGGGCATTGGGAAAGGCGGCGAGGAAAAAGTGGGTCTTGAGGAGGGATTTGAAGGAGTGGAGGGAGGGGGCAAGGTGGATGTGGGTAGGGAGGGAGTTCCAGGCATGGGGGGCAGCGAGGGAGAAGGGTCGAAGGCGGTTAGGTGAGCAGGAGAAATGAGGGAGAGTGAGGGAGGAGACAGAGGAAGAGCGGACAGCGCATGCAGGAATGCATAGGGAGCTTAGGTCCGAGAGGTAAGAGGGAGCTTGATTGTGGAGTGTTTTTAAGGTGAATACCAGGAGTTCAAACTGCATACGTTCAGGAATGGGGAGCCACTGAAGAAAGAAGAGGAAAGGCAGCACATGGTTGAAGCGACGGGCAGAGTGAATGACCTTGGCAGCAGAGTTTTGGATTGCGATAATGGGGGACAGGTGAGAGCGAGGGAGGCCAGCAAGGAGGAGGTTGCAGTAATCGAGGCAAGAGATAACCATGGCATGAACAAGGGTTTTGGCCGAGGAGGTAGAGAGAAAGGGGCGGATCCGAGCAATGTTATGGAGGGCGAATCGGCAGGATTTGGCAACAGAGTCAATGTAAGGTTTAAAAGAGAGGTGCGTGTCAAAGATGAAGCCCAAGCTACGGGCTTGGAGAACAGGATGGATGGTGACTCCATCGATGCAGATGGGCAGGTTAGAGGGAGAGGAAGAGGAGGGAGGAAAAATGAGGAGTTCGGTCTTGGCCATGTTGAGCTTGAGTTGACGTC
>QEPC01002445.1:861927-914937 GCA_003113815.1 Sphenodon punctatus
GGGGGGTTGGGGGCACCGGGTTTTGTGGGGAGGGGCTGGTGGCTATGGGTGCCAGGCAGCGGCAGCCTTACCTGACTGGGTCTGGACAGGCTGCTGCTCCTCCTCGGTGACGGCTCCCCTCCCAGTCCAGACAGTGCAGCCGGCCGTGGCGCTGCAGCACCGGACACAACTGGGCAGCCTGGGAGCTGGAAGTACCGGCCCACCCAGGCCCCACCATACATCTCCAAGTCCTCTCTCTGCCCTGTGTGCCGCTTCCCTGTGAGAAGTAGGCAGGCACCAGTCCAGCGCTGCATGCAGCACCGCTTGTGGGGGGGCAAAGAGGACAGGGGGGCTTTCCCCTGGGCCCTCGTATGCAGGACAGAGAGGAGGTGGCACGGTGGGGGAAGCTCCGGGCTGGCTGGCCCCGGCTCACTTGCTACGGCCCCAGCGTGCCCTGGGGGCGCAGCTGCAGCGACCCCAGCCCACTGGGCTGGGATCGCTGCAGCTGCTCCCCCAGGGCGCGCTGGGGCTGTAGCAAGTGAGCCAGGGGGGCCGAGCTATACTCTGGCTAGCTCGCCACGGTGGCTATGCCACCCAGACCGGTACTTGCCCCCGCCCAGGCTCAGGCTGCCACCCCCCCTCAGGCTGCCCCCCCTGCCAGTGAGCGAGACCTCCACGTGCTGGCAAAGATCTGGAAGTAACTCCAGGTCTCTGTCACCATGTGGAGGGCTCGCACGCTTGACCCGCCCCCCATAGCCCATACTTGGCTATGGGGGCGGGTCAAGCATGTCAGCCCATGACTGACCAATGGGGGGGCAGCAAGCAAGTTGCGCTGGCGTGAGGGAGCCGGGTGGGGGGGGCCCATTTAGACGGCAGCAGTGAACTGGCCGGTAGGTGCGGGGGCCGGGACAGGGGGCTGGGGTCGGGCGGCTTAGCTACAATAGGGATGGGCCGGGCCCGTGGGCCCCCAGCCATGGTGGGCCCCGGGACAAATGTCCCGCCTGTCCCTATGATAGCTACGCCCCTGCCTTGTTGCCATCTTCACAGGAGCTTCTCTCTGCTGATGTAAGTCGTTCCCTGGAGATAACAGGAGGGGATATCCCCCTGGTGGTCCATGGTTCCCGTATGGGATATCAGTCTGCTAAGAACTGTCAGCCGCCGAACCCCTTGGCACATGGCACATCAGCGTACAAAGGATTGTTAGCTGCTGGACCCCTTTGGACATTCTCATGTATTACACGGGCGAGGGGGGGCAAGTGCCCTGGAACTGTTGACTGATCAAACCTTTCTGATCCATCGGACTTTACAATTAATTTTCACATATGTTAAAATGATTGACTGCATTTTAGAGAAGCAGGGTTCTGGTAGTGACATAACCCACCCTGTGGGGCTGGGGGAAGCCCAGGGCAAAGAACAACCCCAGTGTGGGAGTGCCCATAAGGGATTAGCAGTGGGGAATGCCCCACGGGGTAAGACCCCATATGCTTTAAAGCCCTTGATGGACGTTGAGGTAACTACCTGTATCACCTAACCGGAGGGAGTCATTTAGTTTTATGTAGGGAGGTAATTGCTTTTACAATTTTGCCACTCTCGCATGAGGTATTTTCATCTTGGGATACATCCGAGCATGTGGCCATGCACCTCACCTTTTTAACTAACCTAGTAGTTAGGCCAGGTGGTGTTCGGTTTTTAAGGGTCATTTACAGGGGTTCTACCAAATTCAAATTCAAAACCTTTATTGTGCTGGCCATTTGGCCATGACAAAATATCAGATTTACAAAGAAAAGTAAGTAAAACAGACAGCATAACACCGATATTAAGCATATCATACAATCTTACAAATATGTGAATATACAGATACTAAACTTATACATTACACTTCTCACCCATTCACCTGAGGCAGAAGTCAGGGAGCAAAATTCAGTTTCATATCAGCCCGAGCTTGATCTATCAGGGCCACTTTCTTTTTCCTTGTGATTTCCATAATATAGGCGAAGCGGGCAAGAACATTTTTGAAGCTGGGGATTTTTATTGGCCAGCAAGCATGTAATTTTTTCCCCATCAGACAAATGCTGGGGCAGTTTTATCCTTTCCCACAGCCTAACACGCAAATGTGAGGACGAGGGACATTTTAGGAGGTAATGGATTAAGTCCTCTATGTCTAGAGAACAACATGGGCAAATCCTGTCTACAAACGGGATCCCATGGAATCTCCCCTCAAGCACTGCCGACGGCATAGTCTGAATACGCAGTGCAAAGAATGCCCTTTTATGCCGAAAAGGCAGGTCATTCTTGATGTAGCTCGCCCCTTCATTATCTGGGATCAGATACTGATACCATGGAGATGATTTTATTAAGGGTACTAAAGCCCTAGCAATTTGTCCATCGATATCCTTAATCCTAGTTTTCACTATAGATTTAGCCACTTTAAACGGGAGGCCCTGCAGGAAACAATAGGACAGGCCAAGTTTATTAAAGCTGTTTTTAGTCTTACCCCACCAGGAAGACACGCTGGAGCTAGTATTCAATTTTTCACGGAAACAAATTCCCGCAAGATCATCATCCAGCAAACCACTAATTTTTAGGACGTTCACCAAGGTAGTTTCCAGGAGATAGGATTCCAGAGAAGGAATCCCCAGCTCAAGCCTTAAAAGGACCGCCGGAGTTGAGTTAGGAACCTGCATTAATTTTCTCAAGAAGTTATGGAAAACTGGCTCTAGAATTTTTAGCATATTAACAGAATGACCCCATAGCAAAACCCCATACCTTAATTTGGCAATAATCTTGGCTTTAAAAACCTTTAGTGCTGGTTCAAACCTCTGCCCCCCTTTTGTTACAAAAAATTTATTTAGTGCTGCAACTGGTCCCGTGATACTTTTCTTTAGCGACTGGATATGAGATGTCCAAGAGCCGTCAAATGAAAATACTATTCCCAAATAGCTGAAATATTTAACCTGCTCAATTGTTGTTGAGTTTATATGCCAAATTTCCTGTTTGAATTTCCGTTTAAACACCATTACTTTTGTTTTCTTATAATTGATCTTTAGGGTCTGTAGATTGCATTCCCTAGAGAAGTCCTTTATCAGGCGTCTTAGGCCCAACCCTGAAGTGGACAGCAACACTGTATCATCAGCGTACATTATTAGAGAAATTCTCCGCAATCCGAGTTTAGGGGCCATGTACTTCCCTGTATCCCGCAAGTTCACTATTAGATCATTAACGTAGAGGTTGAACAGCAAGGGCGCCAAAAGGCACCCCTGCCTAACCCCCCTCGTGACCTTGATCACTTTAGAAAGGGAACCCAGATTATTAAGGCGAACTCTCATATCTGTACCAGTATATAGCGATCTAATTAACATCAGGAGCCTTCCATCTATATTTAGCCTGATCAGTTTTTCCCATAATTTTTCACGGTTGATCAGGTCAAAGGCCGATGAGAAATCCACAAAGACAGCAAAAAGGCCCACACCCCTAGCTTTGTACTTCTCAATGAAGTGGGCAGGTTCTACCAAATGCAAATATGTGATTTCCTTTCAGAAACCCTCCCTTGTTAATGCCATATGGAGACATGTGCGATTGTTTTCATCTTATGGGATTACATTGGCTTAAGGTGTATGTTCGGGCTCAAACTTCCCTGACTGGGGATAAGGGATCACATGTAAGGAAGGTGGAGCTTGTGCCCGTTAGGTCCAATTATAATAAAAGTGGAAACCCAAATCTGATCCCCCTGTCTACCCAGAGGGGGAATAGATCTCAGACAAGGAGTTTTGACCCTTCAGGGTTGGTCCTGGGGAATCAGGTGAGGGGGTTAAGGCCCCCTCTTAGGACTCCTTGTAGGGAGGTGTACTCCCCCCCCCCCCCCTCGAGAAGAGGATACCCAACCCCAGCAGACTGACAGGGAAGACAGTATGGAAATTCCCCATGAGCTCCCTATGGCCCTTCGCAAGATCTGGGTTAGAGGGTATGCCAGGAGGATCGTCATGAGTCACCCAGTGGGTGCCTCCAGGATGTTCTATTACTAAAGGATGTAGCATCAGTTAAGGGGGGATGGGGGAGTACAGGGGAACCCCGAGGCCAAGAGACGGAGAATAAACCATCTGGTTAGACATCAGTTGTTTGAGATTGAGGTTGTTGCAAGGGAGGAAGAGGGTAGTTTTGTCTCGGTAGATGGGGGTGTGTACCCTGGGAGGAAATATATTGGGAACCCAGGGGTTAATTGTGAGGCCCTTACTAGTGCCCAATGGGAAGCTGCCAGATATTTGGATCCCCTAGAGGAGGGGGGGGGTGTAACCCCTACTCTGACTAGGGTTCCAAATTTAGACTTATTTAGAGTACCTGCCTCTTCTAATAGGGGATTGTTGATTTGCGTAATGCCCCCTCGTTTGTGTTTGGCTCATCTGTTATAGCAACAACTGGGGAGGTTTTCTCCTTTCAGGGTTGCAAGTTGTGGGAGGGAGATGGTGCCCTCTCGGTGGGTAGTGCTGTTGGCAGCACCCCCTTACCTGAGGTTTCGACTGGAGGGGTAGCGTCCCCTAGTTCCCAGTCTATATCAGAGGGTGGAGTTATCTCGCAAGGTGGGGAAAATATTAAATGACTCTCTAACGCTATTAGGATAATTTCATGGAATGTGGCCAGCTGGAGAGCTAAGGTGGCTAATAAAGAAATTATGGCTATGTTAGCCCAGTACGATATAATTTGCCTCCAAGAAACCTGGCACAGGGCCCATTTACCATGGAAGGGTATGATGCTTTTTATGTGGAGTCATTATCATGAGGGGGGAGGGGTCACCCTAGTGGGGTGTGTGTGTCTGTTTTCTCTCCGCTGCTACCTACCTACCGTCCATTACCAGGGGAGGCAGTTTTTTATTACGGAGTGGCAATGGAACTCCCTTTGGGGAAATTGGTGTTGATTAATGCTTATATCCTCCCCCCACCCCCCGAACATCTTGGATTTTGATTAGACTTGTTGGGAGGTGCTAGCTGGGTTGATAGAGGTGGTGGAAAAGACCCTCCCGGATGCTGGGATATTACTTGTTGGAGTTTTTAATGCCAGACTTGGAGAATCGGATTCTGCCTTAGCCCAGGTAGGGGGGCCATGGGAAAGTGAGGCTCCCTTTTGGGGGGAAAGGAGGTCGAAAGATGCAGGTACTAATATGAGTGGCCTCGCGTTCGCCGAGGTAATTTCCAAATTGGGAATGGTTATCTTAAATGGGAGGTTCCTGCAGGATCACCTGGCAGAATTCACCTATTTGTTCCCATTAGGATGTAGTATGATAGATCTTATGGTAGCCTCAGGAAATCTCTGCCCCAAGGTGACTGGGATTGAAGTAATTTTTTCTGCCGGTAGTGATCACTTATCAGTTATTTTGGGGTTGGAGAAGGGAGAATTTTTCCCTGTTGAAGAGGCTTATGATCCAGTTGCCTCATTAGCTTGCGGTCAGTCTAGGGATAGATGTGAGCACACGTTGGAACTCAAGATTGGGTGTTTATTGGCCTCCTTGGAAGGGATATCATGACAACAGGGGATTGAAGAGGCTCAGGATACTGAGGAGCTCCTTTGTGGATACAAGCTTATTGTGGAGGGGTTGGAACCCTTCTTAAGGAGTAAGTCACGAAGCAGGGCAGCAGGCGGTCGTCTCCTAAAGGGGAAAAATGCCTGGTATGATAAAGAATGCCTCTTGGAGAGAAGGATGTTGCGGCTAAGGTACCGCAAATTTAGGAAGGAATCTATATATATGAATTTGCAGATGCTGTCACAGGCCAGGCATAAATGCAAGGTTTTGTTATTGGAGAAGAGGAAAAAGTACCATCTTAAACAGTGGGGAGAAATTGAAAGGGCTGCAAAGGAGAAGGATTCCCTCTGCTTTTGGAGACTGGTTGGGTGTTGTGGGAAGGGCAGGCAAGAGAATGTATATAGGGTGCCAGCAGAGGAATGGGTTAAACATGTCTCAAATTTGTATTCGGTGGACCCCCTCACCTTCTGTCTCTCTGACCCCTGGGGAATTCCTTCCCCCATGGGAAGTTGTGTTGCCATCAGTTTGAGGAAGTAATTGATTGTCTTAAGAAGGGGAAAGCGCCTCGGGTAGATGGACTCCCAGCAGAGCTGTTTAAAGTTAACAAAATGTGGTGGGTACCTGTATTAGCTGCCCTTTTTACAGGGATAAACCAAACAGGAATATTGCCAGATGGATGGGAACAAGCCATAATTGTGCTGATATATAAAAAGGGTTCTCCAGAGCAAGCAGGGAACAAAAGGCCAATTAGTCTCTTAAGTATTGCCAGCAAAATGTATGCCAGGTATCTCCTAGGGAAACTCCAGAACTGGCTGGACAGTGGAAAAAATCCTTAGAGAAGAACAAAACTATTTTAGGCCAGGGTGGTCTACAAGTGACCGTTGTTTTGTTCTTAATTATTTAATTAATAAGTATGCTAGGGTTACAGGGTTGTATGCGGCATTTGTTGACTTCCGGGCCGCGTTTGACCTGGTATCACGAAAGCACCTGTGGGTCAAACTCTCTAAAACTACCATTGATAAAAGGTTGCTCTGGTTAATTCAAAGGTTATACTCTAATACTACCCTCCGAGTTAGGTTAGATTAGGAGGTAGCATACGCTAGGACGATAGCGACCGAACGCGGGGTAAAGCAGGGTTGCGTACTTGCCTCTACCCTATTCAATTTCTATCTGAACGATTTGATTGGGGAGGTTACATCCCCTTTTAATCATCCTCCTCGTATTGGGGGCATGAATGTAGCTGTCCTCCTTTACGCGGACGATGCTATTCTGCTTGCTAGGTTGCGTGTGGGCTTAGAGACAACTGGTGGCACCCGGCCGGTTTTGCACTCAGAACTATTGAGGTCTACTATGATAAAACTAAAATAATGATTTTTTTCAAGGAGACGGAAGGTATATTAAATGGTCCTTAAGTGGTCATGACCTGGAACACGTTAAGGTCTATAAGTATCTGGGCCTGATTTTTCAGGCTAATGGTTTCTGGGTAACGCATGTCAAAGAGGCTGTAAGACAAGCTGGGATTGTTGGAAAGTCCATTTTACATTATTTTAGGACTAAAGGGGGTAATCTTGTCATCCCGGCAATTAGGGTGTACAAGGCCAAGTGTTTGACACAATTTTTATATGGGGCACAGTTTTGGACTTTGGGGAGGTTTTTGCCCTTGGAGAGGGTCCAAACTAAATTTCTTAGGTCAATTTTAGCTATTCCGAGTCATGCTCCATGTAGCATTCTCCATTTTAGTAAGTTCAATATGTTCCACTGGTCTCTGGCTCAACCCCCATTGCTCAGAGCCAGGCTCCCTCTCCCACCCGATTCACCCCATCCAGCTCTTACCTGCTCTTTCTGTGCCCCCCTTGCCAGATGTCCCAGTAGACATTTCCCAGACAGAGAGGAAGGGTACCATGTGGGCGCTCTTGCAGTTTCTTCCTCTCCTGCTGCTACTGAGAATCTTGGTGGCTGGTACTGCTGCATGCTCTCAAAGTGCTTCCTGCCCTCCCACAGAGTGGGGGAGGGAAGGGGTGTCATTGCTGTTTCCCCTTGCTAATACCAAGCTCCTGGAGAGCCCATCACAGCTACTTTCATTCTGGTTCCTGAACTGTCACCACAACCCCTGCAGGCAGAGTGAGGCTACCAGGATCTGGCTGCAAGATGGGGAAGGGGACAGAGTTACAGTAGCGGTGAAATTAACAAGCCAGCAGTCAGTAGTGAAACCCCTAGGAACAGCTAATCAAGGCGGCTGGAGGAGGCATGGAGAAATTCCAATCCAAATGAATGCCCCCCACCCCCAACCAGCCGCCCATGCTCCTTTCTCATGTCCACCCAGACCTGATGTGCCCCCCAATGCTCCCTGCCCACCCGGACACAGCTGACCTGCCCCGCTGGTGAAATTAACATGTGTGCACAACAGAAGCAGAGCTTGGCTCTGGGAATCCACACTTGACTCCTGTTCCTCCCATCCACCCATGTCCTCCTGCCATCGACCCATGCCCCTCCCTGCCCCCAACCACACAGACCCAACCTTACATGCCCCCCTATACTCTGTACCCAAACCCTCTGGACCTTACATGCCCCCACGCTTTCTTCCCCCTCCGTTTAAAAGCAGATAAGATGGCGTTTAAAGCTGCCCTGCCTACCTTCCCTGCTTCCACCCCCCAGTGCCCCCCGCTCCCTCCCCTAAACCTGAACTCTCCCTCCCCCATGCCTCTTCCCCCGCCAACCCTTACAGGGATAAATCACTCCCAGACTGCAAAACCAGGGACTAATATTGACAAAGTGCGGGCTTGGAAACAAAGTAACAACCAGCCTGCCTCTGAAATTAATAAGAGGTGGCTGAACTGGGGTGGCAACCGAGAGATTAAGAATTGTATATTAGTACAGGAAAGATATGGCAAAAAAGCACTGATCCTGGGTAAAATTGCCACAGAAGCGTTTGAAAGTGCTATCTACTCAGAAATGATAGCTGATTAGCATATCCAAAATCAGACAAAATCAAAGCATGGGAATGCCCTCAAGTTTGCGTTTCAAAATGATGGCCGTATGCTAATTTTCATTTAAGCCTAATTTCTTGTTAAACTGTTATTCTATGGCATCCTCATCCGGTTATTCCGACGTAGGGAGTGTTCTCCCCCATGGCCAGTAGGAGGCAGCACCGACTTTCACTGGGCATGCGTAGGGAGAGCACGCCCTCTCTTCCCCAGTTGAAAGTCTGCCTCAGGATCTGTAGGAGCTGCAGCTTGGGTGCTCCGCACCCGGAACGACTTTTGAGCCCTTTAAACACTCTAGGAGGGGGGTGCTCCTTCAAATTGTAGTTAGAAATGAAGGGACATCCCACTGCAAGTGCCCGGCGGCACTATTGAACCGAGTGACTTTTCCCGCTCCGATGTCTTCCCCCCAGTGCCGGCCCCCAGGTATGGCCCGGGGTAGAGCCGGCATGGGGGATCGACCTAGGTGGTACGCCCCCCCACTTAGGGGTGCCTGTTTTCATGGCGGAGACCACCAAGACCTGCAGGACTGCGACACTCCAAGATGTGGCGCAGCAGGAAGGCCCCACAGCAGCGCTTCCGAAAAGCGAAACCACTCCAGCACTCCCCCCCCCCCCCCCCCCCCATTCAAATCCAAGCCGCGGCCTGCATCCACCAGCAGGAGGAACCTTGCAGCCTATCAGAGGTGGAGGAGGAGGCAGCCTCTTCTGTCTCTCAACAAGTAAGAGGAGCCCCTTCCATTGACCCTATCCAGCAGCTTCAGCTGGATGCCCTAAAATCTACGATGGGGGTACTGGCCCACATAGTTGCGAACCAGTACCCCCCATCGTAGATTTTAGGGCGAATATATTTTTATACGCCCTAAAATACATATAGTAGTTATATATCCCGCCCTCTCCTGCTTGAGAGCAGCTTGGGGCGACTTACAAGCATCAATAAGACACACATAAACTATAATTAAAACATTTAAAAGGATAGAAGGGAACCAGGGATAGAAGGATTGCCGGGCACGGCAATCCCGCAAGCGTGCCCACTCCCCTCCTCCTCCCCAAACCTCTTTCAAGGGGGCATCTAAGTCTTCAGGGAAGGGCAAGCAAAAAAACACCTGCAAACCTTCCCAGAATTGATCCCTTAAGGATCTCATCGGCTCCTCCTCCTCTGAAGACGATGTGGGCTCTTCCCTCATGGAGGAGGGTGAACTGCTGCCTGAAGAGGAGTTGGGCCCCGGCTCTCCACCCCACCCCCCAACCAAGCAACGAAGGGGAGCCAGCAACACCAGAAACCCACTGGTGACAAATGCAACCTCAGAGGAGGATTTGACCAGGCATCCTCTAACCGCTCCCCTCATTCATCAGACAGAGAGCCGCCCGAGTGGGAGAACATCCTGTCAAGCGGACCTAAAGAAGTGGGTAGGGAACTACCTTCTGACCAGGGCCCAAAGATACTAAAATGAGCGGAGAGAGTCCTCAGGATCACACCCATTGCCCCGAAGAAAAGGGACTCGGACTCTTCCTCTGATGATGAGGATTCCGACAGGGACTATATCCCCAAATTAGATTGCAGATCAAAGGGCGCCACTCTAGACAGGGCGTTCGAAAAAATGATAAAGGCACAATGGAAACAGCCCACTAAATCCTTCAAGCTATCCAGGGCTCAGCAGTCCCTGTATACCTTCTCCAAACACAGCAACCCTATCTTTAAACCACCTCAGGTCAACGCTGCTGCTGCCTCCTTGACCCGACAGTCTGTATTCCCCTCTGAGGGAGACCTACTTCCCAAGGACTCCACTGACAAGGGAGTAGAGATTGGGTTTAGGAAGTGTTATGAGGCCTTAACTAACGTCTTACAAATGGCCACTATGGTTTCCTATGTCTCCAGAGCCATAATGAAGTGGTTCAAACTTGGCAAAGACCCCGACATATCAACCTCTCAGTCTCGTAAACTTGCCACTAATGTTACCCTTGCCCATGCCTTTCTGATAGACTCATCCATGGATATCGTCACCTGGGTTGCCAAAGACATGGCGGCCAGTGTGGCAGCCAGACGCAGACTGTGGCTCCGCTCCTGGTGTGCAGACCTTCTTGCAAAGAACCTCCTAGTTAACAGTATGTTCAAAGGAGGCAAGCTATTCAGCTCTGCCTTGGATAAGGCCTTGGTCGAGGCATCAAATAAGGAAAAGAAGCATTCCCTCAACCAGGTGCAGTCGTTTTAAAAATGTTCGCCCCTTTCAACGTTTCTCACAGGGACCCAGATGAGGCCATTCTTCAGGCAACTTCTGGAACTTCCAATGACGCGGGAGAGGCCATTGGGGATGCGGGGCAAATCCTAGCAGATTCCAAACCCAGCTTTCGTAATCCACGCACTCCGGATCCCCCACCCACAAGCAAGATTCCTGACTGCTCCAGTTCCTCATCCCAGCCTCTGCCCCGTTTGGTGGCTGGCTGCTACGCTTTGCTCACACGTGGGAGCAAGCAACCACAGATGCCTGGGTTCTACAAACAGTAGCGAGGGAATAATCGACCGAACTCAAATACAAACCCAGGGAGTTCTTTCGAGTATCCCCTCGCTCACGCATCACCTCCAAACACACAGTAATGCGCCTGGAATTACACAGACTATGACTGATGGGAACCATAGAAAGGGTACTGTGGCACGAAAAAGGAAGGGGTCTCTACTCCATTCTATTCCTCGTGCAGAAGGAGAGCGGAGAGGAGTCCTCGACTTGAAGCACCTGAACAAGACACTCAAAGCGCAGCAATTCAAGATGGAGACCCTGGCCTACATTTCCCTTTCCCTCTCGAAGGGTGACTAGCTGGCTTCGCTGGACCTCAAGGATGCCTACCTCCATATCCCCATCCTCCCAGCCACAGACGATGGCTCCGCTTCTGCTATGAAGGCCAGCACTGGCAATATCGAGCCCTCCCCTTCAGCCTTGGCACAGCACCGCGGACGTTTACCAAGGTACTCATTCCACTCATTGCAAAACTTCGCTTTGAGGGCATAGCCATATTCCCCTACCTTGACAACCTGCTCATCCAGGCCCCGTCACGGGAACTCGCCCTGCTTTACCCCCAGCGCTCCATCAACTACCTGGAGTAACATGGATTCATGATCAATCAAGACAAGAGCCACCTCACTCCCACACAATGGCTAGAACACTTGGGAGTGGTCATTGACACCACCCTAGACAGTGTTCATCCCTCCACAACGGCAACACAAGATTCTGAAACTCATGACGCTGGTACGGGCGCAACCTCGATCCCCGCTACGAATGCTTGCGTCTCTACTAGGCCTCATGATGTCCTGCATTTGGCATCTACAGTGGGCGCAATTCCACTCATGACAACTTCAAAAGTTACTTCAACCATGGCAGGCGCACATCATCAACAACTCGCCTGCTGCCCTCAGTCAACCCGAAGACCCTCCTCTCCTTTGATTGGTGGGAACACCCTCACAGATTTGACCACGGAGTCCCCCTGATGGAACCCAGGAGAGTGATACTTACGACAGATGCCAGTCTGTCCGGCTGGGGTGCCCACCTAAACTCAAGCGTAACGCAGGGCACCTGGTCTCTGCTAGATCACAATCACAGCTTCAATTGGCTGGAGCTCGAAGCCATTCGACTTGCCTTTCAACACTTCACCCATCAAGTACAGGGGAAACCTATCTTTGTTTTCACAGACAACACAACAGCCATGGCTTATGTCAACAACCAGGGGGGTTCACGATCCCAAACACTCCACAAAGAAGCCACACGCCTCCTACACTGGGCGGAAATTTATCTCCTCTCTCTGTCGGCTCTACACATACGGGGAGTGGACAATGTGGAGGCAGACCGGCTGAGCCAACAAGCAGTGGATCCAGGAGAATGGTCCTTCAGCCAATCAGCATTCCAGCTGATTGTATGCAGATTTGGTCCTCCAGCTTGGACCTGTTTGCCTCCCCTTCCAACACCAAGACAGCTCGATTCTTCAGCAGGGGTCCCCACCCCAAAGCAGAAGCACACGACGCTCTCAGCCAGCAGTGACCCTCGGGCCTCCTATATGCCTTCCCATTTCCCCTCCTCAACCGGGGGATCCACACGTGCAAACAACAAGCCTCCGTCATCTTCGTGGCTCCCTTCTGGCCCCGCAGACCGTGGTTCACAGACCTGATCACATTGTCCGCCGGGGTACACCTGGAACTTCCCGTCGCCCCGGATCTGTTGTCCCAGGGTCCTCTGTGCTACAACCAGCCAGGGTTCCTGAGACTGACAGCCTGGCTATTGAGACCGTAGCCCTTCGGAGGTTGGGATATTCCGACACTGTCATGCGGACACTGTTGGCATCCAAATGCAAGTCCACTCAGCGTATTTATCAGTGTACCTGGGGGGTATTCATCAAATGTTGCCACATTAATCCGATACCCTCCCAGGCCTCTTCCATAGCCCAAGTTCTCCAGTTTCTCCAGGACGGGTTGGACAAGGGGCTCCAACCGAACACCCTCTCTAGACAATTAGCAGCGCTAGATAGCACCCTAGGGGCTTTCAGCGGGATTTGCCTGTCCACTTGTCCCCATGTATGTCAGTTTTTGAGGACCGCCCGACGCATCTCCCCTCTAGTTGTCCATAGGTTTCCCTCCTGGAACCTCAATGTGGTGCTCAGGAGCAGGACCCTTACGGGTCCTCCCTTTGAACCACTCAGGGAAGTCTCTCTCTACTTCCTCTCCCTGAAGGTAGTGTTTCTAATTGTCATTACCTCCGCTAGAAGGGTCTCCGAGATCCAGCGCTTTGCACCTTCTGGAGGGAATTGGTCATCTTACAATTGGACCCTTCCTTCTTGCCTAAGGTGTCCTTCCTCTTCCATCTCTCCCAGGAAGTAGTCCTCTCTTCCTTCTGTCCTCGCCCTTGTCACCAGTTAGAAAAATTGTGGCATACCCTCAATGTACACTGAGCTCTTAAAATATACCTGGAATGCACAGAGCCTTTTTGGCGCTCTTCCAGCCTCTTGGTGAGCTACCACCCTCGCTCAAAGGCAAGAGGGCTTCCAAGGCGGTTATCTCCAGGTGGATCTCAGCCTGTATCGCTGATGCAAATAGAGCAGCAGGACTCTTACCCCCCACAAGAATTCTTGCTCACTCCACGCGAGGAGCTGCTACTAATTGGGCCTTTAGATCCAGGGCTCCGCTTGGTGAGATATGTAAGGCGGCTACTTGGAAAAGCCCTCATACCTTCACCAAGCATTACAAAATTGATCTCCTTGAGTCCGCCGAGGCTGCCTTCAGCCGGCGGGTTTTACAGGGGGTCCTGGGTTCATCTTAAACACACTGTCCCTCCCTTTGCCGAATGGACGTACTGCTCTGTTACCTCCCTACATCCGAATAACCGGACGAGGAGGAAATAGAAAGGACAGTTGGGTCCCTTACCTTGGGAATTGTCTTTCTATCGCCTCAGAGGGAGGTTATTCGACCCACCTGGGGATTCTGTTTATAAATCTCTCTGGCATAGTCTCTGGGCGGGTGACATTCTGTTTACCCTTTTTCAGGGGTAGTTGTGTGTTGTTTTTCCCCCTGTTGTTTGGGGGAGGTTGTGTGTTGTTTTTTCGTTACAGATGTTATCTTGATCCTCCTCTGCTGACTGCTGCTACCAACCTCTTTGTAACCAAGCCAAGCATACGCACCTGAGACTTCGCATCCGCTTGAATGTTTGTTTGTCTTCTCCCCTGTCTCTCCCACTGTCCTCTCTCCCTGTCTCCCCCCCCCTTTGTGATTTAGATTGTAAGCCACAGGCAGGGACCGCGTCTAATTCTATGTTCTGTACAGCACCAGGTCACACAACTGGCGCTATATAAATGTCTATAAATAATAATAATAATCCTTTGGCTGTGGTACAACTGGGGAAGCTCTCCCTATGCATGCCCAGTGAAAGTCGGTGCTGCCTCCTACTGGCCATGGGGGAGAATGTTCTTTACGTCGGAATAACCTCCCTCGGAGGCGATAGACAATTCCCAAGGTAAGGGACCCAATTGTCCTTTTTTCACTTTGGTAACGTCCCATTGCCACTAATTAATTTTAAACATCTAAGAAATAACCACTGCAAGCCCAGGAATGTAAAATGAAACAAATTAAATTTGCAGTGGTTTATATTTATATTTAATTTTCATCATAATCACTGTCTTCATACTCCACTGTCACACCATTGTCACATCCACTGACTTGGCAGTTACCACAAGCAATTGGAGAAGGCTATCCATTTTGTTTGCATCCACAGCGCAACATTGAAGACCCTGTTTTGCAGTTACACCTAATCATTTTCAGAAGTGATTCAGCAACTGGAGCCATATCAGACATTTTTGGCCAGTACATCTCATCTTTGAAATACCAATCCCAATCTTCAGCATTGCTGAAGTGCTGTATTGACTTCCACTCTAGGATTTGGAAGTACATACAAAGGATGTGATATTTTGTGACTGATGTTCAGGAGTGACTAATGATTTTGGACACACGACCTTCTCCGCAAACATTTGACAGCGAAGTTGTCTAGATGATCATTTGTATTGCTACCATGCAGTAATAACATTGCCTTCTGCCCTGCACATTCAATTTCTGATTGTGTCCAATTATTGGAACAGAATATGGCTAATAACTCATGGAGTTTACTGTTGTTGAGTAATTTCTAGAAAGCTGTAGCTTTCCCAATGCCAAAAATTCGTGAGGTGGTGTCTGAGCCAGTGAAGGCGTGCAGAAACAGTAGATAGTTGCATGTATCATCACAGAGTTGCTGTTGAATGCTATAAATGTCAAACATTGAAGAAACACATGTCTTTCGTTTAATGTCACTGTGATAGTACAGGTTGAAATCACTTTGGCGGCTGTAATACAAAAGAAGAATTAGCAGGTCCATATTCTCTCCAATTAGAGTAAATGTGTGTGTTTCGGATGATGAAACTGCAGCTTTAGCGATATTGACATCAGTATCTCCATGAACATATTGGACAGTGCACCACTGTCACGTTAGCTCCTGTATTATGAGTAGAATCATCTGTTGCTTATTCATGTCATTCAACAGGAAGTAATCTTTTTGGCCTACAAAAGTCATGTCTAGAGTGAAGTTTACCATAGGACTAGTGTGTGTGCTCTTGTGGCTTCTGAGTCACATCTTTAGTCGATGGTGAGTTGACATAACCATTGAAGATAATAATGACTTTCCCATAATGTTTCAACGTGAAGCTACCATACGACTTTGCAATAGCTTTGTAAGTGTTGCCCTTATGCCATGAAATGCGATGAAGTAGTGATCCTCCATCTAACACGTACTGCTCCTTTGTCTGGATTTGTTCTAATTCCGCACCTCCACATTTCATCTGAACATATCCCACAATAACGTGTGCTAACTGGTGTATCGGCTTTGCGTATCATGCTATATGACTCAAATAAAACTGGTGGGTAGGCACATAGTTCGTACTGTAGCATGTCTGCAAGGTTCATGTCACATGCCTTAGCTACTATTAGCTATCTTTGGAACAATAATGCAAGGTCTATGCTCACATCGTCTTCACCATCTAACTTCCCAGCAGAAGAAAAAGCTAACGTTCTAGCCTTATCAGTTCTTTTGTATGAATAAGTGAAGACAGACTGTTCTTTCATCTTGCTGACCAATTCACTGCCAATATCATGTAATTTATGAACATTTACATCCAACTGTGCTGTGACTTCAGTGACGATATTTTGTAACAAAGTGTTGGAAAGGAATGGTGAAATGGGCCTTAAGCGGTCAGGACCTTCTGTGTATCCTTGTTGTCTTTGAAGATTCTTGCCTCACTCATTTCCTTATGTTGTTCACTTGTACAATATGAAATATCAGTGTACTCTTGCATAGCTAGACATATTCGGAGCATACGGCATTGACAGCAGCCATAATGCCCTCTGTATTTCAGTCAACCCACCACCATGTGTCAGACCTCCCCTTTCTTTCAGAGAGCACATTGATACCTGCTCTGTAATGAGATCGGTACCCAGTCCTGCCCAGACTTTGTTACTACTTCTTACTACGTGCAGTCCCTTCTGAAACATGGTGTAGATATTAGGGTGCTCATTAGGTAAACGAAGCATATTCTGTAAGTACAGGTAGCCTGTTTTTAGGTAGTTGTGGTGGCCAGCTGCTGCACTAATGCACAAATCTCTTTACATAGCTTCCAGGTGCAAATCCCACAAACCAGTCCTATCAGCAGAAATGAGTTTATAAACAATATTTACCATTCATTGATACTCCAGCCAAAGATGACTGGTTTTGAATTATTGCTTTGTAGTCAGTGCATCGATTATATGCGACAGTGTATCACTGGAAATTACATCATGTAGTGACTTCTTCTGTGACATGACATCTTCATACAACTCAGATGCTGTTATGACCAGGCCATGATTGTTTTGATCTTCATTACTAGGAAATATGTCTTCAGCTAGTAAAGCACTTAATGCACCATCAACATGGCCACATAGAGCTCTGGAAACTGCTTTACCATTCAACATGGGCATAACTGCATTCTTCCCATAAATTTCTGGTAAAATCTCACTTAGGCCAGACCCATTCATCAGAGTCCCAATGGATCCCAGGAGGTTCATGAGGGCACGAAAAGAACCCAGCATAAGAATGATGCTCCTTAGCTTGCTGTCATTAGGTTGTTCATTGATGATTTGAGAGACTTTTTAGAACAAAGGCTGGTCAAAGGTAGTAATAGCTGGTACATTCTGTTTATCTGCCAAATTCACCAGAAATGTCAATGTAGACAAGATGCAAGTCATGTCACTTGGGACCATATCAGTGGTTGGCAAAAACATATCTGATGCTTTTCCCATTGACAGAGACAGTTCACTGTGAATGGCTTGCATCATTCTGGACTAGTTTGGTCATTTCGATGTTTTGAACAACCATGACATCTGCCATAGGATATCAAGCTTACTGGTGGTGCTAAGCAACACAGGGAGTGCTTCATATCGGATATTCTTTAACAAATGTTTAGTTGCTGTGTACTCGTGAGTATCAACTTTCACCATGGTCTTTATGTCACTGTCCAGTTTCTCATGCCTGGAAATAACCTTCACTGCTTTCACTGCAAGTGTGATAGCTACAGTCATCCCCATATCATGGAATGTATCCTCTCCATTAAGGGTGCAGGTGTTATGGTCTACATTGTCTGCAGCTAGAAGAACGGACGTACTCTCTGATGTATCAGTGAAATCAGTACCAATGACAAAGACAGCATTGCATTCAACCAAGCAAATGGAGAGTATCAAGTATCTCCATCTAAAATTATGATGCAACTGTACTGCTAGACTGAGCTGTAGAGGACCTATTATAGCACATGGCCGGACAGCTTGCATGATGCTTTGTCCAGTAGAACCATCATTTTTAGACACATCCTTCCCTACAAAGATCTTCATACACAGCAGCTTCATACTGTCTGGGAGATACTCAAGTGATTGTTCTTCAGTGAGATCATTTAGGCTGGGGTACACATACACATCTTTTGAACTTGATGACTGAGACTTGATGTGACTTCTGATGAGTTTTGCTGGAGTTTCAATTATATGTATCTTCTGTAGATTAATATCGCATTATTTTGACTTTGCATAGTACTCTCACAGGATATGATCAGAAGTTTCTTTCAGCATCACCACATAAGCCTTACTACTTAAAAGGCAGAACTAGGCCAACAGTAGGTGGAGCCAGCCCTAAAATTGCACACTTACATGATCAATGGAATAGAACATGCATACAAGGATAGCACTTTTAGCAAACATCCAGTCTCTCATACATCCAATCCCTTGCTCAGTCACACACCACCCAACCCCATGCTGCCTGCCATTCCTCTCGAATCTCTCGGAGACTGTGTCAGCCTCAGTCCCAGTAATTTAGCAGCACTCACTGGTAAAGCCTCTGCCCCCATTACCCTATCTAGAAGAGCTCCTTCTTCTAGATAGGATAATCTCCCTGCTGTATAGATTATCTACCTGGCATTAAGGGTGTTCAAAATATTTGAAGCCCCTGGAGGGCAGGAACCGCCAGAGCCAGAACACTCTCTCCAATCATGAGCCTTTTCCCCCACACACCCTGCTCCCCATTGCCTGGGCTGAGGGCTCCTTCAGGCTGTCTGAGCCTGGAGAGTAAGAAAGCAGGTAGCACAACCTGCTTACTCACCTCTCTGATTCTCAGAACCTGGACACTGGGCTAGCAGGCTGCTGCACTCTGCTCTGCCCGGGGCCCTTCAGGCCTAGCCACTACAGATGCACTGTTTAATAAACCACTTCCTTTAGATCAAAGGTTACAAAGAAAAGGTTTCAAGTCAGCAAAAACTTGGTCTTTAACACCTACAGAGGCTGGCTGACTGCACTGCAGCATAGGGGAGGCACTTGGGAGAGCAAAGCAATAGCGTCTTCCTCTCCCCCTTCCTTCCTCCACCAGGCTATTTATCTTTACAGTCTGCTACATAAATTAACCAAACATTGTTCAGATGAGTTTTATTAAAATTCTGGGCTCACAGTGGTTATTCCTTAGTCCTTTAAAATTAATTACTGGCCAATGGGACATTATAATATATATATATATATATATATATATATATATATATATATATATATATATATATATATATATATATATATATATATATATATATATAAGAAAATGACTACAATTATTTTTATATATATATTTAATTGTTACATTCCTGGGCTCACAGTGGTTATTCCTTAGTCCTTTAAAATTAATTACTGGCCAGTGGGACATTACCACAGTGGAAAAAAAAAAGTTTAACAAGAAATTAGACTTAAATGAGGATTATCATACATTTGGAAACGCAAAGTTGAGGGTGTTCCCATGCTTCGATTTTGTCTGGTTTTGGATATGCTAATCAGCTATCATTTCAGGGTAAAAAACACTTTCAAACGCTTCTGTGGCAATTTTGCCCAGGACCAACTGTATCTTTCCTGTATTATATGTCTGTGTACGTAGAATATTCGCAAACTCTCCACATTTAGCCCTAGCCCCTATTGTCACCCCCATGTCGTATCTCACAGATACAACCGTCTCTATAGGCTAACATTGAATTTTCAAGAAGTCATAACTTAAAAACTACTAGCTGGATTTACAAAAAGTAAGCCAAAGGCACACCCTGCCACCCTCTCTGAACGTTCCAAAAGGCTTATGCCTCCTCCCAACCAACACTAAATCCCTTTACCCTGCCGAGATCAAGACGGTCTGACTGGCTGAAAAAACAGACTTCAAAGTTTAGTTTTCCAACTGCAATATCTCTGCTGTTATCTAACTGATTTTACTGAAATATGGACAGCAGCAACCTCTCATCCACATGATCCTTCACTACCAACTTCAGGATCCTAACTTTAATCATACCAATTTTATAAAATATAGAATGTTTGTGCTTTATAATGAAGTGTGCATTATGCCTTAACCCTAGAGTGGCTCCTGCCACTCTAGAATAATGGTTCCCTATTAACTTGTTCCACACCACTCATGATCTTATGAACTTCTATCATACTCCCCTCTGTCGTCTCTTCTCCAAGCTGAAGAGCACCAACCTATCTAGCCTCCCTTCATAGGAGAGCCATTCTATACCCCTTGTCATTTTTGTTGCCCTTCTCTGTATCTTTTCTGTTTCTGCTATATCTCTTTTGAGATGGGGTGACCAGTACTGCACACAATATTCAAGGTGTGGTCACACCATAGATTTCTATAGTGGCATTATGATATTTTCAGTTTTATTCTCTGTCCCTTGCAAATAATTCCTAACATTCTGTTTGCTCTTTTGACTGCTATCGGACATTGAACTGAGGATTTCAATGTATTCTCCACAATGACTCTAAGGTTCTCCTAATTTAGAGCCCAGCATCGTGTACATAAAGTTTAGATTGTTTTTTCCTATGTGCATCACTTTGCATTTGCCATTTAGATGCCCAGTCACCCAGACTTGCATGATCCTCCTGCGATTCTTCACAGTCCACTCATGTTTTAACTATCTTGAATAACTTGATGATGTCTGCAAATTTGATCATCTCACTCCTTACTCCCCTTTCTAGATTATTAATGAATACATTAAACAACACCAGTCCCAGTAAAGTTCCCTGGGGCGCTCCACTATTTACTCTCCATTGTGAAAACGGACCATTTTGTCAAAGTCTTTATTTTCTATCCTTTAACCAGTTGCCTATCCACAATAGGACACTACCTCCTATACCATGATTTTTTAATTTCCTCAAGTGTCTTGTATGTTATCAAATGCTTTCCTTTTTTAAAAGTTTGTTCATTTGCATTTCACGCCTTCAGTTACACTGTCGTTATTTGCCATATCCATGCAAGCAATTATCAAAGTGATTGTCTTGCATTTACATATCTAATTTCAATAAACTTATACATAACTGAACAATTCAAATCGCACCTGTGAGTCCTTAAGTCCATGTGCAATATTTCTTTTCTATTCTTGAGGTCCACCATTCTTTCTCATTTCTTGTTTTGATGGTAGTTCCTTAATCCAATGCTCCACACTCATTATCTTTTGAGACCTTAGTAGGTGTCCATTAGATGTCCGCCAGGCATAGCTTAGGCTTTTTTTTTCTTTTTGCTGACCTATCGGAAAGATGTAATTTACTCCCAACAAGGCCATTTTAATACCTTAAGACCTTTAGCTGATTTCCAGGAGTATACAATCATATATATGGCTGCTAGTTGGATCTGGTGATGGGTATCTTGGCGGGGCTTTATCACACGTATATCTGGAAAAATTCCCAGCAGACCCAGCTCAGCTGAGAACAGAAGTTTTACTCCAGCTACCCAATTCATAAATGGCTAGATTTGTTCCCAAAATTTGTTGACATAGTCAACCTTTGGGCACCCCCACCAACAATGTAGAAAGGAGCCCTCCTTTCTGCATCCTCTCCAGCACAAGTTTGGATAGGCCTTATCCATCTGATGTAACTGCAGGCGGGGAGGGGGTGTCAGAAATATTCTTAAACACAAGAATTCTTCCATCCTTGGCTGGTTCAAGTTACCATTGCCACAATGCCATGCCAAGTGAACTTGGGAAGTGGAGCCAGGCAGAGAGATCCCTCCTCATGGTGCCAAGTGCCAACCAAGCAGCAGACAGCAACGTGGCACCTAATTATAATTTTTTTTTAAACTGCATGGAATGGTAAAAGGTAACGTAACCCCCAGCGTTGGCCCTATGGACATGCCAGGCCAAACCATACCATGTCAGACCAGGCCAGGCACACCTCTTCCCCTCCACACCCGCCGATTACTTACAGAGCCAGCAGCACTGTAGCATGCAGCGCAGCCAAATACACCAAAGAGAATGGACAAAATGGCTGCAGTGCAGACACTTTTATTTTGCCCTGCCAGCCAATTCAAAACCTGACCATCTGACTTGGCCAGCCAATCAAAACTTGCCATCTGGCTTACCATCACTCAGTTGTCCTCTCCCATACACCCCTTCTACCAAATATAGCACTAAGTTTCATTTCCAGAAGAAGCTTAACTGTCCACCAGCCCCCCATGTGTACAGCGGTTTCCGAAGTTTTCCAAAGTTTTCCGAATAACGGCCTTAATCCTCGGAACTTGGGAATTTGGTCTTTCTGAACCAAATACCTTAATATTCGGCAAATTCTGAAGTTTTCAGAAGACTTCATTTTAGACCTACTTTAATGTCTTGTGTTCGGTGGATTGCGGCCCCTAGGCTTTCAATGGCTAGATCAAACAAAATGAGGGAAAAGGGACACCCCAAAACAAAAGGTGTTTTCCCTCCATTTACGAATAAAGAAGCCTGTGGGGATTTATATATTATTTTAATTAGCTCTAAAAAAGACCCAACAATTCCCATTTTTTAAAGCGTGGCAAAGATATGTTTATGCTCCAGATAATCAAACGCCTTTTTGGCATTGAGTGAGGAGATGGCCACCAGTATTTTATTTTTTTGTATTAAATGGATTATATTGACTACTTTTTGGATATAATCTATCCCAGTCAAGCTGGGATGAAGCCAGTCTGATCTTTTCATTTAGTCCATCTGTGATGCCAAACAATTTATTAGCTAGAACTTTGGAGAACATTTTAAAGTCAAGGTTAAGCAACAAGATTCGTCTATATGATCCACAGACTTCCTGGTTATGACCTGGTTTTGGACATAAGACAATATTAGCATCCTAGATCGTGTGGGGCATTCAAACGCTTTCTGAAAATCTAGATACACTATATTGACTGACTCCCCCTTATCCACATACTCATTCACACCCTCAAAAATTTCCAATAGATTAGTGAGGCACGAGTGCCCTTTGCTAAATCCATGTTGACTCCTCCCCATTAAGCTATGTTTGTCAATATGCCCTGTAATTCTTTTTTTAATAATAGTTTCCACTATTTTGCCCAGCACAGATGTCAGACTCACCGGTTTGTAGTTTCCAGGATCGCCTCTGGAGCCCTTTTTAAATATCGGCATTACATTCACTACCCATCAGTCCTCGGGTACAGTGGCAGATTTTTTATTTTATTTTTTAAATGTAAAAATGCTTTATTGAATAATTTCCCTTATACAACAAAGAAACATAATGTTCTGTACACCTACTGACATTAACTGGTACACTTAAATCGGGCCCTACGTTACAGCATTGGCCCTTATTGTCCCTCCATCGGTGTACCCTTCTCCCTCTTCTTGAGAGTATTCCACACTCCTTTATATATAGCATTTTTCCAAATACTTATAACCCCCCTCCCTCCCCACCCCCCCAACTCTCATGGCGCATTCTTATCACAAATATTTATCAAACAGAATTGTCTTATCATTCTTTGGGAGTTTGTATCCCTCTACCGCTTCTAAAATCGCCAACCATTTAGCCTCGTAGTCCTTTTTTCTCTTCTCTTTAATTTTCTCTTTTTTTTCATCCAAAACATCCATCTGATTCCCTAGATTGAATTGCATCTTGTCTATTGTGAACAAGAACCAAACCCACGAAATCCATTCCTGGAAAGGTGGGGGTTCTTCTGTCTTCCAATGCGTAGTGATGACATTAAGAGCGGCCAAACAGAGTGTCCTCAAAGCCTCCTGGTGTCTTTTCATTGTTTTACTCTCAGGGTAAAGTCCCAAAATACCAGATTCCATACGAAATGGAACCACACCCTTGTTCACTTTATTCAATACTTTCCAGACCTTACTCCAGAACCTACTCACATATATACACTCCCACAAGCAATGCTTAAGGTCCGCCTGCTGACCTTTCCAGCATTCCCCCCTTTCGCTTCCATTCCCTCCATGTTTCAGTTGAGCTGGGGTTAGATAATATCTAGTTGAAGCCTTAATTCGGGTCTCCCTGACTCCTAATGCCGGAGAACACCTGTGCATGTGATTCCATATAATCTTTTTCTCCTTTTCTGAGAGTTCCTTTCCAAGATCTCCTTCCCATTTTGCTATGTACGTGTGTTTCGGTGGGTAAGTCAGTTCCTTCAGGTCTTTGTAGATTCTAGACAATTTCCCCCTAGTCCCCGTCAGACCAAACTGTTATTTCTATTGTCCAGGGCTCCCTAATAAAGCTAGGTTTAAATTTTGGCTCGGTAAAAATGCTAGAGTTGTAAATACTGAAATATATTGATCCTTGTCTGGGTTATTCTCCCTAGCTCCTCTATTGACTTGAATTTGCCTTTGTCAAACAGCTGAGCTGCTCTCTTAACACCTTTCTTCCCTAAGTTGATTACCAACCTATGCGCTGTTTTAGTTTCCCTCATGTTCATTCGTTGAATAAGCGAAAAGGGGGATGCCTGCCTGCCTCCTACTCCCCAGCTTCCGGATCACCCCTTCCCATACAGATATGAGGGGCTTTGCAAAAGGGTGTTCTCTATCCTTATCAGTTGGAAGTCTTCCTTTATCAGTCAAGAGGTCAGCAAAAGCTACCACACCCAACAGATCTTTTTCAATCTTACCCCAATCTGGGTTCCTCTGGCCATGGTACCAGAATTGAATTGCCCCCAAAACTGCGGCTTTATAGTCAAGTTTAAGGTCTGGGGTATTCAATCCCCCACTTTCCTTAGTTGTAAACATGGTTTCTTTCTTAATACGGGGCTTTTTCCCCCTCCAGACCAGGTCTCTGACTAGATCATCCACTTGTTTAAAAAACAAGTTAGGTAACTTTATAGGGAGTGCCATAAACATATATACAAATTTAGGTAGGAATATCATTTTGAACAGATTAATTCTCCCAGCCCAGGAACATTCTAAATTTTTCCATTTTTCAAAGTCCTTCTTTGTCTTGTCAATTAACTCTGGAAAGTTTGCTTTATATAAGTCCTTGCAGGATTTTGTGAGTTACCCCCAGATACTTGATTGCATCTAGTCTTTCTGGGAATGGGTTAATTCTTTCTATTTCTAGTAGATCCTTGTTATCCTTTGCAAAAATCATCGCCTGAGACTTGTTATTGTTTATTCTGTAGCCCGACCCCCTACCAAAACTCTCGATAGTTTGCATTAATTCCGGCAGTGTGTGTTGGGGACTAGCAATGAACAAAATCAAGTCATCTGCGAACAGTGCCAGTTTATATTCTTTGTCACCCACTCTGATTCCTTTAATTCCTTTATTTTGACGCAGAGCTACTGCCAGCCCCTCCATTGCCAGATCAAATAATAGCTGAGACAGAGGACAGCCCTGCCGAGTCCCTCTTTTGGTTTCAAATGCATCTGATATACCTCCATTAATTTTTAGCTGTGATTTGGGCTGTGCATAAATTGCCTTGATCCATTTTAGGAAGTTGCCCCCTATTCCCACTTTTTAAAATATTTCGAATACATAGTTCATTTCTAAAAAATCAAAAGCTTTTTCTGCATCTGCCGCTACAATCATTGAGCTTACCGAATGAGTGACCCCTTTTTGTGCATAGATCAGATTCACCACCTTCCTAATATTATCTACCCCTTGCCTACTCGGAATAAACCCTGTTTGGTCTGGATGAATAATTTCCTCTGCAATCCCCGCCAGCCTAGTTGCCAAAATCTTGGAGAAGATTTTAAAATCATTGTTTAGCAGGGAGATAGGGCGGTAACTCCCACACTCTGTTTGGGGTCTTCCTGCTTTAAGTATTAATGTAACTTGCGCCTCATAGAATGAACTAGGCATTTTTCCAGTTTGTAGAATTTCATTGTAAACCCTAGTCAAATGCGGCACTAATATTTTACTATATGTTTGATAGAACTCTGCCGGGAAGCCTTCCGGCCCATTAGCCTTGTTTCTTTTTAAATTCTTAATCACCAATTACACTTCCTCTGTTGATATCGGGGCATTCAGAAAATTGAACTGAGCTCTGTTAAGTCTGGGCATGTCTAATTTATCTATAAATTTTTTTATCGCCTCAGGGACCGGATTGGTTGTCTCCTAGATTCTTCTATAGAATCTCACGAACGTGTCTTGAATCTCCCCTGCCTCTGTGACTATAACCCCGTCTTCCCTAGCAATGCCTGAAATGACAGCCTTTTGTTGTTGTACTTTAACTAATTGAGCCAGAGCCCTACCTGCTTTATTACTATTATTGTGGTAATAAAATTTAATCCATTTTAACTGCTTTGTAGTTTTTTCTAGTTCCAGTACATTGATTCTTTCTTTTATCTTTCGCAGTTTATTGGCTGCCATTTTAGAGGGGGTGGTTCTATTTATTTTATCCCATTTTTTAAGCTCAGCGAAAGTTTCCGCATGTATTTCTCGTTTTCTCTTTTGTATTTGAGCACACAAAGCTATGCATTTACTCCTGATTATAGCTTTTGCTGCTTCCCAAAAAGTGGATACTAGATCCACTGACCCCTGATTAATCTCAATATACTCTTTGATTACCTCTTCCAGTTTAGCTTTGTTATCGTTGCTTTTGAGGAGCGTCCTATCAAGCTTCCATTGAGTTTTACAATATGAAGACTTATCTACCAATTTTAGATTTATTCTTACTGCGTTGTGGTCCGTAAAAA
This sequence comes from Sphenodon punctatus, assembly GCA_003113815.1. NCBI lineage: Eukaryota > Metazoa > Chordata > Lepidosauria > Sphenodontia > Sphenodontidae > Sphenodon > Sphenodon punctatus. The sequence continues at coordinate 888,378 of QEPC01002445.1, forward strand.
CCACTGGTATAATATACATCTTTTTGCACAGCCTGGCCTCCCACTTGTAGCAAAGGGCATGGTCAATTTTTGAGTACGAGTTATGAACATTAGAGTAGTAGGTATACTCCCTACTCATTTTATTCAGCTGTCTCCATAGGTCTACCATACCTTTCGATTCGAATAGGTCCCTAATATTCTGCTGGCTTTTATTTAACGGTAATGTCTTAGACATATCCAATTAGATAGCGGTGTATTTAAATCCCCCATTATCAGTAGGGTTCCTTTCGTTTTTTGGAAGATCAATGGGATGTATTTTTTATAAAAATTCTCCTGTCCTCTATTTGGGCCATATAGATTCACTATTGTTACCTCTTTCTTCTGTATAACCCCAGTAACCAATAGAAATCTTCCCTCTGTATCATTTAGCACATTGGTTATTTTAAAATCACATGAATTCTGAATTGCTATCAACACCCCTGCTTTTTTCCTCTTGGCACACGAGGCAACCACTTGTCCCATACTTTTGTGTATAAATCTATGCACCTCCCCTTCCAATAGGTGGGTTTCTTGAAGACATAAAATATCTTTCTTATATTCCTTCGCCAATTCTCTAACCCTCTTTCTTTTTTGGGGCGAGTTCAGCCCCCTCACATTCAACGTTAGCAGTTTAACCTCATCCATTCTCATACTCCTTTCTCTTTTGACTAGTATTCACCTGGCTCTGGTTCATCTTTCGCTCCCTCTCTCTTGGCTTTCCTCTCCCCCTTACAAATAGTATGGGTAATTTGTTGCGCCTTTTTACCCCAACCCCCTCCATCCCGTTCCACCCTAACCCAACTTCCCCCCACAACCCCCTCTCCCTTCCACTCTCCTCTTCTTCTCACGCATCAGCAGCCTTGCTTCCATCCTGATGCAAGACTTACCCCCCTCCTCGCTTTATTTCATAGTTCTGTTCTTATTAGTAGTTCTAAAATATGGCCCCAAAGACAACTTTGAAAAACATATAGAACCAATTTCCCAGGTCAATTTGTGTCCGTCGTTGGTAGATGCAGGAACGCCTCCAATTCCTCAGTAGCTTGGAAGGACTTGTACTTCCCATTAACGTTCACAACCATTCTCGCAGGGAATTTAAGCACTGGCTTCCATCCTTTCTCATTCAAAAGGGAAAAATATTTGCTCCACTTCCTCCTTCTATTCATCGTTTCCATGGCGTAGTCTGGAAATACCTTAATGGTCTCAGACCCAAATTTCATATCCCTTTTCACTCGAGCTGCTTTTAGAATCTCTTCCTTGCTTGAGAAGCAGGCAAACTTCACTATGATTGTTCTTGGTCTAGGGAAGTTTGTATTTGGCATTCGCCCAATCCTGTGGGCTCTGATGATTTCAGGTTTTTGGAGTTTAGGAGTCTCAGGAAAGTGCTCTCCCAAAAAACCCCAAATCAGTCCTTTAACATCTGACTTCTCACTCCCTTCAGGAAAGCCCACAAATCTCAAATTATCTCTTCTAGACCTGTTTTCCAGGTCTTCTGATTTTTGTGAAAGCATGTGAACCCTTTCCTGGAGTGCTGCTACTTGTCCTTCATTACTGACAGCCTGGTCTTCAAGGGAGGAAACTCTCTCCTCACAAACATTGAGTCTCTGCACCAGCCCCTCCAATTTTTTGTTGCCCGCCTCCACTGAGGCTCTCAGCTTAGTCATGTCCTTTTTTAAATCTTTCTTTAATTCGAGCAACAGCCTCATCACTGGGCCCTCTATCCTGTCCTCTTCCTCTTCCCTCTCAATCTCGTCAGGGGAATCCTCCCCTTCAGTGGCCATTCCCGCCTCTGCTGCAGCCTCAGCCGCCATTTCCCCCCGCTCTGCTGCCCGGGCCTCAGCCGGCTGGCGCAGCTTCACATAGCGCTCCAGTGGCGTTTCTCTAGCTCTTTTTTCTTTCTTTTTTTCCCTCCCTACCTTTCACCGGCATCTTTATTAACCTGTCAGGTTAACTACTGAGGGCTTGTCTCGTTGTTAATCTCTCCTTGGGGCCACAATCTGAAGTGGGGTGCGGGAGCGCTCGCTCTTTGCTGCTACCGCTCACGGGTGCATGCGCAGTCGCCACAGTGGCAGATTTTTAACAATAAGTTAAACATTACCAGTAGTAGGTTTGCAATTTCATATTTGAGTTCCTTCAGAACTCTGGGGTGTATACCATCTGGTCCCAGTGATTTGTTACTATTTAGTTTGTCAATTTGCTCTAGAACCTCTTTCAGAGTCATGTTGATCTGATACAGCTCTTCTGAATCATCACCTACAACAGGGGTGCTCGATTCGATTTGTGCCAATGGCTGAAAAATTTTATTTGGACCCAACCCTCGGCTGCTTGTGGCCCTGTCCCAATTTGCATAACCCCACCCCCAATTTGCAGTGGCAGCGAGGAGCTGGGACTGGAGATTCGGGTGACAGAAGCAGCAGCGAGTGGCTCAAGTGGAGACATCGGCGGCAGCAAGAAACTGGAGTAAGGGAGGATGAAGGTGGGATCCAGCTAACGCCTTTAATAGGCTTGCTGCCCAGAGAAAGGACGGTTTTGCACCAGTGCAGGGGCTGGAGGAAAGGTGATTGGCAGAGCAGGAGGCAGCATGGTGGGCCTTCGGAAAGGTATTTTGCGGGCCGCATGCAGCCCTTGGGCCATACTTTGCGTAGCCCTGACCTACAAAGAAACAGTTCTGGCGTGGGTATCTTCCCAATATCCTCTACCGTGAAGACCAAAGCAAATAATTCATTCAGCTTCTCTGCAATGGCCTTATCATTCCTGAGTGCCCCTTTTATTACCTGGTGATCTAATGGCCCAACTGACTCTCTAGCCAGGCCTCTTGTTCTGATGTACTTAAAAAAGTGACTAGTTTTTATTTGGTCCCTTTCCAGTTCCTGTATCTGGCCTGTGGATCCAGTTCCTACTCCCCTGCACTGAAAGATTGAAGTCGGGGTAAAGGAGTGGAGATGACGGCATGCACTCCAGGATAGGGGTGGGGCAGATCCATGGCACAGATTCATGGTCTGGGTCTTCCTCTTCCTGAGTGCACCCCGTAAGTGCCCTTGCCTACTATTTCTGTGTAGCTCTTGCAGCTTCTACTAATTTTCAAAATGGCTCCTCCCCTAATAGATGCCATAGATCTATCACCTTTCTGAATGCATGTCCTTATTTCTGCTCACTTTCTGGCTTGCTCTTTGAGTGCTTGAAGGTGGGAACCGGATCCACTGAACATATCCAGGAATTGAAAAGGGGCCAAATAAAAAACAGGATAAGCCGGTCACTCGAGATGAAAGTTCCCCATCCCATTCTAAGGTATACAGTACTTTGAAAGCCTGTAGTTACTGGGTGGGCTTATTATTTTTGAATTCAGAGTATTGACTGGTTCTCACATCCTTATCCTAAAGTGTTTACTTGGGGTGGGGTGTTTAACCATCTTTTCCCTTTTTGTTTTTCCTGGACTCAGTTGTTCAGGCAAGTAAAACTGGTATGTAGCCATAGCTAATCATTAAATGTATTGTATTTCTATTTCCTCTGTTTTATCCCTTTTTATAGCCTGGAAGAAATTATGAATAATTATGAATACTCCCACCCCCTTCCCATGGTGAACGTAGGGAAGAAGACACCAGCCCAGCTGTTTGTTTCTTCTGGGCTATTATGACTCCAGGAGGACACATGACTAATAGTGGCCAATAACTCCTCAAGGGTGGTGTGCAGCCAGTCCTAGCTAGACAGCCTCCCAGCTCTTTAAGCTGTTCAAACATTTTGTGCGTGGTCTGCAGACTTCATTGACACTGAAACTGCTGCCATGGAAACTTAATCACAACATTAGCCCCTTAGAGGCGCTGGGTTTGAACCCCTAGCCGTTGATTTTTTCAAGAGAAATGCTTAGAAATAATACCTCTACATTGCCTCAGATTCTAAAGACTGACGATTTTCTCCCAGGTGTTCGATAGAACATTCTTTTTCCTATGGGAGCTGCTGCTCTTATGAACTAGCTTGGGGCAAACTATATTTGACTAATCTGGCTATAAAGGTTGGAAAATTTAACTCATTGTACCACTGACGATTTGCAAATTGTTCTCCCTCTCACCTCCCTTTCTGTTATGAGACTTTACAGCAGTTTTCTGGGACTGTAGGACAGGGAACGAAAGAGATGTGAAATCCTGAACATCCTGGAAAATCCAGGACATTTGAGACCTATGCCCCTTGTGAAGGCGCAGCCATAGAGGTGGGATTCCAAGATGGTTCCATTGCAGAGGAACCGGTCAAGGAGCTTGTAATAGGGGGATATCTGCATTTCACCGCCAGAGGTGAAGTAGTTGTCTCTGATCTCCTTGTACCCCGTGCGCACGTCCTTGGTCCACTGCTGACACTGGTTCATGTCCATGTGGTGTCCCAGCTGCACCATTTAGAGGGACATATTTTGGGTTCTCCTGAGCTGCCATTTGCCCATCTCTGGTCTAGGTGAACAAAAGCAAGTTTAAAGGGTAACCAGCATATTCAGCCTGGAACAGAGGCCCCCTTCCAACAATTCACAGTCCATTTACCATCTCCCTGGGGAAGCTGCTTCACTGTTCATATGAGCATTTGCAAAGTAAAGTAGTTACTTTGGGGTAGCCTAATTGTATGAACACAGTCTAAGAAATAAAATCTGCAATGGAGTGATGTTGAGGGAGACACTGCAATCCTTGGTTGCATCTCTTTCTGGGTCTGTAGTACTACTCTCACTGCCTTCTTTGCTCTGTGCTGATGTCAAGGTGCTGTGCAGTATCACCCTTTCTGACCACTTGCAGAAACAGCTTTTGGATTCATTGCTACTGCAGGAGCCAGAACAATACAGCCTGAGTCTTCTGGATCCCATTTCTTCTGCCCCATTGTTTGGAGGAACTGCTGCTGTTGGCCTCTGTACTCTTCATTTCCTCCACCACTTGGCAAAAAGCCTTGTCTAAAGCCTACTCCAAGAGAGAAACTGTTTTTTTCTTCCCTAGAACTACAGCTTGTTGGGTGTGGATTCTTCCTGTATCTCATTGCCTCAGTAGGCCTTTTCTCAGGTGGTGGAGAGCTGTGGGGAGGGGACAGTGCTTGGTAAGTGTATTGTCTGAAGTTAACATACTGGCTGTTGTAGGAGACTAGGGTAAGGTGGAAATGTGCTGTCTGGAAAAAGGAGGTGCACATCTTTTCCCAGGTCCTGTAAATCTTAACTGACACCCTGATTTTTTGGGCCGTATACATGCCATCATCCGGTTAACTCAAAAAGTAGAAATGCTACGTGCAGGTTTTTGTTGTTTTGTTTTGGTTTTTTGCTTTGAAGGGACCAGCTCATCTCCCTGCTCCACTCTGGTGCCTAACTGACATGGCTGGCAAGGCACAAGGCTGCTTATTTTTAAAATGCCTTTAAAAGAATTTCATCCTAAGGAGTCATTTGCAGTTTTGCAGTCTTCCCTAGACAGTTGTTTTCTTTTCCTTGAAGTCACTAGTGCAGACTTACTGCCATCCACTTAGCAGCCAAGGGCAGTGTTCACTGGAAATTGACCCTTGGTTTCGTTTTCTGAAGCAACCCATCCATGCATATGCGTCAAAACCTTCTACAGTATTTCCTGCATTAAAAACAGTTGAGGTTCCAGCAGCAGGACCTACTAATGATCCTGATTCAATCAGACAATCCCACTTTGGGTTCTGCATCCTGCTATCACACATGCAGGGAACTAAAGTTCCACTTTGAGGAGAGAGACATAGGCCACCTTCTCGCATTACGTGTGGGGGGTGGAACTTATGTGATGGCAATTGCAGTTGTATTCTCCTCATATTTCTGCATCCTCCTCCTGCTGGGTAGTTCTACCGTTGGCCGCTAGGAGGCAGATGATCTAATTTTTGTCTGCGCCTGCGTCCACGGAGCTACCCGGCTCTTCGCCAGTCCGTCGTCTGCCTTGAGGCCGTTAGGACGTGCATCGGTTCCAGGAACCTAGGAAAGACAGTAGGAGAGTGTTAGGCACTATTTTTTGGCGGGGCACTTGGGGTTAGCGATCCCGGACGCCGTCTCGGGTATCGCTCGGCCAGGCCGCAAACAAATTGGAATTTAAAAAAAAAAAAAAAAGAAAAACCCCGCCGGCTCCCTCGCAGTTCGCCGGGGAGCAGGGGACGCCGCATATCTCCTTCCCGCTTAGCGGGAAGCCATCCAGCAAGCGGCGATCCCCCCGTCTTGTCGGATCAGGGACAGCACTGCTGGGCCCTCCCGACTGAAGAGCCCCTCTATTTCGAAATAAATTCAAATTAATTTGAGGATGAGCTCTATTGAAGGGCAAACAGCCCCCCCTCCCACCCCCGCTGGCGGGTCGGAGTCTCGGTCCCCGCAAGAGGGCTCTCAGGCCCCTCAGGATCCCTCGATGGCTTCCTTAGCCAACACTATGGGGGAAATTTTATCCTCCCTGAAGGCCCTCACCCAGGCCCAACATAAAAAAGGCGGGAAAAGAAAGCGAGCTTCCCCCGAGCCTGGGCCTCAAAAGAAACGCTCGAGGGCGGGAAAGTCCTCAGGGACTAGCAGGAAGGCAAAAGCTCCACTAGGGGGAGCTAGGGGACAGAGTTTCTCTTCTCCTCAGGACTCTGAGGTGGAGGAACAGAGGGGGGAAAATGAACAGGCCTGCTCCTCTCATTCACAGGCCCTGTATAGCTCACCATCTGACTCTTCCCAGGGGGAGTCTGATATGGAAGAAGGGGAATGGGTAGAGCCTACCCCGGACCCCAAGGATAGGGAGCGTCAATTTCCGGCCCACTATAGAGAGGAGCTGCTCTCTCAAGTAATTAAAAAGCTCCAACTTACAGAAAAGTATCCAAAGGGGGACTCTTCCGAATCACAGGAGGAGGAAGAGACTAGGGAGTACATGCCTTCTGTGCATGGTAAGGATCAGGGTCTGCCCCTCGACAAGGCTTTCGAGAGAATTGTCTTGGAGGAGTGGAAGCACCCCGATAAGGCTTTCAAGATGAATAGAACCCAGGAGGCCCTGTACTCTTTTTCTAGAAAAAAGGAGTCCTTGTTCAAGAGCCCAAAGATAGATGCAGCTGCTGCCTCACTAGCCCGGCAGACGGTTTTCCCAACAGAGGGTGACTGTCATCCTAAAGATCCTACAGATAGGGGGGTAGACTCAGCCCTAAGGAGGGCTGTGGAATCTACAGCGGCCTCCCTGAGAGTAAACATAGTGGCATCCTACGTTTCAAGGGCTCTCCTTGCATGGATGAAAGAGGCTCAGGACCCCGAGATTTCAGATAAAAGGTCACAAAAGCTATCTTCCCGCATCTGTATGGCCACCGCTTTTCTGGCGGATGCAACCACAGATGGCCTATCTTGGTCAGCCAGGGCTATGGCAAATGGGATAGCGGCCAGACGTAGGGTATGGCTCCGCTCTTGGCAGGGAGACACTACGGCCAAGAATCTTCTGACCTCTGCCCCTTACAAGGGTTCAAAACTCTTTGGGGTCTGCCTTGAAAAGGTCCTGGAGGAAGCTAATTCGAAAGATAAGCCCAAGACCCTCCAACAAATGATACCAAAAAGGGGATTTTTTAGAGGCCAGCCCTTTAGGTTTAGGGGTTTTGGCCCTAACAGGAGGGGGCATTTTCAAGGCCACAGGGAGTTTGCTACCAACTTCTCCTTTCGTGGGAGAGGCTTTAGGGGGGGCAGATTCGATAGACACAGATCCAGGGGAGCCGGCCCCTCCCAGACCAGACAGGATTCCTGACTACTCCGCCCCAGGAGTGGGACGCAGACTACAGCAATACAAGACGGAGTGGCAAAACTCGGTCTCCGATGCTTGGGTAGTATCCTGCGTCGCAGATGGTTACCGCATAGAGGTAGAGCGCCCCCCAAGGCAAAGGTTCGTGACTTCCCCAACCTCCAAGAACCCAGAGAAGCATCTAGCACTGGTATCAGAGATACGCAGACTTCGGGAGATTCAGGCTATAGAGAGTGTTCCCAAGCAAGAGCGTTTCTTGGGCGTCTACTCCATCTTGTTCCTAGTGGAGAAGAAGCTCGGAAAATGGAGGGCCGTTCTCGACCTAAAAGGCCTGAACAAGGTGGTAAGGAAGAAAAGATTCAAAATGGAGACAGCCCTGTCAGTATGCCGGAACCTTCAGAAGGGCGACTGGATGGCTTCCCTGGACCTCAGGGAAGCTTACCTCCATGTCCCGATATGGAATCCACACAAAAGATGGCTCCGGTTCTCATACAACAGACATCACTGGCAGTTCAGGGCCCTCCCTTTCGGGCTCTCCTCGGCCCCCAGAACCTTTACAAAGATTTTGGCTCCATTGATTGCCAACCTCCGCAGCGAGGGCACTCATATCTATGCCTACCTGGACGACATACTGATCAGGGGCAGCTCCCCTTCGGTGGTGGAAATGCACCTGAACAAGACCATTGCATACCTGGAAAGACACGGCTTCATCATAAACAGGGAAAAGAGCCATCTCATCCCGAGCCGCCGTCTGGAGCATCTAGGTATCCTAATAGATACCTCCTCAGATCGAGCTTTCGTACCACCGGAGCGGAGAAAGAAAATCCAGAGCCTGATCACATTGCTCCAGCAGAACTCAAGGATGAGACTCAAAAGACTGGCGAGCCTGCTGGGTCTCCTAGTTTCTTGCATAGGGCAGGTGACTTGGGGTCGTTTCAACCTTCGCCCCTTGCAGAAGCAGCTAAGCACTATGCAGAGAGAACTCACTCTGGGGTTAAACCCATGGGTTCCCGTTCCACCAGGATTAAAACACTCAATGTCCTGGTGGTTAAACCCAGAAATCTTCCAGGCAGGAGTGCCTCTTTCAGAGCCAGACAGAACAGTGTTAACTACCGATGCCAGCCTCCAGGGGTGGGGAGGGCACTCGGGGATTCACTCAGCCCAGGGATTGTGGTCCAAGATGGACTCCAACAAGTCAATCAACTTCCTCGAGCTCAAGGCGATCCGCCTATCTCTGCGCCAACTTCTGCCAACGTTTCCTTCGAATCATCTGCTGATTTACACAGACAACATAACGGCGAAGGCGTATATAAATCGCCAAGGGGGATCGAGATCGAGGGAGTTACATCGGGAGTCAGTCAAGCTTTTCAGGTGGGCCCAATCACACCTATCTTCATTGAAGGCCTTGCACATCAAGGGTCTGGAAAACAAGAGAGCCGACTGGCTGAGCCGCCAGACTCTGGACCCCCACGAGTGGACCCTGGACAGATCTGTGTTCCAGCTGATAGTAGACTGGTTCGGTCTCCCCGTGATGGACCTGTTTGCTACAAGGGAAAACACTCAGGTCCCCAGATTCATGTCGCAGCGGTGGTGTCTGGAAGCAGAGGGCTTCGATGCGTTGAACCACCCCTGGCCCAAAGGCCTCTTGTACGCTTTTCCTCCAATTCCCTTGATCCAGAGAACCATAGCCAAGGCAATCAGGCAACAGGCTCATCTGCTGATAATCACCCCGTGGTGGCCCAGGAGACCGTGGTTCTCCGAACTTATAGAGCGCAGCCATTCACAATACCACAGGCTGCCACTGATCCCAACTCTGATCTCCCAAGGTCCAGTCTGCTCTGCAGAAATACAGACATTAAAATTAACAGTGTGGAACTTGAACGGGCAGCACTGAGGAAGAAGGGATATTCAGAGGCAGTCCTGAATACTATCCAGCGTTCCAGAAAGGCGGCAACAAGAAGAAGTTATCAAGCAACCTGGAAAACGTTTGCTGCCTGGTCACTTCAACAAAATAGGGACCCTACCAGGGCAGGGGTAGTTCAAGTCTTGGAGTTCCTGCAGCTGGGTTTAGAAAAGGGTCTTAGGGCTAACACATTAGCCAGACAAGCAGCTGCCATCGATTCGGTCCTTAGGCCAGTATCAGGCAGGATAGTATCTTCACACAAGAATGTGCGTAGATTCCTTAGAGCAGCTAGGTTAATTTGTCCTCCTGTGGTACATAGAGTTCCTTCTTGGGACTTGAACTTAGTCCTAGAGGCCTTGACAAAACCTCCTTTTGAGCCTCTAAGACATATATCGTTATATTTATTAACACTAAAGGTGATTTTTCTCGTTGCAGTTACTTCAGCGAGACGGGTCTCCGAGCTGGGTGCGTTGTCCATGGAGGACAACTTTTGTATTTTCAAAAAGGATTCGGTCACGTTACGTCTGGATCAGGCCTTCCTCCCTAAAATTAATACCATGTTCCACAGGTCCCAGGAGGTTATTTTGCCTTCCTTCTGTCCAAATCCTGTCCACCCAAGGGAGCGGGCATGGCATACTCTGGACCTCAGGCGAGCCCTTAGAATCTATTTGGCTAGGACAAAAGGGTTCCGGCTTTCCACGGCCCTATTTGTCAACATTAGACCAGGTTACCAGGGGCGTAAAGCTTCAAAAACCCTGATCTCTAAGTGGTTGAAGCAGGGTATTGTTGAGGCCTATAAGGCAAAAGGGAAGATTCCTCCCCTCCAGATTTGGGCACATTCGGTGCGTAGCGCTGCCACCTCGTATGCTTTTAAAGCAAGAGCCTCTTACGAGGAAATCTGCAGGGCAGCTACTTGGTCCTCCATACACACGTTTGTGAGGCACTATAAAATAAATGTTTTTCAATCTGCAGAAGCTGCTTTCGGCAGAAGGGTGTTGCAAGCGGTACTGGAGTCCCCCAGTGCTGTTGGCTCCCACCCTTAAAGGTTTTCAGGAGTGCTTGGGTACGTCCCAGCAGGAGGAGGATGCAGAAATATGAGGAGAAAAGAGAATTGGTAGCCTACCTTAGGTGAATTCTTTTCTCTCATATTCTCTGCATACTCCTCCGCCCCTCCCTGCCAAACAGCACGAATTTAGTCAGGGGGCTGGGGGGACTGGTACCTTGCTCACTGTTTGTTAGGTGGTTTCTTTAGGGGGGTAGTTTATAATAATAGGGTTGTTAACCATTACTGTTCTAGTGTTATATATATATTAAGAGAAATTTTCAGTTTGCGAACGGACTGGCGAAGAGCCGGGTAGCTCCGTGGACGCAGGCGCAGACAAAAATTAGATCATCTGCCTCCTAGCGGTCAACGGTAGAACTACCCAGCAGGAGGAGTATGCAGAGAATATGAGAGAAAAGAATTCACCTAAGGTAGGCTACCAATTCTCTTTTCTCACAGGAATTAGTGCACATAGGAATGTGCCATTATGCTGCAAGAACAGTTGTACATGACTGGGTCCCCCAATGTAGCTTTACAATCACAGGTGTTTTCACAGCATAGAAGCGCAATAGTGGATTCCTATGTGCACTCATTCTCGTGAGAATACAGCTGTGATTGCCCTCATGGAAATTTCCCTCCCCTCCTGTGTAATGATGAGAAAGTGGCCAAAGTCAGGTTTTCAAGCTGTGGCAGAGTGGTGCCACAAGATGACCACTTGGACTATAACTTGAGCCACAAAATGACCACCAAACAGGAAGCTGAGGTGTTTGGGGGTGGGACTTCCAGTATAAAAGAGAGCCAGCCCTGGAAGAAGGAGCAGTCTGCTCCTGACCATCATGGAGAGTACATCTCTAGAGAGGCTGCCTGAAAGGATCCTACAGGAAGGAGACCTTGGACCTGAGTGAGAAGCCTGACAGCATGGAAGTTAGTTAGATGGTATGCAGCCAGCCAGTGAACATTTGTATGGCTAGACTAAGCTTATGTACTGGACTTATATGCTAGGTGGAAACTGGCCAGAGGCTTGGTGCCTGGCCTGGGGCTGAGCTGTGAATAAACTGGCATTTTAACTGAACCCTCAAGTGTCTCCCCACTTTGGGCTCGATCCGGCAAACATTCAGCCATGGTCAAGTGGGATCCTCTGACACAAGCCCCCAACATCTTTTCCTGATTACTCCGTGACAACATCTCAGCAGGAGAACATTCTAAAACAAATTACTATTGGAAACAATGTGAAATGTTGATAGACAATAGGCAGGGCCCTGTGAAGGCACTTAGCACTGTTGCAATTGTAGCTTTTTTTCCAGAATTTTGCATTTGGCTGAATTGTTGCAGCTGCTGCCAGCTCAGAATTACTGTCTGAGCAGGAATTGCTATGAGTTAGCAAGTAGGATTGATTGATTGCAGTATTTGATATCCTGCCCCATCCTGCCATATGGCAGTTCGGGGCAACTCACAATTTGAAATAAAGCAAACTAAGACAAGAGAAAACCATACAAAAATATAGATAAAAATCAAACAAGTAAAACAAGGTCGTCTCAAAGATAACACCCATGCACACCCTACCCACCCCCACCCACTACTCCTCTCCCTCACCAAATGCCTGGCAAAACAACTAGGTCGTTACACTGCCTTCGGAAGGAGGAAAGATCCGTGGACAGGCAGACCTCTGCTGGGAGGGAGTTCCACAGCCTCGGGGCAGCCACCAAGAATGCCCCCTCCATCGTCCCCATCTGATGAACTTGGGGGACTTCAAGAAGGGCGCTCCCAGCTGACCACAACGCCCGATCCAGAGCCCAGGGGATGAGGTAGTCCTGCAGATAGGTAGGACCCAAGCCATATAGGGCTTTATAGGTTAAAACCACCACTTTGAATTGAGCCTGGTAGACTATTGGCAGCCAGTGCAGCGAGCGAAGCACGAGTGTTGTATGTTCATGGGGACCCGTCCTTGTAAGGAGGTGAGCCGCTGCATTCTGCACAAGCTGGGATCATTATCAGCCAGTGTTGTCTGCTGATGCGATGGAGGTGCTGTGAGGGCCACAACTTGTGAACTTGATACATGCCCGTCCTGTCTGGTTAAGGCCAGCTGGGAGACGGTGGGGCTGTTGCTGGCAGGGGTTGTCAATGCCTTCCTTGAAGAGGGCAAGGTCTCGCTGTGTCTTAAGGAGGCTGTGGTACAACCTTTGCTTAAGAAACCATCTCTTGACATTGACTCCCTGGCCAGTTATTGGCTAGTCTCTAACCTTCCCTTTTTAGGGAAGGTTATTGAACAGGTGGTGGCCCAGCAGCTCCAGGGGCATCTGGACCACATTAGTTTCCTTGATCCCTTGCACTCTGGCTTTCGTCTGGGTTATGGCACTGAGACTGCACTTGTGACCTTGGTTGATTATCTCCACTGTGAGTTGGACCATGGTAGGACCACTCTTTTGATTTTATTACATCTATCAGCTGTGTTTGACACATTTCGCCATGAGATGTTGGTGACTCGCCTGCAACGCCACACTGGGGTGAGTGGAATTGTCCTTGACTGATTCCGCTCTTTTCTGGCCGGAAGAGTTCAGCATGTGGTACAGGGGGACTTTTCTTTGTTCCCCCAGGATCTTGTGTGTAGAGTCCGGTCCCACAGGGATCCATTCTGTCCCCTCTCCTGTTCAACTTATACATGCAGCCTTTGGGTGAGATTGTGAGAGGGTTTGGCGTTCGCTGTCATCAGTATGCTGATGACACCCAGTTCTACCTCTCATTTTCATCTGACCCAGGCCCCACAGTCTCTGTGTTTACACAGTGTCTGGCTGCGGTGGGGAACTGGATGAGGGTGAGCCATCTGAAGCTGAATCCTGATAAGACAGAGGTGATGTTGGCGAGAAAGGGCAAGGGGTTGGAGGCCCCGATCATTGATGGGGAGCATTCCTCCTTGGTTCCACAGGTTCAGAGTCTGGGTGTACTCTTCAAATCTCCGCTCCGTCTGGATGCTCAGGTGGCAGCTGTGGCGAGGGGTGTGTTTTGTAAATTACATCTAGATTGCCATTTTTGGCCTTACATTTCCAGCTTTGATCTTGCCATCATCAATGCATTCATCACCTCAAGATTGGATTACTGCAATGTGCTATCCTTGGTGATGACTAGGAGACTGCAGCTGGTGCAGAATGCAGCAGCCCGTCTCCTTGTGGGGACGGTTTACCATGAGCACACAACACCAGTGCTCCATTCTCTGCACTGCTGCCTATAGTCTTCCGGGCCCAATTCAAGGTGTTGGTTATTATCTTTAAAGTCCTATACGGCTTGGGCCCTGCCTACCTGTGTGACTGCCTCACCTGACGTGTCCTGGATCGGCCCCTGTGGTCGGCCGGGAGCGCCCTCTTAGAGATTCCCCCCCATGTGTCCTGGATAGCAGCATTCGAGAGGACTTTCTTAGTAGCTGCACCATGATGGTGGAACTCTCCCAGCAGAGGTTTGCCTCTCCCCAGATCTTCCCTCCTTCCACAGACATTGAAAAACCTGGCTTTTTGCCAGGCGTTTGGTGAGGGGGACGGGTAGTGGGTGGGGAGCTTTTGGGGGGAGGATATCTATTGACCTCATCTATCTTGATATTATATTTGACTTTAAATTGTATTTTATAATTTGGAACTCTGTTTTTATTGTTTGTTGTTAGCCACCCTGATCTGCCATTGGGCAGGAGGGTGCAGGGTAAAAATGTTGATATAAATAAATAAGCTGCAGCCTCTGAACTGTCACCAAGGGTAGCCCCACGTAGAGCACGTTACAGTAGTCGAATCTTGAGGTGATGAAGGCATGGATGATGAAGCCGCCATGCTAGATGTAACTGACAAAATGCACTCCTCGCCACAGCCGCTGCCCTAAGCATCCAGGTGGAGCTGTGAATCGAGGAGCACCCCCAGACTAAGAACCTGAGGAACCAAGGAGGGGTAGACCCCATCAGTGATGCGGATCACTCCCACCCCCAGCCCTGCCCACCAGCATTACCTCCATCTTGTCAGGATTCAGCTTCAGACACCTCATCCTCATCCAGTCCCTCACAGCTGCCAGATATCGAGTAAACACCAAGACGGCCGGGCCTGGGTCAGATGAAAACAAGAGGTAAAGTTGGGTTTCATCAGCATATTGATGACACTGAACACCAAACACCCTCCCGACCTCTCCCAAGGGCTGCATATACATGTTGAACAGGAGTGGGGACAGAATGGAACCCTGCGTAACTCCACACATGAGATCCTGAGGAGATGAAGAATAGTCCCTCAGCACCACTCGCTGAGTTCTTCCAGCCAGGAAAGGGCGGAATCATTCAAGAACAATTCCGCCCACCCCAGCATTGTCCCACAAATGAGTCACCAACACCTCATAGTCAACAGTGTCAAAAACAGCCAACAGATCTAACCAAATCAACAGTCGACCGACCCTGGTCCAACTCACGGCATAGGTCGTCGACCAAGGCTACAAGTGCAGTCGCAGTGCCACAACCCGGACGAAAGCCAGACTGCGAGGGATCCAGAAAACTGATGCAGTCCAAATGCGCCTGAAGCTGCTGAGCCACCACCTGTTCAATAACCTTCCCTAAAAGGGAAGGTTAGAGACTGGCTGATAGCTGGCAAGGGAGTCAACATCAAGTGATGGTTGCTTGATCAGAGGCTGCGCCACAACCTCCTTAAGGCATCCCAGAGCACTCTGGCCACCCGAAAGGAGGTATTGACCACCCCTGCCAGCAATAGTCCCAATGACTCCTAACTGGCCTTAACCAGCCAGGATGGGCATGGGTCCAGTTCACAACATGTGACCCTAACAGCCCCAAGCATATCCCCAGCATCAGTGGACAATACCTGCTGGAATTGATCCCACAAAAATGGACAAGTTGGGGCATCCATAACTTCTGGTTTCTCTACTATACCAGATGCAGCGTCAAAGTTGTGGTGAATGCATGTGATTTTATCCACGAAGTAATTCATAAACATGTCACAGCAAGCACTTGAAAAATCCAGTTCCAGGTGGGGACAGGCCGGACCAACAAGCCCCTTCCGGGGAAGCTCAGCCGGACGTGACTTCACGGATGCTATGATGGCAGCAAAGAAATTCTTCTTTGCTGCCCACACAGCCATGACATAGGTTCTTAAACTAACTCTATGCCACAGTGTCATCTTTAGCATGAGTATTGTGTCACCGCCGTTCTGACTGCCTCCCTTTCTGCTTCAGCCATCGTAGGTCATCCGTGAACCACGGGGCCCTGCACCATTGATGCCTGGGAAGTAGACACCTGGGAGTCATTCTATGGATGGCCTCGGCCAATAAGGTGTTCCAAAAGGCCACAAGGTCATTGAGTAAACAGCCGTCAAAGTCAGAAGGTAGCTCCCCAAGAGCATTCCGGAACCTATCCGGTTCCATAAGTCTCCGGGGACGAACCAACTAAATGGGTTTCACACCCTTCTGGGGGCAAACGTGCAGGGAGACAGACCCGTAGGAGGTAATAATCTGTCCATGACAAGGGCACCAGCAACACATCTCTCACCAACAGATCCCCTGCCTCAGGGCTGGTGCAAAACACCAAATCCAGAGTGTGGGTGATTTCAGAAGTGACATGGTGAATGTCCACCACAGTCAACCTCAGTCAAACGCAGGTGGTGGTGAAAGCGCCGTGCATGTCTGTTTGCTCGCATCCAGATGTTCACCACAGTCAAACGCGGCCCGGGGTGAAGCTAACCATGCTTCGTGAGGTTGGGGCGGGAGGAGGTCCAGAAGTGTGGTGAATGGTCACCACGGTGGGGGTGAAGGAAAAGTAATTTCTGAACGGAAACCCGCAGCCGCGGTGGAAGGAATTGACCCCAGCCGCGATGCATTCTGGGGCTCAAACCGTGGTCCATGTCTCCACTGCATGTCTGTTATGTTCCCCCGGCCCATGTTCTCTCTGATTGCCCCCGGGTGGTGGTCATGATCCTGTTACTTCTGTTGGGGCCGCACATGTCACCACAACCCGCGGTGAATCCGTTCACACAGGGGTGGGATTCACTGTGGTGAACTGGAACACGTCACTTCTGAAATCATCCTATGTCCCCCTTCATGTGTCGGGTCACTCACCATCTGAGACAGGCCATAAACTCATGCTCTGCACCATAAAGACTAGCATCAGAGTGTATTCTGAAGTCCCCTAAGGGGACCGCAAGATCACCTCCAGCACCAAATCCTCTAGAGCATGTAGAGATGCTGCAGTACAGGTGAGTGCACGGTATACTAGCAGCAGCCCTAATCTGTCTCTAGCACTGCAGCGTGGGTGGCACGTGGGGGCTGATGCACATGGGCACCCACCCTACGCATCCCCACGCATGGAGCAACCTCGGTTTTCCCCAGTTGCTCTGTGCATGGATGTGTGTGTGCGCGGATGCGTGTTTCGAAGGAGCGCGCACGCACCCCTACACACCAGCTACGGGATTTATAAGAGATGGTACTGTCATGCCCACGCAGATCCGCTGCATGGGCATGAGGGGTACCGTCTTGCGTAAAAAGGGTCAAATTCTAGGGGAATCTGCAGACAGCACCCACCATGTTGATGACTGCCATGAGGAGTCTTCTTGCTGTCAGAGCAGTAACAGACACAGAAAAAGCTGTCTTGTTTCTGTTTCTACTCTTTTTGATTGCGGCAGTATTAATGACTCTGATACCTGGTCATTGTTTAAAAGTTCATTTCTCCACTGATTCTGGATCAGACGTGTTCCTTTCTACTTTCTAAACATAATTATTTTTCTTTTCCGGCATTCTGACCGTACAGCGCTCAAAATGATGCATTTGTTTCTCAAAGCTCCTCTGTTTCACTGTGCTGTTGCCCTGCAGGCACCTCCTCATCCCTGCTTAACCCCTTCTTACCTCCAGTGCCCTACATCAAAGCCTCCCTGGAATGAGCACACCAGTTTCTCCTTCCTCCGCCCCCCCCGCCCTTTTTTGTAATTAAGTTGATTGAATTTGAATGTTAATAGCCATTTTCCTTAAATGAGCACACAGTTTCTCTCTCCTGCCCCACTTTTTGTTTGTGGTGTTGGTTGGATTTGAATGTTAATGGCATCTACCCCCCCACCGCACCATGTTTTAATCCCGGCAGTGCCCCTTCTGAATCTGTAATGGAATAATCACATACACTGTTTGCTAGGCTTGGAAGAACTTTTTGAAAATTGACAAAGTTTTGATGAATGCAGTGGGGAAAGAGGCATCTCCAGCCTGTGAATTCACTGATCTTTAACAGATATGGAAAATAGTGATCTTGAAAAGATATAGTGTCTGTTGCACAGTTTCCTCCTGTTCTTGCTTTTGCTTTTCCTTAGCCATTCAGTAGAAAATAGGAGAATAAGGAAATTGTTTTGTCTCCTTTTTAATAATCAAAAATCTCCCTTTCACAGCTCTGCTAACAAAAATTACTTTTGTTTTGATTTTTTGTAGTATCTCACCAGTGAGCATCATTTAAATGGGATTGTGCTCTGAATGTGAAAGTGAGAGAGCCCCTTATGTATTTTCTCATAGCAATGTGGTATGTTAGACCCTCTTCCTTTTTGCTTTTAATGGGATGCTCTTGCTGTGGTATTGGGTGCTGGCTTAGACATATGAAAGGCAGCATGAGTAATAGTTCCACTCTGAGCTGTACTGTGTTCAAAGATGTTTAGGTAGAGCAACAGAAATACAGGTACAGAGTTGCTACCTCTCCATACACAGGTGATTAGCTTTCATACAGGTCAGGGTCTGTTTTGACCTTCAATTCCAGGGACTCAATGTTTGATCTGCTGAGAAATTGGATATCTTTGTGCTACATTGCCTGACAACTTTCAGTCTAGCTACAGACATTCTTACCTTCAGAAGGACTACTTGAACTTTGCTTTTGACTCTTTACATCTTGGTCTGTGTATAGTCTTTCTGTGGTTTTTAATCTTGGCAAGGTTAGTTCTCAAGCACAGTTGGTTTGGGGGTATTAGTGGGGTGAGTTCAGGAATTTGCAGACATCACTAAGCTTGGGAAGCACAAAGGAAGTAGGACATAGTATGGAGGTTGATCCTCTGAGGCTGCTTTCACATGAGATACTACTTGTGGAATTGTAATTTGCTCCTGCAAGTTAACTGCATGTGTGAGTGTACTATTCTGCGTTTGTCTTGTGAGTTGTATCTTCCTCTCCTTTGTGCGCTCATAACAAAAGGCTTGGCTGCTGTACAGTTTTCCTGTATTTCAATTTTAAAGTAAATTGCTCTTTTGAGAAGAACAGTCAATCCTGGCAGAGGTGCACAGGGCATGGGTGACAGGGTAGAGGAGCAAAGATGTCTCCATAGAGCTCTGAAACAATTGCCAAATGCCTTCTGAAGGGGAGAGGGAGTGAGTCAGAGTTTGCCTTGGCCGTATGAACACATTTCAGAGCACTTCATCTCTAGGTTGATGTTTAGGAGACTAGTATCTTTCTAATCATCCCTCATTAATCCTGGTTTGAGATGTCATTCTTTTCATGCTTACTTTACTCTCTCTTCTCCTCTCTCTTTGCCTTAGCAAAGAGCAGAGATACCCTTGTGGCAAACCACTGGTGCATGGAACAAAAGGTTTGTGTGCTCCACTCTCCTGAGGAAAAGGGGACCTAGCAGCCTTGCCAGGAATGTTAGGTTAATGACGTGGTAGCTGGCTATCTCAGGAGAAAAGGGGAAGGAGTATGATCATGGCACTGACTTACTTAGATTGGCATTTTGTTGTTTGCATTTCGTAGACTCTGAGAACAAGAGTAAAAATAAAGCATGTTTTATGACAGGTGTGTGTCGTTCTGCAAAAATGTGTGTTGACATGAGCTGATAAAACCTATTTTTGATGAGTGAATTGAAGGTCAGAAATTGCTTACAGAAAAGACAGGGTTAATTTGAATGCTCAGACCATTCTTCTGAGGCCAGAGCAGAGCAATGCTCGTGGATCAAGAACACTTAGGTATTGAAGATCACCTACAGGATGTGTTAGAACTTTCCTTCCATTGCCCGCTCACCCCCCAAATCTAACAATGTTCCATTTGTTGAGAGATTTTTCTTTTCCCCTTTAAATTAGAGTTCTGGGTCTTTAATGCCTTGGGAGATTGGCCCATGCGTGACACAACTTGTTCAGGTGGCTTTGTCTGTCCACAGAGAATAGGCATTCTGTGTAGGAATCAAGGGCTGGAGTCTGGAAAGTAGGAAAGGTAAAGTTAATGGGGGTGATGTAGTGATGAAAAAGCATCACACTTCAGTATGTTTATGAAACCGATGATAAACCTTGATATCCCACCTACCCATGTGCTACAGGAGTACATGGTCTCCTCCAAACTTATGGCTCCAGCAATGCATAGCAGATTTCCTTAGAGCTCATTAAAAGGGCAAATTTATGGATGACTGGAGGATCAGAATGGCTCTTAAAATGATCACTATTGGTGCAGTTACAGTTTCCCAAATGTAAAGAGATCCTCCAAAACCTTTGAATTTGCTCACCGTTTCAGCTGCAGGCCACATGTGCTTTCCTGGTTCTTGTAAAACAACAAACAAAACAAAAAACCTGCATGTGCATGCACTTCCTCTCTCGCTCTCTCTGATTTTAAGCTGCATCCCCTTCTGACATCACAGAAGGTAATTGCAAGCCAAGCAGCTGCAATAGCATCCCCCTCTCCTCAGAGGCCACATTCCAACAATCAATTAAGTCTGTGTAGTTGGGCCTTCTGTTTTACTCCTGAAACGTTCACACAAACAGAGCACTACACTGAAGTTATTCAGAAACAGGAAGAGGAGTTATGTACTCACTCCTTTTTGATATATATTTCAAAGTGACTGTTCATGTGAACCATTTAGCAATGCTAGAGTTAGATCTCATCTGGGGGGAAATTGATGTAGTACTATGGTTTACGCTATTCGTCTGAACGTTACTGAAGTGCAGTAGTTGCTTTGATTTAATTGAATCAAAGTAGTTACATCAGTTTACCTCTGTTCATTGGACCATGGCCATAGTCTTTACTTAGACATTGCCACGTTGTTTTGGTTGCTGCACTGTGCCTATGTGAGGGGTTACACTCTGCTGAGAGTTGTTACAAACCCTCGTGTACACAAACCCTCATTCTAGTAGAAGATGATCAGATTATTGTGGGATTGGTGTGTCCATGGGGTTTCTGATGTCACCGTTGCACAGGAAGCAGTTGCAGAAGCTCCAGAAAGCAAAGGTATGTGCCCAAAAGTCACTATTCAAGGGGGAATAAAAGACAGAAGTTGTTGTTGTTGTTGTTGTTAAATATATTAGGATGACGTTGCATGCTAAGGGATGTTGAGGGGGTTAGAAACAGCTTTTCAGGGCACCTTTAAACAAAAATGCTCAGTGTAAAAGCAAAGCTATAGGGAAATACCATGCACCAGTGTGCCCCCCATACAATGCCTCTGATGAGAACAAACCAGGAATTGATTCTCTGCACAAGGGGGGCTGGGATGGGGGAAGAAGACTTAAACATGGCCTCCAAGAGAAATCTGTGGAGGGAATTCAGAAAAGACTCTTGAGTAAGACAGTGGCAGCAGTAGCAACCAGGATTTGCAAGCCTTTTCATTCCTTTGTTTGGTTATCTTGCATAAGTGCCGGAGCCTCTTTCAGTAGCTGCGTGGGGCCGACTTGGAACGGGAACATGCTCAGATCCCAATGTAATTTTTTCCCTGTTGTGCATGTTTTGGCTGTGACAGTTCAAGTTATGACTGTAAACTAAGGAAGCGAGTTCAGAGGGTGGCCAGGCCTGCAATGTTAATAAGTGCTGAATTACCCGGGGCTCCCCTGAGCTTGGCAAAGGTGATGCTTAGATTTTAAGTGTAGGGCTGCTGCTGCCTGTGCTTCATTCATTGTGGCCTGGAAAAAATAGCTCAGACTTCTGTGCTTTCCGGATGCTAAATTTAGAGGGGAGGGGATAAATGTTTATCCCTCTTCCTGATAAGAGGTGAATGTTGAAACCTTGCTGACACATAGGGGGAGAGGGATGGCTCTCCTGTCTAACAGCTAGGGAGGGGCAGGGCTGACATCCAAGGGGTTGATTGTCTCCCTTCTGTCTGAAAGATGAGGAGAGGCTGGACTGGTGTGTGTAGGGCCCAGGGGTATGTGATTGTTCCCCACACAGGCTAAGTGCTGGAGTTCCACGGAGGTGACTGTCTCCTTCCTGTCTGTGTATGGAGCAGGGCTGTGCTTGTGCATACAGACACTTTCTTGTAAGGTGAGTGAAGGTTTCTTTTCCTCCCTTATTCCTCCCACTTGCTGTAGAGTAACCAGTCACTGATGCTGGAAGGGCTGCAGCAGTTGGTGTCAGCAGCAGCACACCCAGTTACACTTGACGAGTGGCAACATCATGCTCGCATCATGGAACAGCTGTAGCCATGACTGGCTTCCCCCACTGTACTCCACAGAAAAAATCCCAGGAACATCTTATACATTATGGGAAGAGGCCTCTGAAGGTTGGAAAAGGGCATCCTTCTTCCACCTGTAACTTTAACAGTGAAGAGGCAGAGGTTTTGAGCACTAGTTTCCCCTGGCCTGCTCTTAACTTGCCTCCTCTGCCTTTTACTCTCTTTCCATCCTCCCATCTCTTGTTACCATGGAGAATGAAATGCTGGCTCCATTCAAGTCATCTGCTGAATAGGTTTTGAGGTTGATGGATGGTGAGAATCTCTTATCCCTCCACCTCCCTCCTTCTCCAAACACCGCCTCCGCCTGGTTCTTGACATTTCGTTTGCCAGATAATGGCCGACAGAGCGAGGAATCTGAAAGGGAGGCTGGCAGTGTCCTGCTGAGATGCTCTTTCAGTTTCTTGGATGAGATCAGCAGCCGTGAGAAGGTCTTAAGGACTTTGCTGCCTCCTGTAGCCGGCTTAAGTATGAATGCTCACTTGAATGCATGCTCCCTTTTTTCCCCACCCACTTTCCCCAAAACACCTAAAGAAAGGAAAACTCGTACACAGCTTGTGCCCTTGTTTGTGACTCTGTTTCAAGGGGTGATGTAACCCCTGCCAGTTAAAGGGAAAGATAAGGAATTATTTCGGCATTTTGCTCCCACACACTGTCTCACATACTATATGTAGGTTTTAGATCAGTACTGCAGCATGTAAAAAATTTTTTGCTGGATTCTGATGTACTGTGTTTTACGGTAGCAGTTTGAAGGAACGTGCATGTTTCGCTGCTATTACAGCTGCCCTCATGCCTGCATAACAGAATTTGTCAGAAATTTCATTCTGGTGACTTACACTACTGATGTGAGATAATCAGAGGCTTGCTGGGGAGTATTTATTTATTTATTTATAGAATTTTGCTACCCTGCCCCTCCTGCCACAGGCAGCTTGGGGCGGCTTACAATTTGCAGAACATTAAACATTAAAACAACAATTTAAAAACAACTAAAAGGAGGACAAAGAACAAAAGAAAAATAATCCCTACCCAACAACCCACCCCCTCACCCATCTACCCCACCAAATGCCTTGTGGAACAGCCAGGTCTTACAACTTCTTGGAAAAGAGGGGAGATCCGGGGCCAACCAGGCCTCCGCTGGAAGGGAGTTCCACAGCCGTGATGTGGCCACTGAGAATGCCCTCCCCTGCATGGCCCCCCGGGAAGACTCGGGGGGACCTCTAGCAGGGCGCCCCCAGATGACCGCAGCGTCCAGCAGCCGTGGAGTGAGGCGGTTCCACAGATAGGTAGGACCTAGGCCATTTAAGACTTTATTGGCCAAAACCAACACCTTGAATCGGGCCCAGAAAACCACCGGCAGCCAGTGTAGAGAGCGGAGTACTGGTGTAATATGCTTCCAGCAGCCCAGTCGTACCAGAAGATGGGCTGTTGCATTCTGCACCAGCTGCAGTTTCCGAGTCGTCACCATGGGTAGCCCCACGTAGAGCGTGTTATAATAGTCCAATCTGGATGTGATGAAAGCATGGATGATGGTGGCCAGGTCAGAGCCTGAGACAAGCAGCCAAAGCCATCGCACCAGATGTAATCTGGCAAAAGGTAGTCCTTGCCACAGCCTCCACCTGGGCACCAAGTGGCTGCATGTATAAGTTGAACAGGAGAGGGGACAAAACCGAACCCTGCGGCACTCCACACGAGAGGTCTCGGTATGATGAAAAAGACTCCCCTAGAACCACTGGCTGCGTTCTACAAGTCAGGAAAGAGCAGACCCACTCAAGAACAGTCCTGCACAGTCCCGCAGTCGCGTCACCAACATCCCGTGATCAACTGTGTCAGATGCAGCCGAAAGATCTAATAGAACTAACAGGGTCGAACCACCCCGGTCCATTTCCCAGCACGGATCATCCACCAAAGCCACAAGCACAGTCTCGGTGCCATACCCCAAACGAAATCCTGACTGAAAGGGGTCCAGATAACCGATGTGGTCAAGATGTCCTTGCAGTTGCTGAGCCACTGCCCATTCAATAACCTTACCTAAAAAGGGAAGATTAGAGACAGGCTGATAGCTGGCAAGGGAGTCAACGTCAAGTGATGGTTTCTTGAGCAGAGGCCGAACCACTGCCTCTTTGAGACAGCCCGGTATCTTTTATGCCGTAACTTTGTATGCTGAGGGATGCCCCTCCCAATGGAGGGGCTGTTCTGATGTGTTTCGAGGATCTGGGTGCTGGGCATGTTGTTTTGGTGTGTAGTTCTCATGAGATGGGTAAAATCCAAGTGTTAAAAAAAATGAAATTGAAACATTTTATTCAGTTAGATTTTTTTTCCAATGAAAATGTATACATATTTATGAAACCTTATAAATGGTTATATACTTATATATAACTATATAACCTTATATGGGAGTGGGTGGTAAGCTGTTTGGGGTGGGGTTGGATTGTGTAGGGTTTTTTATTGTATTTTAGATAGATGTGTTAAGCAACTAAACAGTGCTGCAGCTCTGGATTCTTGAGATATGCAGACAGTCACTGGAATAAATATAAGAATAAATGACTGTGAAATCAGAGATAAGTTTAAGAGTTTGGTTAGATGTTTCAGCTTCCGCCTTCATCAGTAACAGTTGATTTTTAAATGAGGTACTGTAAACCAAGGTGACAGTTCTAAGAGCACTGAGAACAGAGAGAGTTCTCAGGTAGGTGACACCTGATATGTGGTTGCCAGAATGCTATAAACAATACAAAAGAAGATTGAAGTTCACCTATTATCCTCTAAGTTGAGACCATTGGGTGTTATGGTGTCATGCCTGTAAATCCAGAAGTTTTCTCTAGCTTCTAGCAACTCAGGGTTGGATGGCTTTTCTATTGGAAAGATTTCCAAGTCAGCGAGGGTGTGATCTGCTGAGTTAGTGTCTTGCAACAGGTTGTTCCAGCTGCTATGTCACAATAGCTGATTTGTGTTTTCTGAACCAGGTACAGAGGTCTGTGGTTGTTTTCCCAACATACCGCATGTCGCATCCAGAGCATTTGCATTCTATCACATATATAACATTGCTAGACTTGCAGGTGATCTGTTTGATGTAGTAGGTCCTACCAGTCATTCTTCTTTTGAAGGTGGTCGTTTCTTTCAGATTGATACGAGTGATGCAATGTTTGGATTCACAGTGATGTGATTCAGGGTTGCTAAACAGACTATTTTAGTTCACATCTGACAAGTAATTGATGTAGATTTGGAGGTTGGTAAAAAACCAAAGGAGGACAACCGATGGCTTTTTAAAGACATAGTGAATTAGCTACTAAGGGGTGTAGCTCTCCTTAATTGCCAGGTGATACCTAGGAGATGCTGGATGAAAGTCAACCACAAAGGGGATGCGGTGTTCCTTCTAAGTATTTGTCTCACCTTTGTGGAGGAGGGATTCCCTAGTTTGGATAGATGCCCGGTGGATGATGATATGATCAATGACATGGGTAGGATATCCCCTGTTTAGAAAATGCTCTTTGAGTTCTTTGGAGGTAGTTTACATTGTTGCTGCAGATATGTGTAACCCTAAGAGCCAAGCTATAAATGATGTATGTTTGTTTGTTTTTATGTGTCTAGGATGGCAGCAACTCCAGCTTAAGTAAAGATGAGCATCAGTGGATTACTGTATAGATCTGTGATTATCTTGTTTTGCTCGATGTTAAGGAGGACATCAAGAAAGGGGATGTAAGGATTATCGACGGGACTATTACATGTGACTTCTATAATGGGATGGATGGAGTTGATATAGCCCTTAAATTGTTCAAAACTGTCCTTGCTGCTAGTCCAGATTACAAAGATGTCATCAATGCATCACCACCATACTAGAGGTCTCTGGGTAGATTCTTCAAGGATAACTTGTTCGAGTTTTACCAATAAATAAATTGGCATAAGATAGAGTCATACAGGTGCTCATAGCTGTACCTTGTATTTGTAGGTAGTGTTTATCGTTAAACACTACTTACCAATTTCTCCTCCTCCCTCTCTCTCCTTCCATACCTTTGAGGCTCATTCCGTGCCCCTCTACTCCCCCCTCCATCTATGTGTTGCTGTCATCTACCGTCCCCCTGGCCCTCTCTCTTCCTTTCTCTCTGATTTTGAGTCTTGGCTTACCTTCTTCCTCTCTGTTGATATCCCCACTCTCATCCTTGGTGACTTCAACATTCATGTTGATGACCCATTGCGCCCTCAGTCTGCCTCTCTCTCCTCCACACTTGACTCCCATGCCCCTCTCTCTTCCCGCCCTGCCTTCTCCCACAACCCCCGTCCTTGACTCAACCCTAGTATCCGCCTGCGCTCGTGCTGCTGAACGACTCTGGCGCAAATCCCATTCTCACGCTGACTTCCTTCACTTCAAATTCTGTCTCTCCACCCTTACTTCTGCTATCGCCCTTGCTAGACAACACTACTATGCCTCCCGCATTGAGTCCTGTTCTCGGGACCCTCGCCGCCTGTTCTCTACCTTTGACTCCCTCCTCAAGCCTCCCTGTCCTCC
>QEPC01002445.1:917754-986149 GCA_003113815.1 Sphenodon punctatus
GGGGGGTGTCCCCCCTTCCACCTGCGCAGCCTGGACTCGGGGAGGGTTTGTTTTTTTTTAACTTTTTTGGTGGGGCTTTAAGTTTTACATTGCAGCCATTTTTAAATGGCTGCAGTGCAAAAAAATCCGGTACCCGGAATCCGGTACCCGGACCGGATTTACCGGGTCAAATCCGATAATGCCGGTACGCCCCGTACCGGCATTATTGGATACCGGATTTACCGGTTTTCCCGCCCCTATTGAATACCATCATTATGTGTAAAGAGAAGTGACATCAAATGTTGCTAGTATGGAATCGTTATCAAATTGGCGCTGATTATTCAAGGATTCGGTCTTAAGTAAGAAATCATTGGTGTCCTTGATGTAGGATGGAAGGTTTTGAACTAGATTTTGTAAATGCAAGACATTATACAGAGATATCCTTTCAGTAGCTGTGCTGTTGCCTGAGGCAATGGGCCATCCTGGGTTATTAGCTTTATGGATGTTAGGTAGCATGTAAAACCATCTAAATAAATAAATAAAGAGTTCCCAAACTATTATTGGTTTCTTTTATTGCCACCATGTGACTTATGAATGATCCACCACTTACATCATACAGTGCTTCTGCTTTCAACCCAAATGAATTTGACAACGCTTAGATTTATTTTGTTCACTGATGATGAACAAAATAAAAGGGATGGGGGGAATTTGTTTGCCCCCCCCCTTTTATAGGAGTAAAAAATAAATCCAGTTGTTGTTTGTTGTGCCCGATCCTGTCCTGTGGTTGGGACCTGATTCTGGGACGGGCTGTGTAACAATTGTTACCCAATTGTTCCCAACCCTGTCCCGGATCGTGGCCAAACTAACCACGGTTCTGGAGATGGGGGCGGCACCATTCTCGGAACCGTGATTAGCTTTGAACCCCGCCAGGAATTCACTGTGGTGAACATCTGGTGGGGCTCAAACACGTGCACGGGATCACAGCCACCACCCTGGATCCACTGTGATTCAGGGTGATTGTGATCTCGTAACGTGTAACGTCTGAAATCACCCACTGTCATCCATGGCAGAGACTAGGGTCTTGCTAGCTTCCTGCATCATCATCTGAAGCATCAAGTGGACAGGTGTTTCTGTTTCAAGGCAGTTTAAAGGCCATATCCCTGCCAGTGCTATGGTAGTTAGTGAAGTACATCTTCTCATTAGCACCATGGGTTTTTGCATCTGTTCTGACAGCTCAGAGCTTGCTTCCCACTGATATTGCATGCCTGTTTCTTGTTGGATTGCTGTTTCCCTGCTGGAGTTTTCCTGCAGTGTGGTTGGAAATTGCTTGCATGGCAGGAGAAGCAAAGTGCTAATACAGCAATGCATCTGCCTCTCGGGATTCAGAAGGAGAATTTTTAATGAGCACATCATAGCGGATGTGTGATTTATATTTATATGTAAATGTAATATTGATATATTTATGCCATAATAATTTTTAATTACCTTTATGGGAAAATACCATAACATACTCTCTCATTAAAGCCCCACAAGGATCTCTCTCTTTCTCGCTCTCATGCACGCCCTGGTTCCCCAGACAAATTCTCATCCTTCAGAAAGAATAGTGCTTCAAATTTAGCAGATTTTTTGCTTTGAATGTGGTCAGCTGAGGCACTGGACAGAAAATATGCTCCAGAATTATACAGCATGAGCGACTTTTTTGTAGATTCATCAGACATGTCAGATGGATCTGAAAGAAAACGATAGTAAGAAAAGGAGAGAGAAGGGTCCAGTGGGACACAGCATATCGGAGATGAGGATTAGCTTCCAAACAGTTCTTAACCATATGTTTCTATTCACAAGAGGCATGGGGGAAGGGAGGGCATCTGTTTTAACCTGGTGATTGAAGGAAAGCTGGGGCAGTAACAGGCCTAAGGCTTGGTTTTGCATTTAGATTTCTTGTATAATGATTTACTGCTGTTTTGATCAGGATATTTTTTCTGTACAAAAAGAATGGGTTTTCATATATTCCTGGCATGCTTTGAGACTATCCCTCCCACCACCCTGCACATGTTCTTTAGGTTTTTTTAAATTTAATTACTGTTTGACTCTGGTGCTATTAGATTTTCTCAGGCTTTCCTGAGTTTCATTTCAGCCCTTACAGACTTTTAAAAACACCTTTTTTATTATTTCTAGACAAATCTATATGACTTTAGTCCATTCCTTCCAAAATCTCTCCCCGCCTCCCACAACAGCCTAACTTTATTCTTAATTCCACTCAGGTTCTGCCCTTTTTGCTGGTGGTCTCTGTTTACTTCAAATAAGTCTTCAATAAAATTACTTGGAGACAAAAAAAAAATGTAACTCTACTGATTTAAGATTCTTGTATGCAGAATGGCAGCTCTGGGTCTTTCTGCACTCTGTCACTAAGGCTTTTTATAGACTCCAGGATTAAAGGGTTGTGTTTTTTTACTGTATACATTTAGTCAGTGCCATTAATCTCCATGGGTGGTATTTTTACATCATTCCCAGAAATAACTCCTGTCTGTAGAAACTAACACTGAAGTTGTGGACTGTGTGCTCCCACCAGTTCTCCTTGGCTGGTCTCACTCTCTACAGTCTTCTCATTCCTTGTACTGACTGACTGCTGTGAGTGACCATGACTTGATGAACCAAGAGGTCCTAGTGCTCCTGCAGCAGGATGTGGAAGCAGAATTCCATGTCTTGCATCACTGTGAAATTATTGACACAAGTCACCATTTGCATCAGAATTGGGGTCTGGAATCTAGGCTTTTTTTTCAAAATTATATTTCTAACTCTTGTGGCTGTGAAAAAGACCTTACAGATATGAACGTGAGAGTAAAGGTCTTGCTCATAGAAAGCATTACCTCCCCTCCCCTCCAGTTAACTCCCCAGCATTCACATGAAGAGTTTGGGGAAGTTTGTGATTGCTGTCTCAGAGATCCCTTTGCTATACTGTGTATTAATATAACACCACCTCCTGCCAAATGGAGCTTGGGGCCCTTCACAAAATTAATACATTTTTTAAAAAACAAAAAAGGGGAAAGAAAATGGGAGAGGAAAAATACATTAAGGGGAACCAGTAGTATATCCTCTAAAGGCACCTGGAGAATGAAAAAGCCTTTGTGTGCTTTTTAAAGATGAGGAGGTAGGACTGAGATTAATATCTGAAGGAAGTGCGTTCCACACTGAAGCGCCTGCCACAGCAAAGGCCCAATTGCCCACCGGCTTAAAGCGTGATCCCCAAACAACAAATGGTATGTGAGCACAGATAGTCATCTGAGAGAGATTCCAGAAGCAGGTCTTGAATATAGCCAGCACCTATATCATTCAGGGCCCTAAAAATCTTAAATTCAGTCTGCCACTCTCCGGTCAACCAGCGCAGAATATGCAAGGCAAGTGTGTTATCATCCCAGCTGCCCAAACCCAGTAACCTACTGCGCTGCCATCTTCTGAACAAGCTGCAAGCACCACTGGAATTCATAGAAGAGGGAAATACAAAATTCAGTCCTCATGACTGCCAGGGCATGGGTTGATGTGGCAAAGCCAGCATGAATAAATACAGCATGAATAAATTACACAAATTGTGCAGCTGAAAAAAGCATCTAATTAACCCAGGTAAATTACCACAAACCTCCCATTTCATGTGAACTTACCCTTAGGTGAATTCAGTGTTGTCTTCCTGAGGCAGTAGGCAGACTAAAACAGCAAAGAGCCTGAATTTCTCCCATATAATATTTAGTGTAGGTTTTTGGCAGCTCTGAAATCTGATGGTGGTTACGGTGTCTACAGTAGTTATTTCACTGCTGATCAGGAATGGAACTGTTAGCTGATATAAATAACCATCCTTGTTTGATGATATAGCTGGTTAGTGGAAACGTTGGGAGTAGATGAACAATTTAGGGTGGAGGGGGGAAAAGAAGATGCATCCCACTTCCTGTTTCTGAAACTCGAGAGATTCAGGGATCCATTGTCAGGTTGTCAAATTCTCCATCTTCCATTTCTGCATTTCATCTTCTTCTGCGTTGCCTTTAATGCACGTTCAGTTCAAAAATTTGCAGCATGCTTGAAATTTGGGGTCCATATAAAATAAGTAGAATTTGGAAATCGGAATAAAAGCAAGTAATGCTAACCCAAACATGTGGTTCATTTTCATGTTTAATATACAGTAAACACAAAACAAAGCCAAAAACCACACACAACCATATTTGAACTGATCAGGCAGTACTTTAGAATCTTGTCTGTGTCTTTAGCTTTGGAGTATCTTCAGTCAGGGAAACTCACTGCAGAGTGTAAGGAGTCTGCACAGAGGGAATCTGTCCTAGCTTCCATGTTGTGATATGGAGAACCTAAATCAGAATTTTTGCAAATAAATGCCATAAATAAATGCCATTTTGGAGGGGATATTGTTGTGTGATGGCCCCTGCAAATAAACAGCAGTATAATATGCCAGACTTGAAAATTTTATCAACGTTTTTCCTGAAAGATTTCTGTGCTTTACATGCCTTCTGCAGTTTAAAGGAATAGATAACTAGTGTGTACTCATTACTGATAGTCACTGAACGTTGCTGCTTAGGGGTGATGGGAAGAAGTAAAATACATCTGTCAAATGCATTTCTTTATCATCTTCACTGCCTCACTATTTGAGTCTTTGCCTTTTTATTTGTCCAGGCTTTTGCCATGTGGAAGTAGAGGTTGGAGTGGTTTGGGTTGATGAATTTTACTTGGTTTTGTTTTAAATGTTTGATTTTTAACAATGCATCTTATGTTTTTACATATTGCAATCTGCCTTGCCCAAATTTGAGAGGTGGCCCTGCTGAATAACTTTGATAAGATCCCAAATAAATTGCTGCATGCTATATTACATGTTCCAATTAATACTCCAGCTGTACTAATGTGAGCAGAAGTAGGTCTGCTATCAGTAGCGTCTTTAATTAAACTCCTTTTGATCAGATTTTGGCTACGGGTTGTCCACCTGCCTCCAGATAGTTTTTGTTGTTTGTCTTGCAAATTGATAGATCAAGGTTCTTGGTGGACAGGTATTATTACCTTACTCGCCTCCTTGGGCTTCTCTGAGGAATATTTACTTTCTTTGGATTTTTCCTGTGGCTTAAGCCAGGTTAAACAATGTATTCTAGACCAAGAGAAGCAGACCCTGATCTCAGCAATTAATTCCCAAAGAATTTCTCTTATTTATAAGTCATTTGGGATAGAACCCAAAGGTGTGCCTTATATAAACTTCCTTACTGTTTGGAAACTCAGGTGTGCCTTTACGTTGGGCAGATTTAGTCTGCTCCCGTCAGCCATTTCTGAGGCAGACTGCAGGGTGGACCCTATGATCTGAGATTCTGTTTTTGTCACCATTGAGAGAGAGAGTTTCAATCTCGCATTGTTTTTGATTGCACATTACATGACACCATGCGGTCCAGGTTTTTAAAGCAAATAGTTTTACAAACGTGTCCGTGCAGCCAATAAGAGTTTGTCGGTTTTTCTATTTCAAGGTAGTGATCCTTTTACACACAAATGGCAAAATGTTTGATGGTAGCATGGAAAATTCAATCGTTGTACTGTAGTGAATGTTTATGATAAGGAAACATACTAAATTAATTGCTGAATATGCCTTGTATGTATAATACACTCATCATTTGGAATTTCTTTTGTTTAATATTTTTATATTTTTGTAATCTGAATTGTGAAGGCCATCAGCTATAACAATAAAATTACCTATTACTTACATATTGTGATCTGCCTTGAGGTTCTGGGATACGGCAAGGTTTTTTTTTTAATTAAATAAATAAATTTGTCTAAAATATCTTCCAACAGCATTTTATCATCTATAGAACTGGCTGAATCCAGCAAAAGTGTATGTGTCAAACTCCTGTGTTCCTTCTTCCAAAATCTTTCTGTACCATACCTTTGTTTTGTAACTTGTTCTTTCCCTTTCTTTTTGTCAGATGCCCACAAAGGTCATGGCCATTTTGTTAAACCTTTAGTTCTAAAGGAGAAGACTTACTAGCTCTTTACCAGTATGGGATATGTTGAGAAGGCACCCATGGTCCATGTGCACAAGAAGCCAATTTTCTTTTCACCCCTTCCCTATCTGTAGGGAAAGAGGAAGGTGATAGAATACCTAGTAGAGTTCCTCTGCTGAGACCTTGCTTAACTTTCACATTAGCTTGTGGCTACTAGGCAGCTGATCAATTTAATTCTGTTCTGTCTGCTCCAGCCCCTGAGATACAGGGCGTTAGCCCTTCTCATCTTAGAGCCCTCCTGGCTGCTACAAAGGTGGCTGGTGGTCTTCCTCCATCAGTTATCTGTGCCACCCCCTTTCTTCCCAGTAAATAGTTCCTCTACCCTCCACGTCTCATCCTGCTCACAGCTCTCGCAAACACCCCTGTGGAGAACTTGACCTGAATCTCTTCATTACACTGTTTCCTCTACATATAGCACAAGTGGAAAATAACTAGGCTTTGTTTGGTTTTCACTCTACTTTATCTTGGGCAAGCTCTGAGCAGCAAAAGAGGCATCAGAGGTGTCTGTCTCACGTCTGCACTGATTTACACTTCATACTTTCAGCCACTTAGTTTATATTGAAAGGCTATCTTTACAACCACAAGTCAATAAACATTTATTTATTTTTAAAAACCAAACAGCTTTTGCCAAAGCTTCCTGCATGGTATCTATTAGCTTGCAAAGCCTTGCACATTTGTATATAATACAGTATGAAAATGCACTCTACTCACTCACTCATTCTTCTATCTCAAGTGTCATTAACTGGAATCTCTTTACCTTTGCCTCCTGTACAACATAAACTGAATTACAGACATATAATTAAATCAACACATGGAGAGTGTGAGAATTGGAGAGCAAAAGGGGGATTTTGGTAGCTGGGTCTGAATCTAAGTCGCTAAAAGCTCTGATTTGAAATGAGTGTGCCGTTTTCCCCTCTCTCTGGTATATTGAGGCGAGTGTCCGTATGTGTGTAAAAGCCACTTCCAGTTGAGATGTGATGTGCAAAGTAGGTGCTCGCTTCACTTCAGCTGGTAGAGCCTCTGCCCTGCAAACCATGTAACTCCTGGTCAGGTGCCCTGGGTTACAGCTGTCACAGGCTGAGGAGTATTCCACTAATAGGCTAAACATGGTGACTGGCTGTCAAAAGACAAATACACAAGTGAGCCAGGTTGATTTGCTTAGCAGCTAAAATGGTTTTGTACTTGACTTTGCCTGTCTCCCCCATCCAGTCGTTTGAATCTATTCATTGCAAAGGTTACCCACCTACCCTAATGGCTTTCCTTGTCTTGGATAGCTGTGACACTTTCCCTTTGCCTTTTGATGCCAAAATCCAGTGTGTGTAATCTGTATGGAACTGCAGAATTTATGGGTGTTGAATTTTAGGTTTGTAATTCATTTTATGTTGTACAGAGCTGAATCCCTTCTGCCTTCACAGCTCTCAGCCTGTCATAGCCCAGATTTGGAAACACAGCATCAAAACGGGAGCTATAAAACAAAATACAGCAGAGGCAGCGTGACAAGATGTGGGATTAATCCCTTTAACATAAATACCGTTCCTTCTAACCCCAGTTTCCTGAGTCAGTGTTTGATGTCAATTTACCGTGAAGAGTGAGAACAGCAGGCTAGTGTGGGATGGAGTCAAATTTGGGTGCCAAACGAAAGACAGAAAGACATCCCTGGTAATCGGATGCAGTTGAGAAGTGCGTGCCTTGAGGCTAGCTGCGGGCGATTTCAGCTTTGTTACTGTGAAATCCTGTCCTTTGTCTCATTCCAGAGAAATGCTTCAGAAATCAGATTATGATGTGCTGAGTGTCTACTGTTCTTTTCCAGCTTTGCATATTGTCTTTTAAATATATTTTGTTTGGGGAAAGTGGAAGGTGAGTTAAGAGCAAGACGTCATATTTAAACCCAAATTTACTTCTGTCACAACCACGGTCTACCATTATGTGCTTCTGTAGTGCAGCCAGAAATGTAGAGTACAGTGTTCGTGGGAAGCGGGGAGAGAGTCTGTCCTACTCACTCTTGGATTTTGTCCTGAAATCTTTGTATTTTGTTGACCTTTCGAAGTCTAGTGGCTGCACTATACTAGGAAGGGAAGGGGAGTTGAATCTGCCTTAAAACCCAACAACCCACCACCTCAGTTTTATTTTAAGAGCAAATTTTGTTCTTGGAAACATGCATGTGCCCAATTTTGATTATAGTGACTCTTGCACACACAGTTCTGAAAACAGTGGGTAAAAACAGATGTGATGATGGCAAGGTGCCTCCCCGGCCCAGGGTGAAAACAGCATCCACCACTCCCTGGGTCGGGGAGGGACACAGAACAAATGTGTCTGCAACTCCTGGCAGCCAGAGAGCTGTCCACACGTCCCGGCCAGGACTGAGGAATAAAATACATGTGAGCAGCTGGCCCCACCCTGCTTCCAGCACCCCGTCATGACGTATAGATATGGTGAACTGTGGGCAAAAGAAACCACAGCAGCTGCACCCGCCATCCACATTATGCCAGGAGGGCGGAGGGCAACAGTCGAGGCTAGGGAACCCTGGTAACCATGCCAGCACATGGAGGTGCCAGCCAGCCACAGGGGGAACCAGTCGCCACACACCAGAAGCCGGCTGCAGGAAGCAAAGGACACTCCATGGTCACCACAGTATAAAAAAAGGGGGGGAAGCAGAAGACAGATGAAAGCAGCCACACAGAGCCCAAAACAACCAGTCCAATCCCTTCTATATGCCATTAACACAGATCATGCACGCTGGTGGTCCATACAGCACATTTTCAAGGGGATCACGGCAGCTGGGGGGTGGGAACACCACATCTCCCATGGAGATAAGGGGTCCCTGCAGACGGGGGTGGAGAGCCCCCTTTCCACAGAAAGTTCACTCACATAAGAAGGAAGTCACTAGCTCAAAGTTCCAAGGGGGTGGGGGTGGGGTCACAGCAGCTGGTGGCCAGGAGTGGGGAACCCTACTCCCACCGCATACAACCCCCATTGATGAATGCCCTTCTGGTAGACCCTTGCAAGCATACGCTAAGCCACCATATATTATTTATTTACTTATATCCCGCTCCCTCCAGCCTTTATGCACGAACACCAGGGGGTTCGGTGTTTGGCCCGTTCGACCGAAATTGTTCCATTCGGCCTGAATGGGTTCAGAGGGACCGAACTCATTCAGGTGGAGAGCAGTCCTGGTTTTCTCTCCCCCCTCCAGGCTATGTTGGTGGAAGGGGCGCCGGGGAGCACCTCCCCACCCCCCAAGCCTTGTAATTTTCTAAAAAAATTTTTTAACCCCCCCACCTGGTAGTGCCGGGGCTCTGGCCCCGGGTCCGGAGGCAGTGGTGCTGTGGAGTGCTTCAGGCTGCTACTAGGCCTTCCGTGTCAAACCAGAAGGCCTACTAGCAGCCTGAAGTGCTCCGGAGTGGCGCCGGATCCGCCGCTGCTGCTGGAGTCCGACCTACCTGGTGGTCGAACCGGAAGGCCTAGTAGTGGCCTGAAGCACTCTGGAGCGCCCATGGGACTGGAGCCTCGACACCACCAGGTAGGGCGATCCCAGGGGTCAAAATTTTTTTTTACAAGGCTGGACAGGGTGGGGAGGTGCTCCCTGGTGCCCCTTCAACTCTCACAGCCTGCAGAGGGGAGGGAAAACCGGGTTCCTCCCTGCCCGAACCAGTTTGGAACCTGAACTTTGTTTGGCCAGTTCAGGCGGGGAGCAGTTCGGATTTGGGGTGTTCGCGCCAAACCCCGAACTTCCGAACCGTTTGCACATCCCTACCAGCCTTACAGCAGCTCAGGGCAGCTCACAGCACATTTAAAAATAAGTTAAAACAATACACAATATACAAATATAGTGGGGTCAAAAGGATCCCTGCCTGCCAGCACGAGCTGAACCTCCGGGCCTGTCCAGACAGTGTACAGGCCACAGAGTTCGGCTGCAGTCAGCTCCTCATGCAAGTAGGGAGCCCTCACCGGCCCTGCAAGGAGGTACAGGTCCGGCGTCTGATCAAGGCATTTGTGCCACATCTGCATATATCATATGGCTCGCAGTAGGATACTGGCAAAGGAAAGCGGCAGAGAGGGAGACACACACACAGATGCAGTCGCCTCGAGGCACAGGTGAAACTCTGGAAGCTCCCAAATCTCTTCCAAAACAGTGCTCTTACCCACATCCCACAGTCCCATCACCTGAGATGGGGGGGATGGTGGTCCAGCAAGCCCCAACACCCAGAAGCCCAGTTGGGAGCCCTCTCCTCGTGCTCCAGTCCAGCCACACAGTAACCCAGGAGCTGCATATACTAGCTCACAAGCCCATAGCCAGCCACCCTGGAAGATGGGTTAGCTCCAGCCCCTGCACATCATCCTTCAACCAAACATCAGCCAGGGCCAAGGTGTCACATACACACCAACTCCTCTGCATCTCATATGCTGGTCCCCAGCACAAGGAACAGCACTGGACATGGTGGGCCAGTCCACAGTCAAGTACACAAACTGAGCCCGGGAGGGCGGAATGGGAAACAAGAGCAGCGCAGACAGCTTAAAACCAGAGAAAAGTGTTTGCTACGTTCACTAGATGACAACCATTGGGGAGTACAGCTTACACAGAGCAAGCCATAGACAAAGACCTTGAGTGCTTAGGTGGATACGCACACCTGGTCACAGCGTTACATGGGAGTCCCTTCCTCAACCCCCCTTTCCAAACACCTGCGCCCACCCCCCCGAGAGATGCTGTGACCCCAGATTGCTCACCGGCTGCACCTGTGCAAGATCCACAGAGCCAGCCCAAGGTGCTCCTCTCGACTCAGCTGTCCATGGACCATTCCAACCCATAGCTAGACGTACAGTCAGCCAGGTGAAGGTGAATTGGTGCTTTAATGTGCCACACCAACACTTCAAAGACTCTGACGTGGTGTCTAAAGGCTCCCCGGCCATCTGATGGAGAGCCGTGGAGCATGAGCAGCTATCTGCCCGCCAAGTGCTGCTCATCAGCGCAGAGGCATGTAACCAAAAGATCCAAGTAGTGCAAGTCCTCTGCGCCATTCGGCACAAAGGCATCACCAACTGCCTCGGGCTCCTCTACAGCTTTCAGGCCAGGGTGATGCAGGGCAGCTGAATGTGGGGTGCCTGCCAGGCCCGGCACAGGACGCTAGCCCAGATCCAGCAGCGCCATGCCCCTCTGGTGGCAGTGGAATGGGAGGGGAGCTGCAGTGGGCTACCTGGCTGGGGATATCACTGCAGTGATCCTCGCCTTTTGTCAGGCAATGCCCGTCACTCGGTTTGCATGGGTTCTGCCCAGGACAACGGACTGGTGGGAGATTGTCCTTGCCATGTGGGGAGATGACAAGTGGGAGATCCTTTTCTGGATGTTCCACCACCTGGTCTTCAGGACAGTTAACATCCTCTGTCCAAGGCTGGAGAGGGAGCAGACACCCATGAGGAATCTCCCTGCCACCCTGGAGTCCTGATGCTCTATTGTCCATGGCGGAGATGGTACCCCCCCCCATAGTCACAGCTACCTGCGTCCTCCACAGAACCATAGAGACAGATGGTGCTGCCTTGGACTACCCTCTCCCCGTTGCCTCCCATGAGCCAGTGCCCCAGTACAGGCTGGTGAACAACCCCCACAAGACCCACAGAGCCCAGAAGATACGAGATGCCTTATGCAGGCATCTTGCCCACAGGAACAATGTAAATATGTAAATTATGGCGCCACGCTAGTGGCTCCATTCGTTAAGGCGGAGCTAACGTTCTGTATTGAGAGTTCTACTGACTTCAATGGAGCTCCCTGGGGCAATCTCCTCTGGCTTGCGACCTGATGTTGACGCGGTTTTCTCTGAGCATACACTTAGAGAGACAGATGGCCGCATAGGACAGATATTGAGTATGCTAAGTATGTGCTCTGGTCCAATATTTCGTGTTAGATGAGGTATCAAGATGTCCCTGGCCGATTCCCGCCAGAGCGCTTATTTAAAAAGCACTTGCTGTGTCAGAGATAAGCGCTCTGGGGGGAAGCGGCCAGGGATCCCCCGGAGGCTTTGAAACCAGTCTAGAACTGAGCCCATGGCAGGTCCCTGGCTGCTTCTCGGTCGAGCGGTTCTGTCTTGTGGGAAGGGGGGACTGGAGCTGAGCTGAGTCTTATTTAAAAACAGCTTGCCCATGGCAGGTCCCTGGCTCTGTCCTGTGGGAAGTGCGACGCTAGATGCAAGTCCAAATCCTTCTTCACAACAAGGGAAATAATTGCCCATCCCCCCACTCTCACTTATGCTTTTGGTGTCATCCCCCTTTCTGCCAAGGCAAGCAGAGCCTCTTCAAGTGGTCATCACTTAAGTATCATTGGACCACTCATACGTGTATCCTAGGTACTGTACTTCCATATTACAGACAGCAGTGGGATGATTGTGATTATGCTGCACAATTACACCTCTCACCAGACTAGACTGAAGGGTCCCCCACCTTCCCTCCGTGATCCCCAGTACCCACCTGCCCCTCTCCACCCCACTGTGCCTCTCTCCCACTCTGTTCAGCCTCACCTGGGTCCCCCAATTCTCCCACTCTCCCTCTTAAGTCTTTATATGACCTTTCTTCACCCCCCTCTGGACTCCCCTAATACCCCTTGTTTCCCCTCTTCTCCAGTCTCTCTACCGTCTCCCCGCACCCACCTCTGTGCACCTCCAGCTCCCCCTTCCCATCTACGTCTCCATAGGGTTTCCTTCCACCTCCCTCTGCAGTTTCCCCTAGTCCTTCACGTTGTTCGGCTCCCTGCTTAATTTTATTCAATTAAACAAAACATAAAGAAAAACCTTACCTTTGTCTGTGTTTTGTTTTAGTCTTCACATCAATCGCTATCAAAAACACAATTTAGTATCCACTACTTCAACTTCACAACTCTGTTGTTGGAATGGCATTCATTCTCTCCTTAATCAACGTCTGTACATATCTCATGTTCTACTTAACCTCATGTAACTAAAATGTACATGTTACTACAATCTCTCTATCTCAGTAACTTCCATCAAATCACTAATTACTTTTTGGATCTACTTTTTTAAAAACCCAAAGAAATTAGAGGAAGAGGATTGGAGCTGAAAGACCAAGGCAAAGTGTGGGTGCATGGAGCCTAAGTTGTAAGCGAGCACAGTATGCAAAGCCATACAACATCTTTACTGCTTACATGGTGTGGAAGTTAAGACAGGAGCCTTAACACACAATTTCTAGGTTTGTTAGAGTTTGCTTGGTATGAATCTGCCTTAACTAAGTTTGTAAAACTGTAGGTTTTTTGTTTCTCTAATATATAACAAGTTCATGCACAATAAATGGTTTCACCATTAGTGAGGTGTGGTGTTGTGCTGTAGCTACTGTGGATACTTGCTCACTGGGTGCAACACCCAGAAGGGAGTGACTCTTGGGCATACATACACACTGGGAGGAGGCCGCTGTGAGGACATAAACTGAAGAGGGAGGAAGTGAAATAGTTGTAGAAGGGCCTACAGGAGTGGTTGAACCAGGGCAGCGGGTGCTTGGAACTACAAGATAGAGAGCATTGGGAGTGAGGAGAAGTGGTGGAAATGGGGAGCAGCTAGAACAGGGATGGGCTGGGTGCAATGACAGGGAAGAGGGATCTGGGAGTGGGTTAAAATCTGTTGTGGCTGGGGCAGTGTTGCTGGTGGATGCCTGTGAACAGATGATAGAGATGCATCTCCTATAATTTGTGCCTATTGTGTGACAGTTGCTGAGCCTCCCGCCCCCCGGAAAAACATTGATAAAAT
The DNA here is from genome assembly GCA_003113815.1 of Sphenodon punctatus. Taxonomy (NCBI): domain Eukaryota; kingdom Metazoa; phylum Chordata; class Lepidosauria; order Sphenodontia; family Sphenodontidae; genus Sphenodon; species Sphenodon punctatus. The sequence continues at coordinate 931,505 of QEPC01002445.1, forward strand.
GTTCAAGTCAGGCATATTATACTATTGTCTATTTGCAGGGGCCATCAGACAGCAATATCCCCTCCAAAATGGCAAAGGCAGCAGGACTTCCTGAATTCTAACACAGGGTCAGCTAATGATGATCTGTGCTGCTGTAAGCAAGTCCATCTATCTATCTATTTATCTATCTCTATGCTTAATTTTCTCCACCTGTACAATGAACATATAGATTACTTTTGTAAAATATTATGAGACCTTTGTCATGAATTAGATTAGGGTTGTTCGACCCTGCTAATTTTGTTAGATCTGCCAGCCAGTTTTGATACCGTTGACCATGAGATGTTGGTGACTGGTTTGCAGGATCGAGCTGGAGTGGGCGGGATCATCCTTGACTGGTTCCTCTCTTTCCTGGCCAGGAGAACTCAGCGTGTGGTGCTTAGGGATTGTTCTTCATCTCCATGGAACCTCACGTGTGGTGTCCTGCAAAGTTCTAGCCTGACCCCGCTCTTGTTCAACATGTATATGCAGCCACTTGGTGAGGTCGTGAGATGGTATGGGGTGCGGTGTCATTAATATGCTGATGACACCCAACTCTACCTTTCGTTTTCATCTGACCTAGATCTGGCAGTCTCGGTGCTTACCTGATGTCTGGCGGCTGTTGAGGATTGGATGAGGGCGAGCTGACAAACTGAATCCTGAGGTGATGGTGGTGGGAAGGGCAGTGGATGTGGCGGTTCCCATCATTGATGGAGTCCTCCCTCCACTGGTATCCCAGGTCTGTAGTCTGGGCATGCTCCTCGATCCGCAGCTCTGCCTGGATTTCCAGGTGGGGGCTGTGATAGAGTGTGTTTTGCCAATTACATCTAGTGCAGTGGCTTCGGCCATATGTTTCAGATAGTGACCTGGCCACCATCATCCATGTTTTCATTACCTCGAGATTGGACTGTTGGTGCAATCTACTACCTATGGTGATAGTCCAGAGACTGCAGCTAGCACAGAATGCTGCGGCTCATCTCCTTACGGGGACGAGCCGCCATGAGTACATTACATTGGTGCTCCAGGCTCTGCATTGGCTGCCTATAGTCTTCCGGGCCTGATTCAAAGTATTGGTTTTGACCTATAAAGCCTTGTACAGCCTTGGCCCGACATACCTGTGGGACCGCCTCGCTCTTTGCACTCTGGAGCAGCCTCTGCAGTCTGCTAGGGGAGACCTTCTCGAGGTCCCCCGTATGGCCCAGGGAGCAACTATGGAGAGGGTGTTCTCGGTGGTCACACCTAGGTTGTGGAACCTCCCTCCGGGTGGCCCCGGATCTCCTCTCCTTCCGTTGTATGTGCAAAACCTGGCTGTTTTGCGGCGAGGGAGATTGGGGGGGGGAGGAGGGTGTAGAGTGGGATGGGTGGAAGGGAGCGGTTTTGGGCCTTTTTATATTATGGTTTTATTGATTTTATATGTGTTAACATTGTAAGCCGCCCCAGGTTGCTTGGAGCAGGAGGGGCGGGGTATTAAATGATTTTATAAATAAATAAATCATTGGATGATAAGTAAAGTGTATTTAATAGCTTACAGAAGGCAGCTATGCCAAGCAGCACAGGATCTTTTTCTCCCCTAATGGCATTATAGCTGCGTAATTCACTGGCTTAGGGCTCATTTGTACAATACATTCCGCCGTACAGACTTGCTATTTGTTCCTTTAATCTGTGTTTGCCATGTTCAGTAGCAAGGCATTTGGACAGCTGCTGATTTTCCTGCATTTCAATGGCCCTACCCCTTACATTAGGTAGCAGTCAACAAGAATCCTCTAGGAGCACAAGAACTGGCAAAGATTTCACACAATATTCAGAATGTGGATTTGTGCCACTACCCATGGTTGAGAGAGAGAGCGAGAGAAGTGTTGTGTGAATGAGCATTGAGTGTCTGTGAGGGTGATGTTTCCCTCTGGTAGATGGTCTGCGGAGAGGGGGGGCTTAGGGTCTGTTACTTTTACCAGCTTAAAGTAGCTTTCTTTGGCTCAAGGGGAAGAGGTGTGAAGTTCTGGGTATGAAGACTGTAGCTTCTAGTACCACCTTCAAGGATGTGTGTGTGTGTTATTTTGTAATTATCTACAAATCTGGGGATTTGTTACCCCAGGATCCATTGATATAAATGTCGTTGAATATTATTAACTGCATACGGCTTATCAGCTACAAGCAGCTCTACTTGCCTTTGATTTTGTTTTCCCCCCAACTATGCACCTGCAGCTACTGCTGCTTTTTGAAGTAAGTTTATTAACAAAAATTAATTTGCTAATCATTACTGAGTGAAAGTCTCTGATGGTTGTAACTGGTGTCTTGAGTCAGCCAGCAAATTTAGCCTCCTTTGCTCAAAGTAAAATACTGTACGCTGTGCTAGCAAGTTGAGTAGTTCTTCGAGGATCTCCGCGATTCTCACTAATGGGATTCACTTCCTGCTCCGCAGGTATTGGAAGAACCTCGTCAGCAGTCTCCAGGCAGAGAAGCCTGGAAAAAAATAGAAAGGTGAGGGCTCTGCCTACCTCCCCCCTACCTCCCCGTTGAAAGCGCGGGCGGCTATAAAAGGGGGCGGAGCCCTCGCCGTCTCAGTTCCTTCCAACTGCATTGGAAGACCTCTGTGCTTTTCAGCACAGTGTTAGCAATTATAACGAAAGAAAACAGGAATATTCCTCCACCATCGCTTCGCCTGCCCTTGGGTCTCCCCGGGGCTCACCGGCTCTTGGGTGGCGAAGCATGCCCAAACAGCCGGGCTTTAAACGCTGCGCGTCGTGTCCCGCCACGTTGTTGGTGAGTGACCCGCACGAGCTCTGCCTCGCCTGCCTTGGAGAGGGGCACAACACGCGCACTCTCAGTACGAGGGCTGCAGGAACTTTTAACGAAGAAGGCTCTCCAGGGCGGTGACAAGGGACCTCTATCCCTTTCTTCCCGTCCCGCACCTATGGATTCAACCGCGGCCGCGGTTGTGCAGGGGCCATCCCCCAGACAAAACTCGCCAGAGTTGCAAGCGGCTTCGCCTGCACATTCCGCCACTGGCGGCTCCCAGTCTGTGACCACCGGCACCGGCATTGGCACCACCGGACCGGCTCCTAAGGATCGCCATAGGTGACAGGGGGAACATAAAAAGAAAAAGCGCTCTCGCAGCGCTGATGAGACGCCCCTACGACCACTCCTCGTTGAGACCGTGTTCTCACAGCCGGCACTGGTACCTACTCCGCTGTCTGCCCTGGCGAGGGCACCGGCGACCCCGGTACAGACGAAGATCACACCTCCGGCCCTGGCTAGGGCAGAGACGACTCCGGTACCTATGGCACCTGACGGCTCGGCACTACTGTCGGCACCAACGGCACCGACACCCGCACAACAGGACCCCTCGTAGCGACACACCTCGGAATTGTTGTTTCCTCAGTCCTTCTTTCAGGAAACCCAGAGTTGCCATCGGTCCCCGTCTGTCTCCAATTTCAGGGACGTGAGTGAAAGCCGCCAGCGTACGGAACACAGATCACGCTGCCCATCGCAGGACCATCGTTCACGCTCACCTTGCTCCTGCTGTTCCCCTCGGAGCAACTTTAAGTACCGCCAAGAGGATCTCTCCCGGTACCATCGGCCCAAGCACTACCAAGACTTTGATCAACGTGAATATGGGTACCATGGCCACCCATCACGATCTCCCTCCCATTATGATGGAGACTTTTCCAACTTTGACCAGCATGCCATTCCTCACTTTGTACCTCTGGCGCCGCCCAGAGCCCCTCCTACGGCCACGGTATCCAGACCGCCGGACTCCCCAAGACCACACCCCCATCACAGGGCCAGACAACCTTCGGTACCGATGGTACCAGCGGCACCACTAGCACCGCTACTGCCTCAGCTGCTCCCAGCTCCTACTCCTGTTCGTCCACAGCCGAGGTTAAGAGCCTACCAACGCATCTCTCCTAGACGTGCTCCTTGCCCCGGCAAGACTTCCTCCTACTCCGGTAGCGGTAGAACGCGAGCATGACATCTCCTCTGACAGCGCTGGTTCGGTCTCTTCATCCTCCTCCGTACAAGACGAGGATGAAACCATCTCCCCTCCACCACAGGATGCTATAGCCGATCCTATGTCCTCCCTCTCCACTGAGGATACTAAGGGCTTCCAGGGGATGCTTAGGAGGCTAACCTCCGCGGTCCCCAACCTTCCTACCAGAGTGGTTAAGAAATCACAATCAGGACCAATTTTTGGCATCTTGGGGTCCGGTGACGCAGGCCAAATTATGCTCCCTATTCTAGACCAGCTCCTAGAGCCTTCTAAATCTGTATGGGCAAAACCTGCCTCTGCCCTACCCACCAACAAATTAGCAGACTCCCTCTATGCTATCCCCAGAGAAGGAGCAGAAATGTTCTACAGACATCCAGCCCCCAACTCCTTGGTGATAGCGGCTGCCTCCTTAAAGTCTAGGGCTGGCGGCCTTCAGACTTCCCCTGCAGACAAAGAGGGTAGACGCTTAGACGTCATTGACCGCAAGATTTTCTCCTCAGAGACCCTTTCCCTTAAGGCGGCCAATTATGGTTCAGTCCTCTGTGGCTACCAACATTGGCTGTGGGCCCAACTCAGCAGGGCCTCCGACCTGGCTCAAATTCTAGCCCTCCAACAGGAAGGCATGCAGATTGCCCATTTTCAATTAACGGCAAACATGCATATTGCGGATGCCAACATCAGGGGTATAGCCTCCGCAATCACCCTAAGACGCCATACTTGGCTCCACTCAACCGCCTTAGCCCCCGAGAACAAGGCCCGTATTGAGGACCTCCCCTTCGACGGCCTGTTTGCGGCCTCCACTGACGATACCTTGAAAAAGGTAAAACAAATGTGTCAGACGGCTAGATCCACAGGGGTCATCCGCTCTGTGCGGAAAAGACCTTTCTACCCCCCCTCTACCCCCTATGCTTACCACCCCTATCAACCCAGACAGCGCTACTCGCCCCCTCACGACAATCGGAGGCTCTCACCCCAGTTTCAGCATCAGAATAGCTCCTCCTCCCAGAACCGCAGATACTTCCAGAAGCAGAGGGGCAGGGGCAAATCATCCTCCACCTCGTCTGCTGGTCCTCTATCAAAACAGCGTTTTTGATTTGCCTCAGGTCAAGGGATTTTCCCACCAATCTCTTCTTTTTCACTACCGTCTCCGGCCCTTCTACCAGCTCTGGGCCTCCCTTACTTCTGACCGGTGGGTGAGAGAGATCATCACCTGTGGATACTCCATCCAATGTCACTCTCTCCCCCCCGATTCCCCGCCCTCACCCCTTCGCCCCCCCAAAAAAACTTCAAATACTACTTGAAATACAGGAGCTTCTCTCCAAAGGGGCAATCGAGGAGGTACCCCGGTCTCAACGTTTTACCGGGTTCTACTCGAATTACTTCCTCGTCCCTAAAAAGGACAAGGGCTTCCGCCCCATCCTAGACCTTCGCCATCTAAACAAGTTTATTAGGAAGTTTAGTTTCCAAATGACCTCACTCCCCATCATCTATCTGGGCCTTCAGAAAGGAGATTGGATGGCCTCCCTTGACCTTAAAGACGCATATTTTCATATTTCTATAAAGTACCCTCATTGCCGATATTTACGTTTTCTTGTAGGAAACCTCCATTTCCAGTACACTGTACTTCCCTTTGGCCTCTCTACGACTCCCAGGGTGTTCACAAAGTGCATAGCAGTGGCCGCAGCCCACCTCAGAACTCTGGGTATACGTGTTTTCACGTATCTAGACGACTGGCTTTTCGTAGTCCCCTCTGCACACGTCCTAACGTCCCATCTCGACCTGGCACTCAAGCTGCTACAGGACATGGGGTTCATTGTGAACTACGAGAAGTCACACCTCACCCCCACGCAACGCCTTCAATTTATAGGGGCCATCCTCTACACCAACCTGACCAAGGCCTTCCTACCAAACGACAGGTTCCAGGACCTTCTGACTACCATCCTACCCCTTTGCACAAAACCCAGGCGACCGGTTCGTTTTTTCCTGCGTATCCAGGGCCTGCTAGCAGCAGCCACCGCAGTGACTCCTTACGCCCGCCTCCATTTCCGATGGCTGCAGCAATGGCTCGCAAGAGTTTACGACCCCACTTGCCATCCTCTCTTCATGCACATCACCATTCCACCAGATGTCATCCTCGACCTCACTTGGTGGACCAGCACGTTCTCACCGGAATGCCTTTCGACCCTCCGCTGATGCACATCTCTCTCACCACAGATGCGTCACTCACAGGATGGGGAGCGCACACCGGCGATCGCACAGTCCACGGTCTGTGGTCCCACGAGGAGAGACGCATGCATATCAACTTATTAGAACTATGCGCTATCAGATGGGTATTAGCCGCTCTCCTAAACGTTGTCGAAAACCACAATGTTCAAGTCCTTACGGACAACACCACAGCAATGTGGTATATCAACAAGCAGGGAGGTGCGAGATCCACCCTCATCTCCATAGAAGCACAAACCATTTGGATGTCGTGCATCCGCCACAACATTCACCTACACACAGTTCACCTAGCCAGCCAAGACAACTCCCTAGCGGACCACCTCAGCTGAAAGTCCACAGACCAACAAGAATGGACCCTCAACGACCAAGTCCTCTTCGACATCTTTCATCGCTGGGGCACACCAACCATCGACCTTTTCGCCTCTCAGGTGAACGCAAAACTCCCTCAGTTTTGCAGCAGGGCAGGAGCCGATCCAGGATCGAGCTCCGACGCCTTTGCCATTTCCTGGAAGGGGCCCTTGCTATATGCTTTTCCGCCCATTCCACTCCTATACAGAGTCCTCCACAAGATACAGAAGGACCACAATCAGGTCATCCTGTTAGCCCCGGCCTGGCTGCGCCAACCTTGGTATCAAACGTTCATGACCACGGCCATCGACGTACTCGAACTCCCTCTCCTCCCAGATCTCCTCTCAAGGGACAAGGGGGCGATTCTTCATCACGACCTTCGATCGCCCCACCTCTCCGCCTGGCTCATCAAATCCTAATACAGGATGCCTCCCCTGACGTGGCTAACATCCTCCTAAACACTCGGCGTCCATCCACCAGAGCCTGCTACGCAGCTAAATGGAGACGCTTTACAGCCTGGTGTTCGGCTCTACCCTGTGAGCTACACCTCCTTTCCATGAGCCCCGTCTTCAGATATCTTCTCCATCTTCACGATCTGGGTCTTTCTACCTCTTCACTCAAGGTGCACTTAGCTGCGCTCTCTTCTCGTCTGTCTCCTCCAGGCGCAGGAACTTTGTTTTCTCATCCCCTCATGAGAACCTTCTGGAGGGGGTCTACTCAACTCCTTCCCATCTACCTCCCAACCTACACCTCGTTGGGACTTGAATCTTGTCCTCACCAAGCTCATGGCTCCTCCCTTCAAGCCTATGGCATCTTCCTCCCTGGAAAATTTGTCTATTAAAACGACCTTGCTACTGACCGTCACATCTGCAAGGAGAGTATCCAAACTCTCTGCGCTACAAGCCTCTCCACCTTACACCATTTCCCACCTCAACAGAGGGGATCTCAGAACAGACCCTGCCTTTGTTCCTAAGGTTGTCTCTCCTTTTCACCTTAACCAGACCATCTCCTTGCCTGTTTTTTTCCCTAAGCCACATGCTTCACACATGGACAGACTTTTCCATACACTAGATGTTAAAAGAGCTCTCTCTTTTTACCTCTCTCGAACTCGCCCCTTCAGGGCCTCTGATGCCCTGTTTATCTCCTATGGCGGTCAACGGATCGGGGTAAAGCTATCCTCCCAGAGACTTTCTAAGTGGGTCTCACTCTGCATAAAACGATGTTACGATCAGGCTGGCAGGCCTCCTCCTTTCCACCTTTGCACTCACTCTACTAGAGCGGTGGCCTCGTCAATTGCCTACCTCCGTGGAGTTCCTCTACAGGACATCTGTAAAGCAGCCACTTGGGCCTCTGTGCACACTTTCACCAAGCACTACTCACTCGATTTGGCCGCTACATCAGATTCCGGCCTCGGCACAGCCGTTCTGCAAACTGCCCTGCAGTGACCTCCTCGACTACCCTCCTCCAGTGGTAAGTCCTCTACCTGCTTGTTACTCTCCCATTAGTGAGAATCACGGAGATCCTCAAAGAAGAAATAGAGGTTACTTACCAGTAACTGTTCTTCGAGAGAGCTCCGTGAATTCTCACGACCCGGCCAGCCTTCCCCTCTGTCTCGGAGGACCTTCTGGTCTTCCCGGAACGGGATTGGAAGGAACTGAGGCGGCGAGGGCTCTGCCCCCTTTTATAGTCTCGCGCGAACTGGAGCCCGCGCTTTCAACCGGGAGGGAGGTGGGCGGAGCCCTCACCTTTCTAGTTTTTTCCAGGCTTCTCTGCCTGGAGACTGCTGACAAGAGGTTCTTCCGGTACCTGCGGAGCAGGAAGTGAATCCCATTAGTGAGAATTCGCGGAGCTCTCTCGAAGAACAGAGTTACTGGTAAGTAACCTCTATTTATTAATTCACCAAAAAGAGGCTTTAGGGCTAAGATCCATGCAATAAGTACTATAATCAAAATGTTGTTCCACATGTATGGACAACTGTGTTAAGTGCAGCATATATAGTACTTTTGGGAGCTGTTGAGCAGCCTAGAAAGGGTGAGAGAGACCGTTATAGTACATTTATAAACTTTTTTTAAAAAACACACCTGTTTTTAACTTTTCTGTAGTGTATTTTTGGGATGAGCAATGAAGAGGATTCTGGTTGCTACCAGCAATGTACCTAGCATTTTACAATAATTAATTATAGACAAGTCCCTCCATAGCAGGTTTACAATCTAGAGTTGATGAGGGAGTGGGGAATAGAGGGAGAGCTAGGAATACATTCACAAAGTTGCAGGTGCATGTGTTTAGTTACAGGAGAGAATGGGACTCTTGAGTAAATCAGGGAGCAGACTAAGGGGCATGATGACCTAGAGAGAGCCTCATGGAAGAGACAGGTTTTCAGGAGAGATTTGCAGGTTGTGAAGGAGGGAGCAGAACTGATGTATTCAGGAAGGGAGTTCAAGGCAAGGGAGGCAGCAAAGGAGAGAGAAGGGGTGAATACGTTTTGAAGAGCAAGGGAGTTGTGAGCAGGCAGAGATGGTGGCAGATGATGAGCATTGCCCCTGGGCAGGAGTGTAGCAGGAAACAAGTGCAGGAAAGTAGGAGGGGGCAAGGCCATGAAGGGCCTTAAAGATAAAGACAAGAGTGTATGCTGAATGTGTTCAGATAAAGGGAGCCAGGAGAGGAGGGGCTGAACATAAGTGAAAGGGGCAAGATGAGAGCAAGTAAGGAGGAGGTTGTACTAGTTAAGGTGAGAGATGAGTAGAGCATGGACTAGAGTCTTGGTAGTGGAATCAATGAGGGGTTAGATTTTAGCAATGTTTGAAGGAAGAAGTGTCAGAACTTAGTGACAGACTGGATCTGAGGAACAAAGGAGAGGGAAGGGTCAGAGATGAACCCCAGACTTACCTGCCTGGTGACAGGCTGGATGATGACATCATTAATGGAGATTCAGAGGGAAGAGAGAGAGAGGAAAGTTTTTAGGGGAAGATAAGGAGCGGAGTTTTAACCAAACTGGAGTCTGAATGTAGGCGGAGAGAGTCAGATGTCATCAAGCATATTGATACTGGAAGCTGTGAGATTCAGTGAGTTTGCCTAGGGACAGGGTGTAAATGGAAAAAAGGCAAAGGACAGAGCCTTGAGGAACTCCAAAAGAGAGGTAGGGAGGTCATTGCTCCAGTTTTATACCAGACAGTCCTGTTTTTTTGAAGAGTTTGTCCACTGTCTGTTCCCAATGTGTTTTTGTCCAGAGGCCGAGAGGCTCCACAGTGGCCCCAGCCAGGGCTTGTCAAGGCCAGCACTCTCATGTCTTGTATTCTGGGGATGCATCAGTGGCCACCCTACCGAGAGGGGAAGTCATGTGGAGCAAGAAACTGTCAGGGCTCCGGCCACCCTGACACCGCCAAATCGGTCGCGCTTGGTTGCTAGGCAACAGCGCGATGTTAGGATCGCTAGGAGGGCCAGAGACGCCGCCAGAGGAGGCGTGACGCCCATAACGGCCAGGGGAGCAGCCCGGGCCCCGCCCACACTTAGACCACGCCCAACGCATCACGGGATTGGGCAGCGGGGAGGGGCCTCCAATTAGGCACGCTGGAGGTGGACGCTACATAAGGGACCGGCGGGGCTGAAAGCCACCGCCGGTAATCGTGATTGAGAGGCTGGCCGTGGCATATTCCCTGGCTCTTGGCTTGAAGTGCGAGAGATAGTTGAGTGTGTGAGTCCTGTGTTCCCCCTTCCCTGGAGTGATTCCTGAGAGCAAGTAAGTGTAAGCGTAGATCTTGTTCGTGTTTCCTCGTGGAGAAAGTCTGAAGTGAACCAGGTGTGGGATTCCCTTTGGCTCTTACCTTCCCTCAGTGGCTTTCCTCCTACCCCCTTGCAGGTTGTCCTCTTAGTGAGGACCTATCCCTGAGGCAAACTCCTTCCCCCGTTCCAGACCCTTTCCCCCACTCCCCTATTCCTGGGCCTCCCCTTCCCCCCCACGTCTTAGAGGCACGGTGTCTTGGGCCCCCGAATACTTCCCCGAGCGAACGTTGTCCACTGTCGTGTTGGTTCCCCCCTCCCTTGGGGCAACATCCCCCTCTCCTTGTCCCTGTGATGATTTGGGTTGCCTTCTATCCTTGAGGGAAAGCCCACCAAATATCCTGAGGGACCGTTATACCTCGAAGGGCCTTGACATCCAGGAGAGGACGCCCCTTCCCCCCCCCCCCCTACATTCGTGGTCAGACTCCTTCCCTTCCCTATCCTACCCCCACCGTGACAGAAACACACTGAACGAGTGGCTAGACAGGAAGGAAGAATACTAGTCAAGGACTGAGCCCTGGAAATCAAGGGAGTGAAGCAAGTCAACAAGGAGGGTGTGGTCAACTGTGTCAAAGACAGCAAAGAAATCAAGCAGGATAAGAATGGAATAGAGGCCATTGGATTTGGCTAAAACAAACATCAGTGATTTTGGCAATAGCAGTATCAGTTGAGTGGAGAGAACAGAAGTCAGATTGAAGGGGTTGAGGGAGGAGTTGAAATCAAGACAGCTCGGTCTAGTAGCTTGGAAGTGAAGGGCAGGAAAAAGAGAGGGCAGTAATCAGAAGGGTCAAGAGTGGGCTTCTTAAGGATGTTTGCAAACATGAAAAGGAGCCATTAAAGAGGGAGAGTCTGGTGATGTGCAGCACAGAGCGTGTTATGGTGTGGGCAATAGCTGTCAGAAGGGAAGGGATAGGGAGAAGGGGGCAGGTAAAGGGGTTGGCTGTGATCTCATCCAGGGAAGCTGGCAAGAAGGATAGGAGAGAGGCAGGAGGAGGAGACAGGAGGGAGAAGTGAGAAATGACATCAAGTCAGATATTATCAATCTTGTCATTGAAGAACAAGGCAAGGTGCTGAGCAGAGAGCGAAGAAAAGGGGAGAGGATCTGGGGTGGGATAAGGTTATGAGGAGACAGCAGGAATTGCAAGAGTTGACAACAGATGATGATGGCATAGTAGTGCCACCCAAAAATGGCTGATTTGGTTCTATCCAAAATTTCAGATCTTTTTTTGGTTTTGGGCAATTTGGATCTTTTTACAAGGATTTTTTGATTCGGATCTTTAACACTGCAGTTTGTTCTCACTGACTTCAATGGAGAAAAAAACGCATGCAAAAAATCCAAATCGAAATCCAAAATTACTAAAGAACTGAAAAATCCAAATCCAAAATTCCCCCTGATGGCTGACCCCTAATATTAACCCATGCTGTGTTTTTTTTCTTCCTCAGGTGTGCAGCATCCTTTGCTCAGCCTGCTTTTGCTGTAGTGTTCCTTTCTGTGGCTGTGCAGGAGGTAAGAAATAAATCTCTATTATTTATAATTTTGGATTGTGTAGAAGAGGGGAAAGAGGGTGGGACAGGAAAAATCTTGTTCCTGGCTTCTTTCGTTTGGCTTATTGTTAAAACCCTGAGAAAGTTGGGGTTCTAGTTCCTTTTAGGAGTAGATGACGTCACCTCTGCTTCACTGTATATTAATATGTTGTGCTTTCCCTCTTGACAATCTTGTCTGCTCTTGCTTACAAGAAGTCTTAAAGGTGTTATAGAACTGCAAAGTATTAAATGTATTCTATCAAACATTAAGCCACAGCACCTTGGAAGAGCCGATAAGCGTTTATCATTCTTACATTACAAGTGAGTAAAGTGAGACACAGAGCTGAATCTGTCAGTGGTAGAAAAGAAAATAGAACCCAGTAATCTTGCTCCTTTTCTCCAACTCAGGCTACTACCAGTGCATCCTCATTAGAAAATGTAAAGAAACTATAGAATGCTAGTGTGTAATGTAGCTACAAGTCGGCTATCTCAGTAAGTGTTTACTTCTGTTCCCACTATCCTTGCTGTCTTGTACAACATGCATTTCAGAGATGGAAATCTTTGTGGCAGGGCTGTTTGTGAGGCATGCTGAAATGGTGCAGTAGGCCTCTCCACAGTGCAGCAGTAACTGTATTTTTAGCACTAGCCAGATGTGAATTCAAAAGCAAATCTCTTCATTATGAAACTGGTAAATCAGCATCCATCCGCAATTTGCAGGGGAAATGTCCATGACTTGCAGGGATGTTGCAAGCTTTGTTCCAAGGTCTATCCCAGTGTTCCAGCTTTTCCCAGGTGTGGGTGGCTTTCTCTAATAGCAGGGTACTGTAATGTACAGAGACATAATGCTGAGCAGAAGGTAGGGAGGCAGTGAAGGCCTCTGCTGAATAAAGAGATGAGAGGAAGCCTCAAAGGGCAGCTTGTGAATGCCTTCCTTGCCTTCCTTGTGGGTTAAAGGCCAATGCTGACTGACACTGCAACAGGTTGCCTGGACATGAACCTTTGGAAGGGGATGATGATGATTGTGCTATCACTGACATATTTTGACAGCCTTTTATAATGGCTCCTTTCCTCCAATTGCTCAAATACCTTGTGTTGGATTTTCACTTCTCGCCCCCCACTTTTCTACTGACCTCTTACCTCCCCTATTCTGTAAGGAGTACACAGGAGCAGACCACAGAAGAGTTGACAGGCAGCATGTGGAGCCAGCTCCAGACACTGGTGTCAGAACAATAGATTGGGAGTTAATTCCAGAGTTTCTTCTGGGAGCAGTGTAGATAAGAGATTGACTTGTTACCTTCTGTGCTTTTACTCTTGCTAGACTTTCTTGTCAGCTGGTTATTGGCATGCAATGACGTGCTCACTATTGGAACCAGAAAGTCTGTCCAAACACAAAGCTTCAATCCCTTGAGACTGTTCCCTCTCATGTTGTCTTGTCCTGATGTAATGAATATAATGGCTTTGATTGGGTAGATGAAAGAGGGCCCTGTGCTACAGCTGATGAAGAAGAGTAGCCCACAACCCCCCTCGGGAAGAGAAGAGCACCCATCAATATGGGTTTCTGATATTTTGTGAGGGTTTTTAAGGTACAAGATATTAAAAATTAATGGGAATCCCTTGCATAATATGCATATTGTAGTTAATTTGCATAATTTATTTTGCTTTCAGAATGTGGCTTTTCTGCTAACAGAATTTGGGGGGTGGAGGGGTATGGGGAAATTACAAAATACACAGGCTCCTGGCTAGGCTAAAAAATTAAACTAGAGATTAGTTCGTAGATTTTTAATCTTCATCTGGAAATGTCAGATAAGTGCTTACCACAGGTGTGCATTTTTTGAAATAATTCAAAGGTTACTGGTTCTAGGAGTTTGTCCTTTTAAGCCATTGTCACTGGCATCCCTGTGCACTTCTGTGCAAAATTTCATCGATTTACCATTAACTGTTTGCTTTCTACCCCGTTGGGGTATTTTCCTACCCCGGATGTTCATTTAAAAAAAAAACCAAACAAATATTACTGGACCTAGGACTTCATCCTTTTAGGACACTGTCACTGAAACCCCTATGCACGTTCGTGGAAAAATTCATTCATTTATTATTAACCATGGACTTGTCCCAAGTTGTCAACTGCCCAATTCATGTGGGGGGACATACCCTCAACATGGTGTTCTGTTCTGGCCTTGAGGTGGGTGATTCGGTAGTGGGGGATCTGAGGGTCACTCCCTTGTCATGGATGGATCATTACCTCCTACAGGCTAGTCTCTTAGTGCACCACCTCCAGAAGGGGAATGGACGAGTTAGGATGGTCTGCTCCTGGAGGCTGATGGAACCTCAACGGTTCAAAGAGGCCCTGGGGGATGTAACCTTAGACCCTGACGGCCACTCTATTGATGAACTCGTCCGGGCATGGACTATCTTGCTCGGGGAGGCCATTGACAGGGTGGCTCTGAGACGTCTCCTGTCCCGTCACCACAGGGCCCCCTGGTTTACCAAGGGGCTGCGGTGTATGAAGCAGGTAGGTAGGCGACTGGAGCGATGCTGGTGTCAGACTCATGCTGAATCCGACCGATTTCTCCGTAGGGCCCATTTGCGGTCCTATGTTGAGGCTGTGAGGACGGCAAAGAGCCATCCTCATAGCATCTGCAAAGTCACGTCCAGCAGAGCTGTTCCGGGTGGTGCAGGGGCTGGTCAGTCCGGCCTCTCTCCGCCTGGACCGCTGTGAGGAGCTTGCTATCTACTTTGCAGACAAGATCGCTCGGATCCAGAGCAACTCCAACGCTGGATTAGAAACAGTGGAGATGGAACATGAGGTGATGGAGGCCCTGTGTAGTCCATCTTTCTGGGCTGAGTTTCAGGAAGTGACGCCAGCTGATGCTGTGGACATCCTGGGGTCTATCAGAGCCACCAGTTGTGAATTAGATCCTTGTCCGTCCTGGTCCGTGAAAGCCTCCAGGGAAACATTGGGGACGGTGCTGATGGGGGTAATCAACACGTCCCTTCGGCAGGGGAGATTGCCCCCTGGTCTCAAGGAGGCCGTGGTGCGCCCCCTGCTGAAGAAAACATCCTGGGATGCGGACGTACTCGCCAGCTACTGACCTGTCTCTAACCTTCCCTTTTTAGGGAAGGTTATTGAATGGGCGGTGGCACAGCAACTTCAGGCTCATCTTGACAGCATCAGTTTCCTTGACCAGTTTCAATCTGGGTTCCACCCCGGCTATGGTACAGAGATGGTGTTGGTGGCCTTGGTAGATGATCTCTGCCGGGAGATGGACGCAGGACGTTCAACGCTTCTGGTCCGGCTAGATCTCTCGGACGCTTTTGACACAGTGGACCATAGGCTGCTGTTGAGATGATTGCGAGCCCTGGGAGGTCTGGATAGGACTGTCCTCGGATGGTTCCGATCATTCCTCTTGGGGAGAAGCCAGTGGGTTGTCCTGGGGGCTGAGTCTTCCAGCCCCCGGACCCTGGATTGTGGCATTCTGCAAGGTTCAATTCTGTCTCCATTACTATTTATTGTATACATGCAGCCCTTGGGGGAGATTGTGAGGGTTTGGTCTGCGTTGCCACCAATATGCTGCTGACACCCAGCTTTACCTCTCTTTTTCAGCTGACCCAGGTCCTGCTGTCTCAGTACTGTCCCAGTGTCTGGAGGCCATGGCGGATTGGTTATGGCAGAGCAGACAAGCTCAATCCTAATAAGACGGAGGTGATGGCGGGGGAGGTGCTGGCTCCCCTCGTAGATGGGGTCCGCCCTCCCGTAGCCCAACAGGTTCGGAATCTGGGGGTGTTGTTGGACTCGGGTCTTCGCCTGGATCAGCAGGTGGAGATGGTGGCGAAGGCTGCCTTCTGCTAGCTGTATCTAGTGCGGAGGCTGCGTTCATACGTTTCCAGACCCGACCTGGCCACCCTCATCCATGCCGTCATCACCTCGAGGCTGGACTACTGTAACACACTCTACGTGGGGCTTCCCTTGACGCTGGCTCAGAGGTTGCAGCTAGTGCAGAATGCGGCAGCTCGTCTCCTGACGGGGACGAGTCGGCGAGAGCATATTACTCCTTTGCTCCCCGCGCTGCACTGGCTGCCTATAATGTACCGAGCCAGATTCAAGGTATTGGTTTTGGCCAATAAAGCCCTACATGGTCTTGGCCCCAGATACCTCAGGGACTACCTCACCCTCCATGCCCCAGGGTAGCCCTTTTGGTCTGCTGGAGGTCCCCCGTGTAAGGCAGGGGGCCACAATGGAGAGGGCGTTCTCGGTGGCCGGGCCACGATTATGGAACTCCCTCCCGGAGGAAGCCAGTCTGGCCCCAAGTCGGTTGGCTTTCCGCCAAGCCTGTAAGACTTGGCTATTCTCCCAGGCCTTCGGAAGGGGGGGTGGGGGTGTTACTCATGAAGGAGGGGGGATTTTTAGGTGTGCTTTAGATGTTTTTAAATTGTGTTGTAAGCTGCCCCGAGATGCCATGGGCATGAGGGGGTGGCAAATAAATGTAATTAAATAAATAAACCCTTTGCTTTCTGTGGGTAGAACTGTGGTTAGCACACTGGACTAACTTTGTATACCCCGTTCTATATTTCAAACACAAAATAATTAATAAGTTACTGGATCTAGGACTTTGTCCTTCTAAGACACCGTCACTGGCACCACTGTGCACGTTCGTGCAAAATGTAGCCCCCCCGGCTAACTTTCTATTCCCTGGTTCTGAAGCATCATCATCATAGCTTTTATTGTTTGGCCATAGGCCTTAACAAGTAAAAAATACACATTCCCATACTGGGTCCTACAACCATCACAAGCAACAAACAAGCACGCTCTAGCCATGGGGAGCGCTTGGTACCATATAATAAAATAGGGATTAACTCTAACACAACAAATAAAATAAAATAAAAAGATATACATTCTTCAACAATATTTACCCCGCAAATGTGGGGCACCGATAAATGATATGCACCATTGTATCCTCCTCTGCCAGTTGGCATAAAATACATATCCGCTGATCATGTGGGATACCTGCATAACAGCCCTTTACATGAGCAGAGGGGAAGACGTTGGCCCTCATTTTGAAAAAAGCCTGGCATTTGTATGCATCTGACCATACGAAAAGATAGTTGGAGCCAGATGCAAGAGGGTTATACGGAATAAATTCTGGGGTCACCCTCTTGTTAGCCATGAGAGCAGCCTCTGATTGTATAGTCTGATCCCGCATCCGGGTTTTAATTAAGACTTTAGCTGCCTTCAACCCTATATGCTCTAAGCATTCTGGTGAAAAACCCAGTCTATGGATTTCCTGCCTTACCTGGACTCTCCAGCTTTTCCCTAGTCCTGATGACAAAGTCAAGGCTAACAATGTGCTTTCCGGGGCCGTGGGGAAAAGAACCACCCTAGCCCAATACGTAAGCACTGCCTGGAGGGTGTAAATTCTAAGAGGGAGCGAGACAGTTTCCGTTCTTAGGATCACCTGAGGGACCCCCTTTGCGGCCCCCAGGATTGCTCGCAAGAACTTATTCTGGAAATGTTCCAGTTTGGTAAGGAATGCCACCCCCCACACTGGGAACACATACAGCAGTTGGCCCACCATCCTAGCCCTAAAAAGGCGTAGGGCTGGGCGGACCAGCTTCCCTCCCTGACCAAAGTAGAACTTGATGATGGCTGCCGTAGATCTCCCCACCTGCTCTTGGACAGCCTCAAAGTGGGCCTTCCACCCACCTTGGTCAGAAAAAATCACCCCCAAATAGGTGAACGCGTGGACCTGCTCAATGACATTGTCCCTGATTGTCCAGTGGTGCAGTTTCCAGACCCCACTTGGCCCCACCACTAGCACCTTCGTTTTGGCAAAGTTGATAGCCAATTTTTCCGCCTGGCAATAATCATCAAAAATTTTCATTGCACGCCTCAGACCCACCACTGTCTGGGAGATCAGGACTGTGTCATCTGCATATAATAGCAGTGGCACCCGGTGGTTGCCGATTTTCGGGGCATGCGTATCAGTTATCCTCATATAGCTCACGGATCCATTCAGGTAGATGTTGAAGAGGGCAGGGGCCAACAAACACCCCTGTCGAACTCCAACTCTCACCCTCACCGTATCCGAGAGGGTGCCTCTGAAGTCCGTCCTTACTCTTAACGAGTTTCCAATGTGCAACCCAATTATCAGAAACAACAATCTAGGTTCCATCCCCAAGGCATGTAACTTAGCCCAGAGCCGTTCTCTGCATATTGTGTCAAAGGCTCTCTCTAAATCTACAAAACATAGGTATAACCTCCTCTGCGCTGCATTCAGCTTGGCTATTAGCGCTGCCAGGACAAAAATGTGGTCGGTTGTTGCCTGCCCCTTCCGGAATCCCACCTGCTCCGGCTCCATAATATCTGTCCTCTCCAGCCATGCCTGTAATTTGGCCAATAAAAGCTTTGTATACAATTTTGCCACCACGCAGAGGAGGCTAATTGGTTGGTAGTTTCCCGGTGACCCTGGATCCCCCTTTTTATAGATAGGGATGATAGTACTTGAAAGCCAAGAGACTGGAAATATGCCTGTCTCATGAATGTGTGTGAACACGGGTGCTAACACCTCTGCCCACCCAGCTGGGTCACTTTTCAGGAGTTCAGATGTTATAAAATCAGGTCCTGGGGCCTTGCCGTTTTTTAACCCAGAAATAAGTATCCCCACCTCTTCTGCTGTAACTGGGGGCCAACTGGGGAACCTATCTATGGGTTGGATGTTTACCTCAGAGCCCCCCACCTTTGGGATTAGAGAACGCTTCATAAAAGGGTTTCCATACCTCTGGGAGGGGCAAGGATGCCCTTGGGTATTCCCCATCCTTCTGGGCTCGGCGTATAAGTGCCCAAAATTTCTTTGAGTCTTTATCATTTGCTGCCTTGATAAGGGTGGCCCATGCTGCTTTCTGGGAATCCCCCCATTTCCGAGCCAATAAACTTCAATACTTTTTTCGCTCTAGGCTTATTGTAAGTCTGAGCTGTTGGCTAGGGTTTCGCTTCAACTCCCTGGCATTAAGACGGAATTGGGTTCGGGCCTTCCCGGTTCTGCATTTTAAAAAATAATTCAAAAGTTAGTGGCCCTAGAACTTTGTCCTTTTTAGAACAATGTCACTCGCACCCCTGAGCACCTTTGTGCAAAATTTCATTCATTTACCATTAACTGTTTACTTTCTGTGGGCAAAAGGTACTGTGGGGTAACTTCCTACCCCAGATAGAATGGTTTTTCCCATTGGGATACAAAGGGTGAAAACAGACATGACGCTAACCACCCTTGGTGGTCATTTATGCATGTTTCAGCGCTGCATAGGGCACCAATACAGCCCTGCAACATGCATAAATAACCACCAAGAGTGGTTAAAGGGTGGTTAGCGTCATGTCTGTATTCACCCAAAGTTACCCCAAAACCCATATTATCAGTTGGGGTAAAAAAAAGTTACCCTAATACAATTTCATGGTTTAGAGTACTGCTCCAATTAGCTTTGTCTTAACAGAAGTGAAACTAAAGCAATGTTGCATATAACCTGTTTGACTGGTTTCAGGTTAGCAGATAAACGGTTACAGGGTACAAAGTTACCCGACATTTCCCACAACGTCATTATTTCAACAGATTGGATGTGAGAAACAGGGTTCCTAGTTTTCTCCTTGTGATGGAAAACCAGAGGTTTTGTCTTTTTCCAGATAATTTAGCAGAAAATGGCAAAAACGTACAGGTTTGGGAGGAGGGGCAGCTGAGAGGAAACAACCTGAAGGCATGTGTTGTCGAGGGGCAGTGGCTCTGCATTTGGAGGGATTCCACAGACCTCCTGTGGGTTGGGGGTGGACCAGGGAAACTATGAATTGGGCAGTCACGTCTTCTAGATCTTGGGAAGAGGGGATGGGCCTAACAGCTTTCCCAAGTGCCAGCCTCTATATAGTCCTCCTTTTGGGCTGACAGCAGTCTAGGATCAGACTGGGAGGAGGAGGCAGTGAGCACAGGGCAGTGGAAGGGAAGCAACCTAAAGGCATATATAGTGGTCATCTAGCATTTACATTTAATCACAGAAAAAGATTTGGGGGGTTTTAATCAGACAACTTATTCATCTTTGTCATGAAAAACTAGGAAACGTTGTGAGAAGGAACTTGTAGTAGGTTTATTCTCACTGCACCAACACACACTGCTTTACTGAGCTCTCAGCAACCTCATCATACTACCTCGTATTTCCCTCCTGGCTTCTGTGAAGTTTTCCAAGAACCATTGTGTGACTCTTATTTTACTGCCAAGTAATTGTTTGTACAAGTATTTCAATGCAGTAATAATGGAAGAGAGGTAATTAAGTTCCTCTCGTCTCTATAGCTTTCATAGTAACAGTATTACCCCTAAGTAATCTACCCTTCTGTTAGTTTTCCCATGGGCAAAATACCCTCAGGTTTTTTGTGAATAGGCTCCTCAATATAGAGACATCTCTCCCCCACTGATGTGTTTATGCTTGAGTGCAAGCTTCTGAGGGCCTTTTTAAAAGAGCGTAATTTCTCCCCCAGTTTAAACCCGCGGTTCTGGGCAACCTCTGTGGGGAGGGGGACTTTAGACACTCCTTTGTGAACCAGAAGTCGCCCAGGTGCCATTAGAAACAGTGGCGCTGCACAACTCCAGGTTGTTTTGAGATGCATTGTAGATAAGACCCCGATAATCGAAGTTTTATCTATGCTGCATCTCAAAACACCCGGGAGTTGTGCGGCACCACTGTTTCTAATGGCACCTGGGTGACTTTCGGTTCATGGAGGAGCATCTAACGCCCCCCACGGGGGTTTCCTAGAGCCACAGGTTTAAACTGGGGGAGAAGAAGACACGCTCTGGTACGTGACATCACTATCTATGAGCTGATCCCAAATCATTTCATCTGCCATGTCCCCAAAGTTACAAGTAATAATTAGTTCTCTTAAAGCAGCGATGTACTGGTCTGTTTCCCCATGCTTCTGTCCCCACTGACTAAATTTATATTGTTCAGCCACTACATTCACTTTAGGCACAAAAAAATTACTTAGTGCACTGCGGTCTCGTGTTTATTTATTCCATTTTTTTCTACCCTGCATCCTCCTGCTCACAGAGCAGGTTGGGTGGCTCTTATCTGCAAGAGGCATGTTATAGAAGATCCTCTGGGCTTCTGCTCCCAAGCAGTGAATTAACCATGCACGCTTTCTAGCCTCTGGAAGTTCGGTTTCATTAATGGCCAGTACGTAAGTATCAAACATTCAAATCCAAGCAGTGAAAGGGATTGCAGGTCCACCCCGCTTCTGAAGAAAAGGTGCAGGTGGATTGAAAGGAAGCAGAGCCATCCCATCTTTGTCGCCAAAATGTTGTGTAGCAGAAATCCAAGATACAACAGAGTAACTGTTTATAAGGTTTATTCACCAGTAAGCAGCAGGGCATTCAGCAGTTGTAGCCACATGCCAGAGAGACTGCTTGTTGATTTCTCTCACTCTGAACTCCACTTCCTTGTCCTGTTAACTCTGTTCACCTCTAAACTACAGCTCCCAGCATGCAATATGACATGCTACATTACCACAGATGGTTAAGATGAAAGCAGAAGTCTAGAGCGTGCAGTGACTTTGCATGTGTGGGTAATGAGAGAGGGAAAATTGTCAGTGAAAAACAGCAGGAGCTTCATTAGCAAATATAAATGAAACAGATGGCTGGGATACTGCAGCTGTCACTTAAAATCTTGGGGAAGATCTTAAACTTGGAGCTGCAGGAGATAATTCTAAAAAGAGAGGCTAGAAATCAATAATAGTAGTAACTTCAGCATCACCAAAGCAAAATAAAGACATCCATCTGAGCAGAAGAAATTCACCAGGTGCTGTTTTTTTCTTTTCATTTCATGCCTCAGAGTCCTGGTGTGCTGTTCTGGATACAAGCTTAGATTAAAAATGGTCATTTGGTAACCTAGCTGTACCACATTTTTGCTCCCATGTGAGACACCAAGGCCACTTTCACATGTTACTGGGGAGGCAGAGAAAATTCTATGAATGCAGTTGTGGCTCTGTTCTCCAAGAATTAGTGCACGTGAGAATGTACTATTCTGCTTTTATCCCGCAAGAACACTTACACGTGACAAGTCCCCCAATGTAGCTTTTACAATTATGGGTGTTGTTCCGGGAAAAAAGCGAAATAGCACATTCCCATGTGCACTAATTCCTGTGAGCATAGAGCTGTGATTGCATTCACAGAAGTTTCCCTCCCTCCCTGGCAACGTGTGAAAATGGCACAAGTGCCTGGCAGCTGCTGAGAAAGAAGGGGGAAATGTACCCTGTATCATACAATAGTGATCTTCTACTGGATGTTATTTTACTTTGTTTTAGTTTCACTTTATTATTAAGATAAGCCAAATAGACTCAACTAGAAAACTAATATAAAGCCATTTGAAGCCAGCAAAGATATAAAATTAGCCATTAGAGGTAATCAATATTGCTATACATAAACTTTTTAAAAAATACAAACCCCGATAAATATAATTGGGGTATCAGCATTACCACCCAAAAAGGGTAGGAGCATTCAGTTAAAGAAATTCAAGCCTATACAGCTTTGAGCATACATTCCTATTATTTCTACATCCTGGAATCAATCCAAGTTGCGTAAACAACAAGTAACATTTTTTAGTGTGGGAGGCTACCTTCTCTTTCATGATGGTAAAGTACTGTGACCATTTTGTGATATAATCATTATCTTCTCCCTTAGTCTGTTAAACTCTTCTCCATGGTCGCCATTCCCCTTCTGTTGGATGAGCTGGGCCCTTTCTATTTTTTGCTATTGTTTGCAGTCCAGCCAGAATCCTAACATGACGTGTCCTGATGGTAACTCAAGGGAATATCCGGGAAAAGACCCAGGAGTGCAATTTCAGTTTTAAACGGTAAAATGATATTTGTAGCTTTAATATATATGCAAATTAGCCTCCAAAAAGCCTGGATAACATGACAGTCCCACCAGCAGTGCAAATATGACCCAGTCTCACCCCATCGTCTCCAGTACAAACCCTGACTGTCCCCTTTCCAACTCCTAAAATGAAGAGAGGGCTGGATGTTTTTAAATACCTGTTGGTGCTTGTTGAAAAACATCTTCAACCACTTTTTTTGGGGGAAAAAAATTCTGCTTGTACCAATAATGTTAAAGCTTTGGTTGAGGACCCATTACAATTGCAAGTTCTCAAAAAATAGGCATTTCTTACAAACTTAGCCTTGGGGGGCGGGGGCATGGCTGGCATTCTGTATCAAAAAGAGGAACCTTATCAACTGTGAAATTTCAGTTTTTCTTGCTCTAAGTGTTGCTTTTTGGGTGACCAACAAAGGTTTATTTAGAGAATTTAACATTTTTAGTAGGCATGGTTTTCAGAGAGGAGAACTATGATTTTGTCAGTAATACCTTTGTTTTGGGCTGGTGAGTGTGGGTTTTTAAAAGGGATTTTTTGGGTGTATTTTTATGTGTATTTTAAATCGTAAGCTGCTCTGAGCGTTAGGGGAAGGACAGGGTATTAAATTTAAAAAACCTGTTTGTATCCTGCTTGCAGGGACTCATGTTCGCTGTGTTTTCCCCATTGCTGCCAATGTGGAAAAATGCAGTGAACACATGTCCCCGCCCACATGTATGAACAGGTCTATGTGTACATCTGAAGGTCCATGTATTGCAATAAATTCAGCTATTTGCATCCTGCGTTGCACACACACACGCCCATAATTGCACTCCCAGATTGATCTTTCAAAAATAATTGTTTCTTGTATTTATATTTTAATGTTTAGAAAAGAAAAGTGTGCACTATGGATGAATTATTAGTCCTGTTCCAAACTCTGGAAATTCAGAGGTATGGTTATGTAGTAGTCCCCTTCTGCATGGTAATGTCTGTTTATTGCTGTATATTTTTCCAAATTATTTCATGCCCTTAACATAAATATCTCTTGGTGTACTTAACTAGAGCATAAAATCTCATACTAGAAATCTAGAGAATTCTGGCAAAGTATTCAGGACTTCTCTAAAAAACAAAATTTAAAATTCACCTGTCCAAGTATTTTAGAACATTTTTCTTCCCTCCCAGACACACAAAAACTTTGGTAGAGGGGCAGGGTTTGTCATATGTCCACCACGTCAATGACCCTGGGCTCCTTGAACTATGTGAGGTTGGAAGGAGTTGTTCTGGGAACAAGACGTTATCATTAAACTTTAAACAGTCACTCCTATGCTCACTACAGAGTAACTGTTCAGTAAGAGCTTTAGAGGTGTGGGAAGAAGTATGGCTTCCAAGGTATTCAGAGTGCAAATCATTAAAGACCTTGCAGGTCAGAATCAGAATCTTCTGATCCCTTCCCACCATTGTTGCTGCTTCACCTGCATAAATATGCCCTTAAAGATTCCACTGCTTCATCATTGACCAGCAGGCTCCTGGGAATGGCAATCTGGAATAAATGGGATGCATGTTTTCTCTAATGATAGTAGTAGCCAGTCAAAGTCCTGCCTCTGGTTCCGTGTTTGGCATAGAGCATTCAAGGTATTGTGTCTAAGAGTTTTTTGCACACTTAATAGTTCCATCATAATGGTACATTAATGTAGCTTTCACACATTTATTTCTGGATCTTTTAAGTGATTATTGTAGGCACTTGCTAGAAAGTAAGACCATCGTGATGTGTTCAGCAAGTGCTGCTGCTACAGCAGTAGAGTAAGTGTACACAAGATTTAGCAGTCTTAAGTCAGTTTCGCGTTGTCTACAAGAGGCAAGATGGAACTATTTTAGCAGGATGTCCCAACGTGTTTTTTAAGCCTTTAATCTCCTATTGAAAGATACCTATGCGTATCTCCCTTTAATAGCTTTTAATCATGCAAGCCAATTTCTAGCAAACTTGTTAGAGGAGCAGAAGGCAGAAAGATAAGTAGGGACCCAAAATATTGTAACTATAGGTACATCGCGGGGGGGGGGAATGGCTCCTTTTGTAGCTGAAAAATCTCACTGACTTGCATTGAATGTTGTCCCCCTGTAAGAAAGCCAGGCTTCATTAGCTAGGGTGCTTGCTGCCCCGAGCTGCTTGATCTATAGAATAGACACTTGCTCCGTTCCACTCCACTCCACCCCACCCCCAAGTGGCCTGTCCGTGTAGAGGTGGGCCACCCTGAGGTGAGGTAGAGCAGGAGCAGAGCAGGCACCGACTGCTCCAGGCCAGCTCTGCTTGCGGTGCTCTGGAACATTGTGGAGCAGGCCGCCCAAACCCGGAGCACCAACGGGGGGCAGAGCAGCAGTCCATCTAAAATAAATTCAGGGCTTAAAATAGGCAGGAGCACTAGTAAATAAAGGTTGAACATTGAGAAAATTTTAGCTTCACCATTACCTTGTCCTATCACATGTAACAGTTAAATACTAAGTTGAATAGCCAGTGTTTTATTTCTGTATATTTTGCAACTGCTAAATAAGCATTCCGGCTCTAAAAATAAGAATTGTTCATTATTAAAACTGGACGTGGCTGAATACAACTTATTTGTCTTAATGTTATATAATGTATATAAGCGGTTCTCCCAGTTGGTGGTGTGTCTACAGGACCCCAAAAGCCTTGCTATGGCACTGCTTCTTTTTCATTTTCCAAATGTAAACAGCCCACCTTCTCAAAAATCCTTTCTGCCTATAGAAGTACGGACTTATTCAAAGAGGAAGCAAAACAGAATGCATCCTGTTCTCTCTATCCCTGCTAGAGGGAAAGATAGTATGAAGTTAATTTGTATGGCAAGGAAACCTGTGCCAATCAATAGTGGTGGGTGCGTTGACTTCCTCTGCCGAGACGTTGTGTGTGTGAAAGTGCCCACACAACACTCAAAGTGTAGTTTGTGACACTACCCACTTAAAACATTGTGTGAATGAGTGGTTGGAAATTCAGGTAAATAAGTGATGTTTCAATAAGGAAAGGCTGTTTTCTCACATGAAGGAAGGCTCCATTACTGCAGCTTAGAAAGTGTATCCTGTTGCCTTCCATTAGAAAATAAAACCAACCTGCACTAAGACAAGCCTAAATGTTAATCCCCATCTACTATATTATCTGAGCAAATAAAAAAACACTATTAATAGCAAGTTAATCCACAATGCAGGGGATACAGCTGTTACAAGAGTGCAGTACAACCAGCAATGCAAGTATCCAAACTACTCAGTTTAATCCTTTATCACATCTGAAACATTTGCCAGGTGAGACAAGTTTGAAACTGTAAGAATGACAGTACAGAATAGTTCACAAATGTTAAACAAAGATGGCCTTAACTAGATTCAGTGGAGGATGGGGACAAAAGCCCAACTGAAAGAGATAGTGACTTGTACAGTGAGTTGGAAAACCTGGGGGGAAGGAGGAGGAGGCAGCCTGGGCTGTGGGAAACGACAAAAGGGAGAAAGGGAAAACAAGCGGGACTTGCTTAAGATTTTCTATTAATAATCTTAAGTGTCCATTGAAGTAAGTAGTATGGGGACCAAGCAGGATGATCAGGAAGTCTTAATACATGAAGAAAATGATTTAATTGCCATTAGAGATCTAGGTGGGGGTAATTCAACTGGATTCAGTACTGAAGGGTATAGCTTGTTCAGGAATAATAGACAAGGGAATAGGGTGAAGAGGAAGGGGGTGCATTGTATCGTATGTCACAAATGCATACATCTGCTCAAAGGTCCAGGACGAAGCAGATCTGAGCATTAGACTTAAGATAGAGATGGAGAAGGGGAACAGAGGTGATGTCATGTTACTGTACACTAATAGAGGAGGAACAGGCAGTGGATAAGACATACTTCCAACAGGTAGCAAGAATACCCAAAACGTATGAACTAGTGGTAATGGGGAACTTACCAGGGGAATTAAGATATATGCTGGAAGAATAATAGACCACAACATGTTCAGCAAACACCTGACCTATGAAGGGGACAAATTTCTGTTTGAGAAAGCTAACGAAACAACAAGGGGGACGGGGGGCAGCTATTAGTGATCAGGTTCTCACCAATATGGAGGAATTGGCTGATAACATGGTGAGAACCAACTTGGAAAAAAGTTATCATGAAATGATAGAGGTCACACATCTAAGAAATTGGAGTAAGGACAACACTAAGGATGATGGACTTCAAAAAAACATTTTCTAACCAGCTGAGTAAGTTATGATGGCTAGAAAAACTAAAATTAAAGTTAGCTGGTCTTGGGAACTCTCTTTGGGTCAGGACCCAGTTTGGGAACTGTTGTATTATTGATTATCTTTAAGAGCTAATGAAAGATAGTTGAGGCCCCAGAAGATTGGATAAAGAAAAATACTGCTTCCCTTTTTTAAAAAAAAAAAAAGCAGCCCTGGGGAATTAAACTAGTTAGCCTGATTAATATCTGGGAACAAATTATAATACAACTGATTTCTAAACAGTTATTGGAAAATTGGGTGACAACATTTTTAAAGAACAACAAAGATTTGAAAAGAACAAATCATACTAAGTCAACTGAGTTTCCTCCTTGATGAGGATAACTAGTTTTGTGGTGAAGGAAAGAACACTGGACAATTGGACATAGTATATTTTAAACTTAGGAAGGTTTTTGATATAGTTCTACATGATATTCTCATTAAAAAGCTTGAGAAATGTGGGCTAGAAGGAAGTATATGGTGGGTGCAAAACTAACAAAGGCTGCATTGAAAAAGTAATGCTTAATGATGTCAGACTGGGAGAAGGTATCAATTGAGATTCTTCCTAGGTCTGACGCTACTCAATATTTTTATTGATGATCTAAGTTATGGTATGTGTGAGCCTGTAGCAGGTCCCACCTTCACCCTGGTAAAGTGCATGCAGGATCAGGCTCCAGAGTTAGAGCCATCACTTTGTTGGGAAATGATCAGTTTATTCATATGCCCCAGTTCACAGGCCAAGGCATCAACCTCTGGCCAATCTCCACAACACACAGTCCATCACCATTCTTAGCATAGCCCAACACAGTCCTTTGGCTAGCTAACCCAACTCACATCAGGTTCTTCTCCTCAAGGTTCAGGTCTCCTTCCTTCAGGAACCATAGTTCAGCGAGCCTCTCCATGAGTTGTGCTCTCTTCTACAGCCAGTAGACTGACCTCCACCTCTTTTCAGGTCCCTCTTGCTGCTCCTCTTTATACCACAGGCCACGCCCCAAACACTCCAATTTCCTGTTTGGCAGCCATCTTGTCTTCTGTTATCTGGCAGGTGCCATTTGATGGCACAGCGCTGCCACACACCTTCCCCCCAAGCTGGGATTACCAAAGGTGAGTCCCTCTGATAATAAAACGTTTTCCCGCAAGCATTTACCCTGGATCCTTTACCTAGGGCTTAAAGTCCTGTACATTCTTGATAGCCTTTTCAGGCTTTTACCATCTTTGTTGGGAGCCACCTCCACCCAACATGTTATTCCTCTTGGGGTTGGGAGGCTGGCCCACCACCCTTCCAGTCACTCCCACCCTGGGACCCTCATGACTTTCACAGGTCATAATACATGCAATCATTTACATATTTACTATCCCCTTCCCAGGGTTTACAGCCAGTGTTTTTCCACCAATTTATACATTTCCTTAGAGCCTCCTGAAGCTTATTGGGTATTAGAGCTTCCTTCAGCCCAGGTTTTGTTACTCAATAGAGCCCCCTTCAGCTCATTATTTTCCTTTATTTTTGTTAGAGCTTCCTTCAGCTCCTTTTGATAGCCTGCGGGCCTCCCCTGCCAGGCTTCTTAAGTTAGGGTTTCCAGCACCCCTTTATCCAATTATTAAATAGCCTACGGGGCCTCCCCTGCCAGGCTTCACACTTTATTATTAGAGTGATAATAATAAAGCTCTTCCTTTTCATGTTTCTACTCATAAAGCTTCCTGCAGCTTTTACCCATTAGTTCTCCTTAGCAGGGAGATCTCCTTCTCTGGCTTTATAATCTTGTTTTAGGCTTCCATCCGCCTTTACATTATCCCCCTTCTGGGGTGGGAAGCAGGCCCACCCATCTCTCCATATTTTCCAGCCCTGGGACCCTTTAAGCAGGATTACTCCCTGCAACATAATTCCCAGCAGTTAACACAATATACTAACATTTTACTTCACAGGGCTCTCAGTTACACTTAATTTAGGTTTCCAGCAACCTTTTACCATAACCATGGCAGTCTTTGCCCATGGTTCCCAATCTCCTTTAAAGAGGTTTTTACCTCTTGAACACCCATTTGGGGAATCTATCCCATTATAGAAAGAGTTTTCTGTCATGCCCTTTCCCTGGCCCTCTAAGACTGCTCTAAGCAGCTCTACCTCAGTCTGCGTTTACTTTTGTTCCTTTTTCAGTTCTTTTTCTATTTTATCCTTGGCAACCATCAAACTCCTCAGGGCATGCATATTTTAAATTCCTTCTGGGGTTTCCATCTTCCCGCTGTTTTCCCCCCTATTCCTTTCCTGAGGTTTCTTGGCTGCTCTAAAGCACTCCTCTGTCTCTAGACTCTTCCTCTCTAAAGTCCAGCCTATCCCTTCCCAGTCTACTGCCGAGCACCTCTGTAGAGAATCTATTCCCTTTTCCACCTCCATAGCAATGTCTTTATATTGTGCTTCATGGCTTAAGGACTCAGCTTCCTTTATCTGGGTTGAGGTATCCCTCTCCATGTCCTGAGGCATTACACCTCCACCATTAATCCTTCCGCTTCCTCCTCCTCCTCCTCGAGGGAAGGCATTGACTCCTCCTCCTCTGACCCTTCTGAGGCCTCATCTTTTCTTTCTATTCCTGTCTCAGCAGTTTCTAGTCTCTCTCGGTATCACTCTCTCTCTTCTTTTACCTTTTAAAACCTTTTTCTTCAGGGATTCATTCTCCTGTATTCTCTTTCAGGCAACTTGTCATTAAGGCCATCCCTCTCCTCAAGTTGTCTTCTTGCTCCTGAGACAGGTCAGTTTGTACTGCTCTCTCTACTTTTCCCGGTCTCTCTCTATAGGGCTTTTTCTTTTCTCTATCCGGGCAGTCTTGTCTCAGATCCCCCTCTTTGTTATAGGCCCAGCCCCTTTTACTCTGCACTATTCCTCTCTCAGGGCAGTCTCTTTGCAGGTGGTTTGGGCTCTGGCATGTCCAACACAGTCTCTCTCTCTTATT
The DNA here is from genome assembly GCA_003113815.1 of Sphenodon punctatus. Taxonomy (NCBI): domain Eukaryota; kingdom Metazoa; phylum Chordata; class Lepidosauria; order Sphenodontia; family Sphenodontidae; genus Sphenodon; species Sphenodon punctatus. Next base: position 961,450 of record QEPC01002445.1, read on the forward strand.
AGGGCAGTCTCTTTTTAAGTGCCCCACCTCATTACATTCCCAGCAATTTCTCTGGGGTGTTCTATTAGGGTAGTTTCTTTTAACATGCCCTTCACACCCACAAGCCCAACAATGTTTCGGCCATTCCCAGTCCTGGCTCCAAGCCCCATACAACCCTTCTTTTTCTGCCACTTGGGCCTTTCTATAAAGGTCCCCACAGAAAAGGACAGTTTTTCTTTTCTGGTGACCCCGCATTTTACAAAACCCACATCTGCTACCCATAGCACTAATCCAGACATTCAGCTGACCTTCCAGTTTCTCCCAGCAGTCTCTCCAGCCAGGTCCTATTTTCCTACAGTAGCAACAATCTGGGGCAATACCTCCCCCTAAGGGTCCCCAGTACTTACCCCCGTGTTGTTTTGCTGCTGGTGTGCATTGTTCTCTACTGCTCCAGCAACAGCTCCGCACTTCTGACTCTACCCTGTTCTATAGGGTCACTGGTTGTCTCCAATGGCACAGCCCTCCTGCCGCCATCTTTCCTTTCTGTTTCCACATCATGCTGTTGGGTTGGGGTGAACCTCCAGGCTCCAGCCTGCTCAAGGCCCGAGTCCGTGGGTGAGCTTCCTTGCACCGCTTCACTCTCCAGTCTGTTGCTTTGGAATCCTTCTCTGGATGCACTCCTCTACTGCACTCCCCTGCTCCAGGACCTTATCGCCTTAGGGAATCACTGGCTTGGTGGCCAGCAAGTCATGTCTGCATTCTCCACCATTTGTAGCAGGTCCCCCCCTTAATCGTGGATAAGTGCATGAAGGATCAGGCCCCAGAGTTACACAGCCATTACTTTGTTGGGGAATTAACAATCAGTTTATTCACATGTCCCAGTTCATAGGCCAGGCATCAACTTCTGGCCAATCTCCACAACATGCAGTTCATCACCATTTTTAGCATACCCCAACACAATCCATTGGCTAGCTAACCCCGCTCACATCAGGTTCTTCTTCTCAAGATTTAGGTCTTCTTCCTTTAGGAACCATAGTCCAGCAAGCCTCTCCACAAGCTGTGTTCTCTTCTGCAGCTAGTAGACTGTCCTCAGCCTCCTTTCAGCTCGCTCTTCCTGCTTGCTTCTTCTCTTTATACCACAGGTCACGCCCCAAACACTCCAATTTCCTGTTTGGCAACCATCTTGTCTTCAGTTATTTGGCAGGCACCATTTTGTGGCACAGCTCTTCCACAGATCCACTTGATCAAAATGTCAACCTCAGGCAATCTATCAGGACCCCTCCTGCTAGCTCTGGTGCTCCAGGTCAGAACCCCGTCCAGATCTAAGGCAGTTTAACAACTGGTCTCAGGAATGGAGAGAGCGAGCGCCTTCCCTACCACACTGGAGGCATTTTCCTAGCCCTTTCCTCCTCAGAGAGACACTGTAGCAGGGAATGGCCTTGCCATGGCTAAGTGTTATCAGGATCGAGCCCTTATTAAACAGATTAAACAAACCATCAGGGGACAAGCCATACAGTTACACAGCCATCACATGTTGGGACATGTGAATAGAAGCATAGTCATTAACAGTCACTGAGCCTCAAGCCTGGCCAGGTATCTATTCTCTGGCTCACTTGCATCCAACTCACTCTTCAGTAGTCAGACTCCACAGGTCAGCACCAAGATAACACTCCATAACCACCTTCGGCTTAGAGCAGAGATGTTCTCTTTTCGGTGACTAGCTAGCTTCTGTTTTTCCTCTTCCTGTTCCTCTTTTATATCCCAGGACTGGGTGTGTCTTCAAGCCCACTCTGCTAGTCTTAAAGGGCCCGTAGCCCTATTATGGCTCCACTCTGCCACACTCTCCCAGGGGCACCAGTCCTTCTCTCGTCCCCAGAAATGACCTCTGAGAGGCTGGTCTCCTCCCACGTTGTGATTTACTGGAGACTAGCTTGGGATCTACCAGTAGATCCTAATACTTATCACATTTGCAGATCATAACAAGAGAGGAAAGATGCACGCCAAAGGCATCCATACATACAAGGCATAGACGATCTTTATTTATTTTATTTTATTTAAAATTTATATCCCGCCCCTCCTGCCCTCAAGGCAGCCCGGGGCAGCGAACAACATTCAATAAAAACAATACAAAAATTTTAAAACAATTTAAAAATACAATATGTGGGGAAACACCCACCCACCCCTACCCCTCGCCAAAAGCTTGACAGAACAGCCAGGTCTTACATACACGCCAAAACAGCAGGAGAGTGGGCGCCAACTCGCCCAGGGAACCTCCAAAAAAGCTCCCACGGACGATCTCAAGGGTTGCACGGGCACATGGGGAGTGAGGCGGTCCCGCAGATAAGCAGGGCCCAGGCCGTGAAGGGCTTTAAAGGTTAAAACCAGCATCTTGAACCTGGCCCGGTACTTTATAGGCAGCCAGTGCAGAGCCTGGAGCACTGGTGTCATGTGCTCCCTGCGACCCGCCCCCGTAAGAAAAAGGGCCACAGCATTCTGCACCAGCTGCAGCCTCCGGACTAGCTTCTTGGGCAGCCCCACGTAGAGCGTGTTGCAGTTATCCAGCCTCGAGGTGATGAAGGCATGGATGACAGTGCCGTGGTCGGAGTCTGAGAGATACGGCCGAAGGCATGGACAAGATGTAACTTCCGAAACGCGCTCCCTGCCACAGCCACAACCTGAGATTCCAAGCTGAGCCACGAATCGAGGAGCACACCCAGACTCCGCACTTGAGAGACCATGGGAGGGCGACCCCCCACCACACACACACACAAGAGAAGATTCAACTACCTCCATGTCCCCCAAGCCCTCGCCCACCAACATCACCTCCATCTTGTTAGGATTCAATTGCAGGTGGCTCAACCTCGTCCAAGCCCCCACAGCTGACAGGCACTGGGAAAATAAGGAGACTGCATGGCCTGGGTCGATGGAAAAGGAGAGGTAGAGCTGAGCGTCATCAGCATACTGATGACACTGCATGCCCTGAAACCCCTCACGATCTACCCTAACGGCTGCATATAGATGTTAAACAAGAGGGGAGACAGAATGGCACCCTGCAGGACTCCACACGTGAGGTCCCGGGGGAAAGACGTACACTTCCCCAAGACCACCTGGTGAGTTCTCCCGGCCAGGAACGAACGAAACCAGTCCAAGACTGTTCCGCCCATTCCGGCACAGTCCCACAGGTGAGTCACCAACACCTCATGATCGACTGTGTCGAACGCAGCCGAAAGGTCTAGCAAGACCAGTAAGGTCTGCCGACCCTGGTCCAACGCCAGATGGAGATCGTCAACCAAGGCCGTCTCCGTACCGTACCCAGGCCGAAACCCAGACTGGGAGGGATCAAGGAAACCGGTGCGGTCCAGATGTTCCTGGAACGGCCGTGCCATAGCCCGTTCAATAACCTTCCCTAAAAAGGGAAAGTTAGAGACCAGCCGATAACTGGCAGGCGCATCAGCGTCAAGAGATGGTTTCTTGAGCAGGGGTCTAACCACAGCCTCCTTTAGGCAGTCAGGCACCCTGCCCTCCCGAAGGGAGGCACTAACCACCCCAGCCAGCAATGGCCGTAATGTCTCCTGGCTAGCTTTCACCAGCCAGGATGGACATGGATCTTGCTCACAAGTAGTGGCACGAACAAATCCCAACAAGAATTCCACATCGGCAGGCGACACCATCTGAAACCAATCCCACAAAACAGGACAGGACGGGGCATCCATAGTCCCAAGATGATCCTCTGCAATAATTGTGGCCCCCGTATTCCCTCCCCCACTGGCCCTGCTTGTCTATACCCTTCCAGCCCCTGCTACCCTGTGGCTCTGGAACCAGTACACCCTCATATCTCTGGCCCTGCTTGTGCATTCCCTCCCTCAGCCCCCACTTGTCCATTCCCTCCCACCCAGCCCCTGCTGCCCTCCTCCTCTCCCTACTGGTCACTCTGGTACATAGCACTAAGGCCCCTGGTCACCAGACACTGTGAGATCACGCCCATCGTGGCATGATTGGGTAGGGACCAGTAATAGCTTTGCAACCAGTACACCCTCGTATCTCTGGAACCCTTCAACGAACAAACATGGGAGTGGGCATATTGGGCTTGTCTCAGGAGATCTTTAAAACAAGGTATTGTACATCTGGCTGGCTGGTACAGTACCGGAGATGATACAGGGTCACAGACAGACGTGACCTCCTCATAAGGCGTTCCCTGCTGTCATGCTTCACGTAAAGAATGCTTAAAAACTGAGAGGAGCTGCAAAACACTCTGGAGATTAAAATTACATTGATAAATTAGAGAACTGGGTTGAAAACATTAAAATACAGTTTAGCAAAGACAAATGTAAAGTATACATAGGAAAGAAAAAACAAATGTATGAATACAAAATGGGGATAACAGGCTATGCAGCAGCCCTGCAGAGAAGAATCTGGGGATTATGGTGGATGATAAATTGAACATGAATCAGCAATGTGATATATAGATATAGATATATATTTTAAAAGGCAAACTCCAGTTTGGGTTGCATTAGCAAAAGCATCATACCCAGTAATAGTACTAGACATTGGCTAGGGGGGTCAGCTGGATTATTTTGTCTAGCTTGTTGGTATCACACTATATACGAAAGCTATGGACAAACTAGAGAAGATTCAGAGGAGAGCAATGAAGATGATTAAGGGGTTACGATAAAAAATACATGAGAAAAGGATTTTTTCAAAAACGGTATAATTCGTGTAGAGCAGACGTTCCAAAACTGTACGTCAGGACCCACCATGGGGGTCACACCATCTGTGGACGAGGTCATGACCTTGAGTGCTAATTCATATACTTTGCATTTCTTTGTTGCTGTCTGGGATCACAGAATTATATTTAAATCTCAAAATGGGGTCACAGGCAAACTCTTGCGAACCATGAGTCAGAAGAAAATAGAATATGGGGGAAATGTATCAGTTTTAAAATATTTATAAGACTATCATAAAGAGGATGGAAAACAATTATTCTCCACTGTGACCTGAGGGTAAGATAATAGGCAATGGATTTAAAGTTGCAGAAAAACAGTTATGTTTAACTTCCTAACTATAAGAACAGCTGAATAATGAAAACATTTGCTTGGGAAAGTTGTGGCATCTCCTTCATTGGAGACCTTTAAGAAGAAACTGGCTAAACATCTATCAGGGATGGTTTAGGTATAATGAATCTTGCTTCATTGCATTGGATTGAACTAGATGACCCTTGATGATTCCGTCTAGCCTATATTTCTATTATTCACTCTCTAAAACCTCATCTCAGAAGCTCGTTTGTAAGGAAAACATATTTTACTACATAGCAAAAAAATGAGAATGGCATTGGTTCAAGGCCCTAGGTTAACTATTGTTGACACTGGTGCCAAAAATGCAGCGTTTGAAGGACCAGTAGAAGCTTAGCACAGATGAAATGTTCAGCCTCTGTGAAGTACTTTAGTTGGTCATAACAGGATGTCCCTGTTTTCAAAATTACACAGCACTGCAGTGTCATCGATGGATGCAAAATGCTGGACCTTAAACTTACATGACTATCACTTTGATTTCTCTTTCATCCTTCACCTGCTTGAACCAGAACCAGAATGATGTGAGTCATATCTGTGGGAGGCTGGCACAGAGAAGGAGGATAGAATATGGCTTTTAGATGGTAAACTCAAGTCTTAGCTAGTCAAGTTAGCTCTTGCAGTACAGAAAATGCCATCTATTACTTTTACCTTTAAAACTATCTTTTGTTTCTCCCTACCCCAACCATTTTTCTGGTTGAGTTCATCTTCTTCTTTTTCCTCTTTTTTCTCCTCAAGGTAAAGAAAAAAACCTCTGGTTTGTCTGTTCCAGGAATTGAACTGATTAAAATTTTGCAGGATAAAATTCTATTCTCCCTGCAGTCATCCCCTGTTGCCACCTTGTACATCCATCCCATTGCTGCAGATCCCACAGAGTAACCATCCACTGGCAGGGGACCCTAAGTAGCAGATCCTCTTCTCTTCCCATCCCAGTCCTGGGATGGCAGGCAGCAGCAATAGAATTCTTTCTACAGCCCAGTGTAGGCCTTTCTCAGCACTAGCTTCTCTGCTACAGCTATTTTGTCTCTCCCCCCCATCTCAGCTGCAGTGAAAAAGCAAGCAGATTTAAGGAGAGGCAGGTACAGGTTGCTAGGAAAATAAGAACATAAGATGTGTCATACTGGGTTAGACCAATGATCTATCGAGCCCAGCACCTCTCTCTTGACAGTGGCGATTCTCAGTCGCTTTGGAGAAGAACCCAACAGGTAATAATGGAGTGATCCATTCATTCCCTGCTGTTCACTTCCAGCTCCTGACAATCAAATGTTGCATCCTCCAACCTACTTGGCTAATAGCCATTAATTGACCTATTCTCCAAGAACTTAGCCTATCCTTTTTTTAAACCAGGTGATTCTGGTCTTGATCACCTCCTCTGGCAACAAATTCCATAAGTTAATTGTGAGTTGCATGAAAAGATACTTTATTTTGTTTTAAATCAGCTGCCAGTTTCATAGAGTGTACTTTATTTATTTATTTTATTTTTTAAAATTTCTATCCCGCCCAGCCTGCCACAGGCAGCTCTGGCAGGGCTTACAATAATAACAATAAAACAATTTTAAAACAAACACCACAGGGAGGAATTAAAAAATATCCCTAACCACCCACCACCCTAACCCATGTAAGAACATAAATAGTGCCATATTGGGTCAGACCAATGTTCCATTAAGCCCAGCATCCTGTGTCACAAGGGGTCAGTCCATTCTATTGTTCACTCTCAGCTCCCGATAGTAAGAGGTTACATCCCCCATACCTACTTAGCTAGTAGTCGTTAATGGACCTATCCTCCAAGAATTTATCCAATCCCTTTTTAAACCCAATTAAAAAAAAATCCTCTTGTGACAAGTTTCACAAATTAATTGTGACGATTGAGAAGGGATATGATAGCAGTCTATAAAATCATGAATGGTGTGGAACTAGTTAATAGGGAGTGATTATTTAACCTCTCAAATAATAATAAATAAAACTTTATTGCGTGGCCAAAAGGCCATTGCACATATAACACAAAGTACAAATATAAATTCCACACCGCAGCAAAAAAAAACAACCCACAATCCTCACTTGATCTCAACATAATACATTAAAAAAGAGTAACAGTAGAGCGGATAAAAACCCAACAACAAATTTTCCCTGGTCCAGTAATCATTTGGGAACCTCAGTATCCCTTTTCTGCTTGATCTTTATAACTAAATTCAAGAAAGAACTGACCGCCTGCGTAGTTGTTATCGAGTGGTCACAGAGCAGGAGGCCCACCCAAAAGTCCTCGGGGCAGGGAAAGGTGCCAACAAAGGAGCCAAATATTTCCCACATATCTCATTGTAAATTGGACAGACCAATAAGATGCTCTCAAATAGTACTAGAACTAGGGGATGCTCTATGAACCTGACAGTAGCTTTAAAACAAATAAAATAAAGTGTTTTTTCACTCAATGGACAGTTAACTTGCGGAATTTGTTGCCAGAAGATGTGGTCAAGGTCAGTAATATAGCTGAGTTTAAAAAGGGATTGGATATGTTCTTGGAGGGTAGGTCTATTAACGGGCTATATCTAGGTGAGTAGGTATTGGGGACATAACCTCTTACTGTCAGGAGCTGGGTGTCACGGCGCAGCGCAGTGGGGTGGTTTGGCGGCCTGGGATGCAGGGGGTTCAGAGAAGAGTGGGGATGCGGGCTGGGAGCGATCACCCCCTAGCACAGCGTGGACCGCTCCCAAGCACTTGCATAGCTCCGCCTCTGAAGCAACAGGACACTCGCCAGGCAGCGTCACAGGTCTCTCCCTCCCCGCAATCAGACACCCCCTCCAGCTTGCAGCTTCAGCCCCGCCCCGGCGTAGTGCGCGCTTAGCAGCTGAGTGCGCTCGGCAGGGGGCAGGGCCTCCACCTGATCACAAGGGCTCCCACCTGGGGTGACCAGGAAGGGTATAAAGAGGCCGGCAGGGTATCAGTTCCCCGCCGGTAATCGCTGAGAGAAGCTGGCCCCTGTTCTTCCTTGTGAAAACTAAGTCCTTGAGTAGTTATTGAATGGTGGTGATTGTTAATTGTCTTCCTGTACCTTGCCTTGCTAACCCCTGTTCCCCTTGAGTAAGTTCTGTGTGATTGAGCCTCCTGCACTCCCTTCCCCATAGCCCCTGACTGGTCCGTGGTTTCTGTGATCCCTGCCTGTGTTCCGCTCCCTTTTGATCCTTCCTTCAGGTTGTGTGTACTTCCAGACCCCCCCCCCCTTTACCCTGAACCTTTCCCTTCCCCCTTCCCTTTCCCTTCCCACACCCCGGCTCCTCTCCCTTTGCCCCTCTCCCTTGGCCCCTTCCCCCCGTCTCACGCTGGTTTCCAGGGTTGTGTGTCGTGGCGAGTATTTGGCCCCCTCCTATTGCTATCTTTCCCTGTGGCACATTCTCTCCTCCCCGATGATGATACGGGTTGCCTTCTAAACATGGAGAAAAGCCCACCCTACACCCTGGGGGGATTACTGGCACCCCAGCGTGCTAGCGGAGAGACGGCCCCGTGGTTCGCCCCCTTTCCTGGTTTAAGGAAACTCCCTCTTGCCCTGTGCTTTCTCTCCCCCTCCCCCCCCTTCTAACACTGTGAACAACAGAAAGTATCCATTGTGGAAAGTCCCAAGTGACCAAGATTGGCAACTGTCGGAGACAGGATGCTGGGCTCATTGAACCATTGGTCTGACCCAGTATGGTGGTACTTATGTTCTTACCTTGCCTATGCCACTTCTGGGGTGTTTGCTGTAGTGGGATCCCAGCACAACACGGTTCTCTTGCAACCGCTGTAGAGGAGGAATATGCAGAAATCAACCACTGCCATTCGCAACATCTCCACCCCGGCTGCCATTTTGGCTTTCCCCTGGCCGCTATTTTGGCTACTGCCCCCAGACTGCCATCCTGCCATGGTGCCTTTTCCTCCCCACCAGCCTGTGGTCCCACCGTGTTGCCTTCCCACCCTCTTCCCATGTCTACTGTTCCCATCCTGCGCCACGTTTTCCTGGTCACCCATCAGCAAAATAAAAAATAAAAATATAATTAAATAACAATAAACAAAAGCCATTATCATGCAGTTGTGTAAACACATGCCCCCACTTACGTTTCTCCTCCACTGCCTCCTCTACAAAGGTGGCATTGGTCCTCCATCCCCTCAATAAGAACTTTGGGTGGCTCCTCAAACAAGGGCTGGCTATCGATCTTGATGATATACACCATGACCTTGGTGATATACACCATGTCAACCTGTGCTGGCTCTGGGGTGGGGATGGGCATGGAGGGATGTCTGCTGGTGGTCGTGGCTTCCATGGTGGGAGCAGGAGTGGTTGCAGCGGCAGCAGGCAACGTGGAAGACATAGCAACCTGCTTCTTGCCCCTCGCAAAGGTGTGTAATAGGGTGATGTTTGCCTCCCATAGCCAGAGGCAAAGTTGCTGTCCTGGATCTCTTTGTATCCTTACCTCAATTCCTTGGCTCCCTGCCAGCACAGGTTCATGTCCTGGGCGTGGCCCTGCTGTCCCATTTGGACCGAGATCTCTTGGAGTACTGCCTCATTCCTGTAGCACTTCACCAGGGTATATTGGACCTTTTACGTCTCAGAGGCTCAGCAGAAGGATCAGGGGCGGCGCTGAGAAGATGAGGGGGCGGGGTCACGCCATAAGGGAGCGCACTTCTGGCCACGCCCCCTAATTCCCCAGAGCGGCGTCAGCTGTGGCGGCGGGGCAGTTGGGCCCCGCCCTGAGCACACGTAGCGTCGGGAAAGCTGGGCTATAAAAGGTACCGGCGGGGCCTGGCTCCTCCGCCGGTAATCATTATTGAGAAACTGGCCCCCTTGCCTTGGAGATTCATTGTCTGTTCTTGGAGCTCAGGAGGAGTGAGTGGTCCCGGTGTTTCCCTTCCTGGTTGAGTGAACTGTGAGAGTGAGTAGAAGAGGGTCCTGTATTTACGTGTGTCCTGGATAAACAGTGAGAGGTGTTATATTGTGTGGGGTACCTGTGTCCATAATTCCTGTAATCCTCCAGTTTCCTTCCCCCAGTCTTCCTAGCACATCTCCTGGAGTAAGAAAGCCCGTTCCCTCACTCTCCTACCTCCCTGTCCCTATTTCCCCTTACCCTTTTTCCTCCCCAGGTAACCTTCCCCCTTCCCCTCCTCCCTCTCACAGAAACTGCACGGTGTCCTGGACCCTAGGTATTTCCCCGAGTGGTTGGTCTCCTTTTATGTTTGTAAGTCTTGTCTCTCTGAGGCAGACACCTACTGCTCGCCTTGTCCCTGTGATGAAAAGGGTTGCCTTCTAGCTCTGAGGGAAAGCCCACCCTACACCCTGAGGGACCCTAGTCTTACCGAGCTAGGTGGCGATAAGCGTAGTTGCCTCTGGTTATCTGAGTGTTGTCTTGTCTGTATACCGAGAGAGGGTAGAACCCCCTTTCCCCTATACCTCCTACCCTCTCCAGCCCCCAACCCCCGTGACAGCCTCCACTTCAGAGGGCTCTTGCCATGTGGCCAATAGCTTAGAGTTGGTTGTGGGCAACATCACGAGGACCCTCTGTCCAGGTTGGAACTGCCAGGGCTTTGTCCTCCTGTCATACCATCTCTTTTGCCTCTGCTGCGCTTCTCCCAAATGTCTATGAGCAAAGGTGGCCACCCTTCCCAACCGTTCATGTAGCTGGATGATGTGCTGTATCTGGTTAACCGATTCCTCTGTCTGGGTTTCCAAAATCTCTTTGACTACGTCTAATAACCCTCGAGGATGTCACCCATACAACAACTCAAATGGGGAGAACCCCAATGAACTTTGGAGTACCTCCCTGTAAGCGAACAAAAGGGTTGGTAATAAGGTGGCCCAGGACCTAGGTTCCTCTCTTACAAACTTCCTCAGCATCCCTTTCAGAGTCTGGTTGAACCTTTCCACCAAACCATCGGTCTGGGGATGGTATACTGACGTTTTGAGATGATTGACTCTCACTAATTTGCATAATTGCCACATCAGTCGCCCTGTAAAGTTAGTTCCCTGGTCTGTTGTTATGATCTTGCGGAAACCCACCTGTGAAAATATTTGTAGCAATTCCCTACCCACCACAGGGGCTTTGATGGATCGGACCGCTACAGCCTTGGGGTATCGGGTGGCATAGTCTACCAACACCATAATATATCAGTGTCCTTCTGTGGAGGGTTCCAGCAGTCCCACAATATCCAATCCTACCCGTTCGAAGGGTATAGCTAACAGAGACAATGGCACCAAGGGAGCTGGTGCGACGTGCCGTCTTTTAGTCAGCTGGCAGTCGGGACAGGAGGCGCAGAATCTCCTCGCCTCCTCTCGGACACCGGGCTAATAAAGCCGGGCGACTATCCGCTCGAATGTTTTTTCAGCCCATAGATGTCCGGAGTGTGGGCTCTCGTGGGCCAGGTGGAGGATACCCCTCCTCGCTGACCCCAGCACCAACAACTGATACACCTCATCCCCAGTCCCTGCTTCTTTATCTACTCTGTACAAGCGATCTTGCACCAACTCGAAGCGAGGGTGTTTCCTGTTGCTCCCTGTTTCCTGTTCAACCCCATTGACCACAGTCACCTGCTCATAAGCTCTCAGGAGCACCGGGTCATCCCGCTGAACTTCAATAATACTCGTGGGGCTTACCAGCCATGGGGTGTCCCAGGTCCCCTGCGGTTCGTTTCCCTTCGACTGCTCCAGATCCCCCTCTTGGTTGGAGATCTCTTCCTCTTCTCCTAAGCATCCCTTGAGCGAGCATAATAACTCTTCCTGGTTTTCCCAGTCCCGTCCTAGCGCTATGGCATAGGCAAGCCCGGGTACTACGCCTACCCTCTTAGGCCTTCCCTTCTACCCACAAGTAAATCTGACTGGTGGGGTACGGTTTTACATCCCCATGAATACACTGTATCTCTAGGTATGGGCGGGATGGTTTGGGAAGTCCCTGTATACCTTCTCGCACGCGGGTGTGGGTGCACCCTGTATCAACCAATGCTGAGTACTCCCTTCCTCCGATCCACACTGACACCATGTCTTTAGGCTTAACCTCACAGGCCTTCTCCCAGCCAGCCTTTGGCGTAGGTGCAATCTATCATTGGACAATCCCTTCTTATATGCCCTGGTTGCCCGCACTGGAAACACAGCCACACCTCAGGGGTACCTCCGGTTCCCCCTTGAGTCCCTTCTGGCCCCCCAAGCGTAGACGTGCCCCCAGCGGACAACCACTGGAGGGGGAATTTGCCTCCTCCCTACTGTCTCCTCCACGGGTGGGTTCCCATTTCACTTCAATCTTCCCTGTCTCCTTATGGGGTTTCGCCCAGGGACCTCCTTTCTGCCCCCTGGTCCGGCTTCAAAGATCTCATAATTTTCCATCAATGTGGTAGCCTCCTCCAGGGTGGTGGGCCGTTGCCAAGACAGCCACGCTCTACCCCCAGGTGAAAGGATCTGTACAAACTGCTCTACCATGATTAGCTAAACTATCTCGGTTGGGCTTCGCATTTGGGGCTTTAACCACCTTAATGTGTGAGTCCATAACTGTTGGGCCACACTCCGTGGAAAGGAGTTTGGTGCGTATCTCTCCTCCCTAAACCTCTTTCTATAGGTTTTCTTCTGATATATCGAGGCCCCTCAAAATAGCAGTTTTAACCTTTTGAAAGTCCGTAGCTTCTACCGGGTCTAATCTATCATAGATGGCTTGGGCTGGACCAGACAGGCACGGGGCCAACAGCAGAGCCCACTACTCCGCAGGCCACTTGGCGGCCACAGCGACCCTTTCAAATACATGCTTCCAGGTCATCTGAGGCCGTCATTTTCGTAAGGCACATCTGAGGCAGCTTGTGCTCCCCCGACCCTTTGACGCTATCAGCTAGGGCCGTTAGAGCAAAAGCCATCAAGGCTGACAACTGTTCTGTCAACCTAGCCTGCGCTGCAGCTTGAGCTCCCACCACCTCTGTGGACAATTGTTGAAAAAAAAAACTGTTGTCTCTCCATCTGCACCCGGTGGGTTTCTACCACCCACTGTAGGAGGCCCTCCCCACCCGTCGGGGTTCCTGTCTGCTTAGTATCCATGGCCGCACCCTCGTACCTCTTCAGGACGACCCTGCCGACTATGCCAGTTGTGCTGGATAGGCTAGGTTTGTACCCTGAGGGTCTCCAAAGTGGGGTCCCGCAGGGCGCTCGTTCCCCTTTGCTCTTCGGTAGGGGGTGGAGTAGTATCCCTTGGCCCCTGGCATGATGCACCTTCCGCAGGCTCCTACCCAAGCCTACCCACAACCTCCCCCAAGTCCTTACTCCCCCTTGGGGAGTTCACAGCCTGGTACCACGTTGTGTCACGTGGTCAGGGTCCCTACCCTCCTGGCACCCTGAGTCTCCCACAGTCCCCTTCCCCCAGTCACTTCCCTACTGCCTGGCCCGGAAGGATCTCCCTCGTCAGCGTTGTGGCCGTTCTCCGGTCGGAGCCTGGCGCTGGTCCTTGGTGAGGATGGGAGGAAGGACGCGGGGGTGTGTGTGTTGCTTGCTGTCCCCCTGGCCACTGGGTTCACGTTCAGGAATGTAGAGGGGGGCCTGGTACGTCCCTCAGCTGGAGCTTTTCCCCCGTCGGCATCCTTTGTCCCTCTTCTAGGGCTGGGCCACGGCCCTCCCGTGCGTCGGGCCCTGCCTGCCCTTCCAGCGTCGGCGTCTCTTCAGCCCAGCTGATTGCGACTGCCGCGGCCGGTTGGGTCTCCTCAGCTGGGTCTCCCTCGAGCTCCCCCGTGGCGGAATTCTTCCCCCCCTCTGGCTGCTGCAGGTAAGGGGGAATGTCACACCTTCCATGTGCAGAAGTGGCTCCGTTGTTGCAGATGTAAGCACTGCAGCCTGGAAAGTTAATGTTGCTGGTTTCATTTTTTGTGTCCCTCTCTTTTGTACTTTTCTTTTTGAAACATTAGAAATGCGATGAATAAGAAGCTTCCTTGTTTTCTGTAAACAAGCCCTCAGGTAATGTGATTTGTTGAAAGCTTCTAACTACAACGGTCAGGAAATGTTGAAAGGCAGAATGTAAATGCTCTCCTGTTGATGGCTCCAGGCCAGCCAGAGCAGTATAAAATGAGGTTAGAAATATCTAGGAGAAAGGGAGAAGTGGCAGCCAGATACTCTGAAGAGGAGCCTGGAGTCAGTTTACTCTGGGAAACAAATACAATTGTACATGTGCTAGCAGATTAAGGTATTTGAGGTGAGCATGGAGGGCAAGTTGGGTTAGCAGTATAAACGAACATGTCTTTTCAGAGGTATAGGTGGAACCAGTGAAAAGCTTAAATTATTCTTATCCATGCTGTGAATGAGTCTGGACACTTGTATTACAAAGTCGTACTTTGGCCAGCAATAATCATACATTATACATCATTCTACTGTGTTAGTATTCTGCATTTTGCTTTGAAAGCAGACAGTTATGGTTGACAACACTTACCTGACAGGAGCATCCGTGCCATTCTCCTTGTCCTTTCTGATCCCATTAATCAACACAAGTGTGTCAGAATATCTTTGTTGTTAGGTGACCCTAGAGAAACAAATCCAGAGCTCTGGTTCCCTCTGGCAACGTTCTTTCATTTCACAGGAATGGAGCAAATATGCAGGGAGTTGGCAGTGTGCAGGTATTAAATGTACATCTTGAGCCTGCAGTCTAAAGGACTTTTATTATTAATACTGAAAAGTTTTTGGATGAAAGGGCTATACAAAGGGCTTTATACACTCAAATTAAGCCTTGTAGTACCCCCTGCACAGTTCAGGCCTGGCAGCCACCAGTTCTTTGAACGTGAGATATTTTTTTTGTGGGGAGTGGTTAAAATGTTGAAGGACAAGGGTTTAGGAAGTAGTGAACTTTCTGGTGGGACAGTTGCAGGAGAAGCCAACCTATTGAAAATCGCTGTTATGAGAGATGTGTGAGATTACTTGGGAGAACCAGTGCTTCAGAGAACTGGATACTGATTGGTTACTACTGTCAACTGACCTTGACAATCGCTGTTCCTGCACGCCTTGCCCCCCTGCCTGTCCAGTGGGGCGCATGCGGGGGAGTGGGGTTTGCTCCACCCCCACAACGAGGGAGACAAGTCAGGGGAGAGAGCAGGCGCCTCTGTCAGCTTGCACAGAGTGTGGACTGAGGCGAGATTTCGGAGGGCTCCATTTTGAGGAGCGTGACTGAGGGGCAACAGATGAGAAGCATGGTGCGGCTGCTCCTGCTTCCCCTCTCCCTTCACCTACAGTGCGGCAAAGCTGCGGTTGCGAGCAGCGCATCGGGCTCAGGTAGGACAAGGGGAGCGCAGTCCGGCGCCCCCCCTGCCTTTTGTCGAGGCAAACCTAGGACTCCCCGCGTGCAGCAAAGGGGAAAGCCACAAGCTTAAAAACGGGAGGCGGGGAACGGGGTTGACATCATACGCACCCCCGTGGCCAGTACACAGTGTGGCTAGTTGAGCCCCCCCCACTCGTGCCCCCCACCCACAATGGGTAGGAGAGGCAAGGGGAGGGCCCAGGGCAAAAAAACCCTGCTGGGGCTAGGGATGAGAGGCAGCAGCAGGCCGAGGCAATTATGGCCTCCCTGCAGGAACGGATGCAGAGATGCAAGGAGCTTCTGCGGGGCCTGGCGCAACAATGGCCCTCCCACGAGAGTACCCGTATGGCCCCTCGGGGCACGAGTGAGAGGGGGCCGTCGCCTGTAGCCATGGCCATGCCCCCCCCGGGGAGGGGGAGCATTCGAGCCCCGAACCAGGAGGGACGACGAGTCCCTGCTAAGACAAGTTAGCCCCCCAGGCATCCCCCCTCAGTGTGCTGAGTGGCAAGTGCAACACCCCCCCCCCCAGTATAGAGATGACACCCCCCCCCAGGGTGTCGTAAAGGGTAGAGCAGCAGGTAGGCCCATTCCCAGGGTATGGGCGGCGGGGGGACCAAACTCCCCCCTAGAACGGAGACCCCGCTGGGCACCCCTCCACCGCTGCGGCAAGTGGGGTGGCATGCATTGTCTCCCGACAGCCCCAACACGGTGGCCCTGCCCAGGTGCCACACGAGAAGCGGCCCGTCGCAGGCCATGTTAGAGCAGCTGCAGGATTTTGCTGGAAGAATGGCATCGATGGAGGCTGTGGTGTGCGCTATCGCGGAGAGGAACCCCCCCAGAATTACAGGGCGAGTAGGCAGTACACGAAGCGGAACCCGGACCGTCAACCAGCCCTTGGCGCAGGCGTGACATTCCTGCATCACACTTCGGTAGGTGCTGTTGGGAAACCCCCTCACGAGAGTGGGAACCGCATTGCAGCGGATGCTGCGCCAGGCATCCTCAGGGAGGCGCAAGTGACACCACCCACCAACAGTGACTGGGTTGGGTCTGCTCCTGGGTCCCATGGCTTGCCCAGTCATGCTCTGCTCCCCCAACCGGGGACACACAGAGTCGCCTTCCCCAGGTCTCCCCCAGGGGTGCTGGGGCTAACCAACGGATAGCCCAGGTCGGGTTGCACCCAGGACACCATGCTGCCTCATGTCAGGTGGTGCACACCCCGACCCGCGAGTCGGCACCTTTAGCAGGAGGATATGCGGAGATGAACGCTCCCATAGGGGCTCACTTGATGCAGGCCACTAGGGACAAGATCTGGAAGGGCGAATATGTAGATGTGTTTGCCCTCCTTTTTAGTGACCCTATCCCTGATCCCAACTCAAAGGAGGACGGTAGGAAGAAGGAAATGTTTAAGAGGCCTAAGGTGGACAGGAATTGGTCCAACTGGTTGGCCGCCTTCTCGGTCCTTATGGGGGTTATGCTACAAATGGCCCCTGAGCGTGCCACCGAACTGTTAAAGTATCAGGATATAGTTCGGTGGGCTTACGACACAGGTAACTCGAGGGCGTGGCTATGCTGTGACAAAGTCTTCAGGAAACAGGTCTCCATCACCCCAGGCTGCAGTGAGATAGATATGCTCAGGACTTGTGGCTTGAGTGTATGAGTAACGTCAGCAATGTCCCACGCATGGATAGCAGACACGCCCTGGTCAAGGGTGAGGTGGACCCCGTGCATGACCCCTTTAGGTTGGACGGACGCTGCCTCCCTGCCAAGGGGTCCACGTGCTGGGAGTACAACGAGTCAGGGAGTTGCGCCTGCTCCCCCTACCATTTCCAGCATGCCTGTTCCCACTGCTCGGGTAACCACCCAACCTGTCACTGCAACAGGGTTAGATCCCTGGCCAGAAGTAAACCCCCAGCCAAATACCCACAAGGGGCTGGCGGCAGCAAGGGCCCCAACCCCAGTACATCATAGAGTCATGGTCAGAGCATTGCGGGACTGCCCCTGGTGAACAGAGGTCCAGTACATGGTGAAGGGTTTTAAGGAAGGTTTTAGGATCCCAGCCGGCCAGGTTAGGATGAGGGCTTGGGTAGAGAATCTTAAATCGGTCAAGGGTATGGAGACATTGGTGCACGCCGAACTCCGGAAGGAGATTTCAAAGGGAAGGGTGGCTGGCCCGTTCGATTCCCCACCCATGACTTCTCTCCACATGTTGCCCCTGGGAATAGTTCCCAAAAAGACTCTTGGGGAGTTCCACCTCATCCACCACCACTCCTACCCCAGAGGGGAGTCGATTAATGATGCTATCCCCGAGGAACTCTGCTCAGTCCGCTATGCATCCTTCTACTTGGCAGTTCGCATGGCATGGGAACGCGGCCTTGGGACGCTCCTAGTGAAATGCAACATCAAATCCGCCTTTCGTCTTCTGCCAGCCCATCCCAACGATTTCAAGCTGCTGGACTTTCTATTCTGGGGTAAATTCTACTTTAATAAAGCCATGCCGATGGGTTGTTCCATCTCTTGTTCGGCTTTCGAAAGGTTCAGTTTGTTACTCGACTGGGTGGTCTACCACAGGGTGCGCTCACGTTTTGTAATAATTTATATCAATGATTTCCTGTTCTTCGGATGCACGGGCACGGACGAATGTGAACAACTCCTCCGGACATTCCATTCTGTTGCGGACGAGCTGGGAGTTCCCCTCGCCCCGGAAAAGATGGTGGGGCCCGTTACGGCACTCGCATTCCTGGGCATAGAGGTAGACACTGTCAGGGAGGAGTCCCGCCTCCCCCATGACAAATTGGATTCCATAGTGGGGGCAATCAAGGTCTGCTTAACATACAGCAAACTCACTGTCCGCCAGCTCCAGAGTTTGATAGGCAGTTTGAATTTCGCCTGCAGGGTAGTGGCGCCGGGCAGGGCATTTCTGTCACAGCTCTACGCCAAAGTCCCGGGCAACCTCCCCCCACCCCATTATCACATCAGGGTGACAGTGGACATGAGAAAGGACCTTACAATTTGATGCCGTTTCTTGTCTGACTTCAACAGGGTCAGGAGCAACAAATGCTCCTGGAGGCAGAGTTGCAGGTCCAGTCGGACGCAACTAGCTCTCTGGGCTTCGGCCTCTATTTCTGGGGGAAATGGTGTGCGGCCCCATGGCCGCCCGCATGGACCCTGACCAGAATTACACGAGATCTGACCTTCCTCGAGCTGTATCCAATAGTCGTGGCTGTGCGCCTGTGGACTTCGCCAGCAAAACTGTATTGTTCTGGAGCAACAACATGGCGCAGGTCCTTAACTCCCTATCCTCCAAATCTGCCCCCATGATTGGGTTAGTGCGGGCATTCGTGTTGCAGTGCCTTAGTAACAATATTTTATTTACATCCAAGCATGTACCAGCTGTCAGCAACGGCATTGTCGATGCACACACTCGTCACCAGATGGACCGTTTTTGCCTGTTGGCACCAGAAGCCAGAAAGGAACCCGAGGTCATATCCCCGAATCTGTGGAACATTGACTGTAGAGCTATACCAGGCTGTGCAAGGTTCCATTGCCCCCATCACCGGGGAGTCTTATAGCAGGGCTTTCTCTGAGTTTCAGGCATTTCGGTTGCACATGGGTTTGGGATACAGGTTTCCCCATCTCAGAACCACAGGTGTTACAATTTGCCATGTCATTACATTCCAAGGGACTAGCGCCCTCCACAATAGGACTGGTGGGAGGGGGGTAAAAGGGAAGTGGCTCAGCATAGCTGCAGGTGTGCACCACAGGTCACGCGCCTAAGGACCACGCCAAAGGGTCCTTGGGTGCAGCCCTTAGGTGAGGGCTGATGGCATTTGGTAGGGGGATATAGTAAGGAATGGGGGGATGCAAGAAGGAGGATACGGTAGTCCCCCTCCCCCCCACACACATATATGTGGGGGGGAAGGGATTGGGTTGGGGAATGTTGGGTAGGGCCCCCCAGTGAGAGAGGGGGGTGCAACTCAGTAAAATCGGGGATGCTGGTCCCCCGGTGAGAGGGGGGACAGGGGAGGAGGGAGGTTGGTAAAGGGGGAGGTGTTGGACCCCTGGTGAGAGAGGGTGGCACGACTCAATAAAGGTGGGGGGTTCTGATCCCCCGGTGAGAGGGGGCAGGGGAGGGGGGAGAAAGGGATGGGGGAAGGGATGTCCTTGGAGGCCTGGCAGGATGGCCAGCGGGGGGGAAGAGGAGGGGAGCGGGCCGGGGGGGCTTCCGCAGCCATTGGGGTCGTGATGGGCCGGGGTAATTATGGTCTCTCAGGGAGGCGAAGGAGAGCTACGAGGAGGGGCAGGTGTTTACCTCCTGTCTCTTACATTGAACCCCTGACAGGTGATGCAGGGATTGGGATCAGAGGAGCCCCTGGACTGGAGCTGCTGCTGTTGAATGCGAGGTTGGTGACTAATAAATCAACTACTATTAGGGAGTTGATTTTGGATCAATCAGCCGACCTCATATGTATTACAGAGACCTGACTGGACAATGAGTCAGGGCCTATATTGGCTGACCTTGTTCCAGCTGGGTACTCTGTATAGCACCAGCCCTGGTCAGAGGGATGTGGAGGCAGTGCAGCCATTATTTTTAAGGATACTTGGACTGTGAGGAGATATGCTGTGCAGACCATCTTGGGCATGGAGAGGGTCCACCTTGTGATCGATTTGGCGGGAGACAGATTAGGGCTGCTTTTGGTATATCGTGCAACTACCTGTACCGAAGCATCTCTACATGCTGTAGTAGAATGGGTATCGGAGGTGGTCTTGCAATCCCCGAAGACCTTGGTTTTGGGGGATTTCAATATCCACACCAATGCCGGGTTGTGGAGAGCAGAGTGTGAGTTCATGGATGCCATGACAACCATGGGACTGTCTCAGAGGGTTAAGGGCTCGACACATGAGGCGGGACATACCCTTGACCTGATGTTCTTCACTGGCCTTGAGGCGGGGGATCTGGTGGTGGGGGATGTAATGGTTTTACCCCTGTTATGGATGGAACATTACCTCCTCCGGTCCAGTCTCCTGCCGCATGTCTGCCCCCGGAAAGGTGCAGGACCAATTCATTGGGTCCGCCCCCGGAGACTTATGGAACCAGAGAGGTTCCGGAATGCTCATGGGGAAATGCATTCTGATCTTGATGATTGCTCACTCGATGACCTCATTGCCTTCTGGGACAGCTTGTTGGCTAAGGCTATTGATCAAACGGCTCCCAAGTGTCCACTTCCAGAAAGCCGACGACGGGGTCGCCGTGGTTCACGGAAGACCTCCACCAAATGAAGCAGACTGGACGGCAGTTGGAGCGACGGTGGCGTCGAACTTCTGCTGAAACGGACTGATTGCAGCATAAAGCCAGTTTAAGAGCGAATGCTGTTGCAAAACGGGCAGCAAAGAAGGAGTTCTTTCCTGCCCTTATTGTGTCAGCAAAGTCACGTCCAGCTGAGCTTTTCCGGGTGGTGCAGAGGCTGGTCAGTCCAACCTGTCTCCCCCTGGAACTGGAATTTTCCAGTGCCCACTGTGACATGTTTGCTGACTTTTTCGCAGATAAAATCACTCAGATTCAGCACGATCGCGATGCTGCATTAATGACAGTGGATGAAGCAGAGGTACAGGAAGCCCCACCCTGTCGGTGATTATGGGATCAGTTTCAGTGGGTATCGCCCATTGATGCGACGGAGGCTCTTGGGACAGTCCGGGCCACCTGTTGTGAATTAGATCCGTGCCCGTCCTGGCTGGTGAAGGCCAGCCGGGAGACATTAGGGCCATTGCTGGCGGGGGTGGTCAATGCCTCCCTTAGGGAGGGACGGGTGCCGAGCCATCTTAAAGAGGCAGTGATACAGCCTCTACTCAAAAAACCATCTTTGAGCATTGACTCCCTGGCCAGCTATCGGCCAGTCTCTAACCTTCCCTTTTTAGTGAAGGTTATTGAACGAGTGGTGGCCCGGCAGTTACAGGAGCACCTGGACCGGATTGATTTTCTTGATCCCTCGCAGTCAGGCTTTCGCCCCGGGTTTGGCACAGAGACTGCACTTGTGGCCTTGGTTGATGATCTACGCAGCGAATTAGATCAGGGCAGATCCACAATTTTGATCTTACTGGATCTGTCAGCGGCGTTTGATACCGTTGATCACGAGTTGTTGGTGACGAGACTGCGAGACCAAGCTGGGGTGAGTGGAATCATCCTTGAATGGTTCTGCTTGTTCCTGGCAGGGAGAACTCAGCGGGTGGTTCTTGGGGAATGTACATCATCTCCCCGGAATCTCACGTGTGGAGTCCCGCAGGACTCTTATTTTATCCCCTCTCCTGTTTAACGTGTATATGCAATCTTTGGCTGAGGTCATAAAAGAGTTTGGCATACGATGTCATCAGTACGCCGATGATGCACAGCTTTACCTCTCATTTTCTAATGACTCAGGTCCAGCAGTCTCGGTGCTTACCCAGTGCTTGGCAGCTGTGGGAGCCAAGCAGATGCTGGCGGATGAGGGCGAGCCGTCTGAAACTAAATCCTGACAAGACGGAGGTGGTGATGGTGGGGAGGGCCGAGGGGGTGGTGGCTCCTGTCATGGATGGGGTCTTTCCCCCTTTGGCCACCCAGGTTCGGAGTCTGGGGGTGCTCCTTGACCCACAGCTTCGCCTGAATTGTCAGGTGGAGACTGTGGCGAAGGGAGCATTTCACTAACTACATCTGGTGCGACGGCTTCGGCCATATGTCTCAGACTCGGATCTGGCCACCATCATCCATGCTTTCATTACCTCTCGACTGGACTACTGCAATGTGCTCTACATGGGGCTGCCCCTGACGACGGTTCAGAGGTTGCAGCTGGTGAAGAATGTGGCAACCTGTCTCCTTATGGGGACGGGCCGCCACGAGCACATTACACCTGTGCTCCATACTCTGCACTGGTTGCCTATTGTCTTCCGGGCGCAATTCAAGGTGCTGGTTATGACCTACAAAGCCCTAAACGGTTTGGGTCCTGGTTACCTGTGAGACCGCCTCAGACCTAGGGTTGTTTTGTGGTCCCTGCGGTCAGCTAAGGGTGCCCTGCTTGAAGTCCCCTGGATACGCTGGGTGGCGAAGGCGGAAAGATCATTCTCGGCGGCCACACCTCAGCTGTGAAACTCCCTCCCGTTGGAGGCCTGTTTATCCCCGGACCTCCCCTCTTTCCGTAGATGATGTAAGACCTGGCTGTTCTGCTGGGCCTTCGGGGTGGGGTGCGGGGATTACTTTTGAAACGGTCATGTCCATTTTATATTTTGTAATGTTTTAGATGTTTTAATTGTTGTTGTTGTTTTAAAATTGTGTTGTATGCCACCCCAAGCTGCCGTTGTGCAGGAGGGAGCGGGCTACAAGTGCACATAATAAACGTAATAATAATAATAATAATAATAGCAGACAAATTAGCTGCAATATCCTTTTCCAGCAGGTTAGTGGCCACACAGGTGTCACATACATACACCCAACCAGGGTTTTTTCGCTAGTAAGCTAATTGAATCATGGTCCCGACAACGTGGCCCCAGACCAGACTCCAGACTGCTGATCACCCCTGATATCCTCACAGCACTGGTGGGCTCCCTCCCGCACATTTGCTTTAATGCTTACGAAGCCACCCTGTTCAGCGTGGCTTTTCTCCTGGCCTTTTTGGGGGCTTTTTGAGTCAGCAAATTGGTGGTAACATCCAGATCTGACCCTTATCCAGGAGTGGTACGTTATGGGGACTTAGCCATACGGAACCGTTACATGACTATTCTCCTCCATAGATCAAAGATCGATCAAAAGTCCAGGGGTCATATTGTCACACTCAGGGCGGTGGGCTCTCACGCTGTGCCCGGTTGGGGCCTCTCACCGATATATCTCCATCTGCCCCCATCACCCAGGCCCCTTCCTTATTCATGGGGATGGATCACCTCTGACTCACCTCCAATTTTCTGCCATTCTCCATCGAGCCCTGCTTGACATTCACCAGCCGGCCCACCTGTATGGGTTGCATTCCTTCCGCATAGGCGCAGCCAGTTCAGCGGTGGCGATGGGCCTATCTGCGGAAAGAATACGAGGCATAGGGAGATGGAGATTGTCGGCATTTCAATCATACATACGGGAACTCCCTCAATAGCCGCCTGTCTCAAGTAACACTACTTTGTTTTGTCCGCAGGACCAGGACCGCAAGGCCAGCACAAGTTGGTCTGGATTGCGGGCCACAGTATTATCTATTGGGCAGGCAAGGCTGCGGGCCGCACCCGCTGGGGCACACAGCTAGGGTTCAGCGACAAGGCAGAAGTGGTGTGGAAGGCCAGGAGAGGCATGAGATGGAAACAGCTGATGCCGCTGATCCACTGTGCCACCAGGGAGCAGCATCCTGATAATTCACCTTGGTGAGAACAATCTCCCAACATTCACAGGGCTTGAACTGGTAGTCAGGATAAAGAGGGACTGGGTACAGGCATCAAGACTTCTGCCTGATACCACGTTGGTATGGATGCATATGATAAAAAGGATAAGATGGACCAGTGCCATCCATCCAGGGAAGGTGGATAGGGCATGCAGGAAGATCAACAGGGAGGTGGAGAAGTTGATTTTGGCAGGGACATCATTGTCCACAAGGGTATCCGCTTCTCCTGGCTGGAGCTGTACCAGGCAGATGGGGTGCACCTCTCTGAGGTGGGCATCGATATGTACTTTGGGGCCATTAGAAATAAGCTTTCCCAATTGTTGTGAGGTCAGGGGTGGGGGTCTCAAACCAGCCAAGCAGATGCTGGCAGTTTGCTATGGCAGGGGTCCAGGGTGTTAATTAGCAGGATTTGTTAAGAGTTACCTGCTCGTTGAGTCCTCTCCTTACGAGCTGGGGCCACAGGAAAGCTAGAGTAAGGGCAGCCAGCTTACAACCCAGGCCCAGGAGGGAGGGGCAAGCCATACACTGGAGAACAGGGGCAGTTCACGGTGCAAGCGCCGCCTCCCTCTTGCTCTGGTCACGAGAGGTTTCGTACCTCCCTGACCAGCCGGGCGGCTGGAGTGAGAATGACCTAACAGCAGAAAGGTTCAGCGGCACCGAGGGACATCGGGCTGCACAAGTTATAATTGATAGTTAACAGTTAAAAGCATAGTAAAGGCTGGACCAGGGGCGGATTGGGAAATCAAAGTGGCCTGGGAAAATATAGTGTTAGTGGCCCTGTGCCGGCGGCAAAGCCGCCGGGGCGCCGGAAACGGGCCAAGGGTGTGTGGCTTGGGGGCGTGGCTTGGGACAGGCAGAGTGTACCAGATTTGGGGCCTATCGGAGCTGAGTCCCCAGACTCAGATCCTCAGCAGCCTGGCAGGGGTGAGCGGGAGGTTATGGGGGGATGGCAGGGGGGAGACTGCCACTGGGTGGGTACTGGCCCTCATTTCAGTGCTCTGGCTCC
>QEPC01002445.1:990664-1001057 GCA_003113815.1 Sphenodon punctatus
GGGGGGAGGAATTGTATTCCATTGATTTCAATGGGGACACAGTGCCCCATTGAAATCAATGGAATAAAACCGGTACCGGATACTGGATTTAATCCGAGAATCCGGTTCTTTGAGAACCGGAAAACCGGTAAATCCGGTGTCCGGTAATTGCCCCGGGGTCCCACCTCTACTAAGCAGTTTATATGGAGTTCAGGCTTCTGAAAGGGAATGGGGAGGGAAATCTAAGCTATATCTGCTATAAAACCATTTCACTCAAGCAAAATGGGCATCCACCAAGAGAGAAGCTAGATTTAACCTCCACAGAACAGGGCAACTTTGAAACTCTACCTCGGGTGCCTTTACATCCTGGTTTAAGCAGACGATCACTATGAATCATTCAAAGTGAGCTGAAGATAGGAGAAGCTGTACGTCACTAAGACCGCTTTTATACGAGGTGCTGAAAAGCACCTCCTGAGTCCCGTGTTGAGAGAAAAGCCACGCGGGGAGTGTTTACATGCTCCCCGCGCTGCCGGAAGTGACATGCTTCCTGTTGTCGGCAGCAGGAAGCACATCACTTCCGGCAGTGCGGGGAGCATGTAAACACTCCCCGCGTGGCTTTTCTCTCAACGCGGGACTCAGCGCCTCGTATAAAAGCAGCCCCAGTTTGAGTTTGGTTTTTGCTTAGTCTTATTTATTTTATTTTTTACTTTTAGACTTTGGAGTTGGGCCATTTTATCTATTTGTAAAACCCCATGTCCTCCCAGAATTAAAATGTGTTTTAGCCAAATGTGTCCAATTTGTCCCATCTCTCAAGTCACGTTCTTCCAGAAGTGAAAGTGCCTCCTTCACCAAGACATGACTCCTTCTAAGGTTTTGGTATCCAGGGAGGCACTAAATGCTAAAAAGTTGACCCAGGATGAGTAAATTTGGGAAACAAGGAGACAATGTCCCTAAGATTTTTGAATATCCTTAACGCTTCTTGAATGCTAAAATTCATTCCAGTAACAGCCTGCCATGTGGTCTCCTTCCATGACTGCTCGAGCTGTTAACTGTGTTTTTATGCTCTGTTTCTATGGTAACAGCATATTATTTGAAAACTGAATCTGCAAAAAGGAGAGGAAAAAAACACCCAAAATGTGGTGTCGTTGCTCCTCCCACCTGAAATTTCAACTAGGGAGTCTGCTAATGAAGAATCAGGGTGGAGAGAATGTGACAGTTTGGTCATGTCAATGTAATTATAATGTGTTGGTGAAAGTAGCTGGTGGGAAGTAGCTTAATTTTGTTTTTAACCTGGTTTTCTGTGGAAATGGAGCTTATGTCTGAGATTGCTAAACTATGGATCATGCCATTTTAGGATGGGGTCGCAATTCCAATCTATATTTGATAGACTTTTCATGTCTTTGCTATCAGAGGTTATGGGCTTATATTTAAATCTCAAAATGGAGCCACAGAGGCCCATTTTATAGCTGGAAAATCCTATTCACTTATATTGAGCATTACCCCCTCCTAGGAAACGGCTTGATTAGTTTGAGTGTACAGAACTACTTGTTTAATATTGATTAAATATGATTAAATATTGAAGTACTAACGTAAGTGTTGGCACTTCCTCAGCTGTGTGCGCTAGGAAGCTGTTTGGATTCTGACAGCAATTTGTGGCCTTTACCTGTGCCCCTGTATCTGTGTATTTGGTCATTTTCACTAATATGTATTTGTGCACACAGTGTTCTCGGATGAGCACACACCACTGGGTACCATCCTATCTGATGTTTCTTGCATCTCACACAATATGCTGCTGCTCATGTAGCATGTTCTGAAACTTCCCCTGGTTTGCAAGGAAAGGTAACTCTGTGTGCGCCTTCCATCCCCACTGATAAGTGCCCTGGAAGCAGGTATTACCCCATTCTTCACAGCGGTGCTTCCTCATCTCTGGCAAGCCTAGCATAGCTGGAAGCAGTGTACAAATCCAGGCATGTATACTGTTCTGCATGGTGCCTTCTGCTCAGAAGACTGGGTTTGGAGCAGTTGAGCAGCTTCTTCCACATTTTATATATTTTAAATCACTGAGTAGATCTGAATCTTGTTTCTATTAGTCATCATTTAATAATAAATCCGAGTAGAGCGAGATGATTGAGAGTTCGGATTTGCAGCACAAGCTGAGCCAAGCCATTTTGGCTTTCCTTCCCATAGTCCTCCTTTTATTATCCATGTTAGGAAACCTTGCTGCTTGTTCACGCTGCTGCCTAATGGATGCTTAATTGCAATGGCTTTTCATCTGTTTTATTTCCTTGTCTAACCTTTTTCTCATCATCATGATTCTAAGAGCTGAGCTGTCACCCTTCCTCTGCTCAGAACAGATGTGCAAGGCGGTGTTTTTGTGGTGGTGTTTATCCTCGTCATTTCTCCTATGGATGCATTTGAGGATAGTCTGCCCTATAGTTAAGGTGGTATCTCACTCCTGTTTAAAAGCCCACATATTCCAGCCACTAAAACTTTTTAAACCACTAGGAATTTTCTTTTGAAAATTGGCATGTGTGGTCAGGGGTGTGTGTGTATACACAACAGGACAAAATGTCACTTGTTTTGATGAAGAGGTCACCAAGTTAGGTCTCTTCAAAGTTTAATTCGTATTGAGGGGGGGGTGGGGAACCCACATTCTAACAACTTTTTCTTCGGCTTTCAATAGCTGCAGTTTCTGCTTCATCTATGGGCCTAAAATTTGCATATACTCTTTTTTTTAAAAAACACCTCTACTTTCCACTTCTTATTACTGTTTTTCATTCATTGGGAGTTAATGTTTAAAAGATACCACTTCTGTTGATAAGGAACGACATAATTTAGAAAGCATTTTCAGGAGGGTCAATACTTGAAACTTCTGGGAGGGGTTTATTTATTTTATTTTATTTATTTTCCAAATTTATACCCCGCCCCTCCTGGAAACAACTCGGGGCAGCTTAGAGCCACTTGTCTGCGTGATGTTGACTGATAAGCTCAGTCTTTGGTGCAAGGCTGTTCTCAGGGATCCTAGTACAAGCCCCTCTCTCCTTTGTAAAAATAAAGGAGTAGGCAGAGACTGAGCGGGATCCGGAGGAGCCAGGGCTCAGACCGAAGCCCAGACAGGAACCGTAGCTGTGTTAGCCGCTTACTGATAAACAGCCCAGTGGGGCCAGGACCTTGGGGCTAGAGAGAGCCCAAGCACCTGGAAAAGACTGTGCCTAAGAGGCAGAGGAGCAAGGCTCCCAAGAGAGTGTGTAGGAGGGTGTAAGCTTGTATTAGGCACTGTAAATAAAGGAGACTGCCTGTGGGATTGGGTGCAGGTAAGCACTACGAGGAAACACTTGTAGTTGGTGTGGACAATAATGGTATTGGGTCACAAAACAAGCTGTTGTACCCATGGCTTCTCTGAGGGGGCTGCAACAGGTGCAGGATTTGCAGGGTCTGTTGGATTGCCCCAAAATGTGGACACTGGGCCCCGGGGTCCGAACCGTGGTACAGCTAAATTAGAAGGTTTGGCATTAAATGAAAATATGAGGATAATAGGCATCTTGGAAACCTGGTGGAATGAAGATAATGAATGGGATATTGTAAATACTGGGTTACAAAATATATCTAAAGGACAGTCAGTAACCAACTCGGTGGCTGAGTGGCCCTATATGTTAAAGACAGCAATTGGTTGAATAGGATTAAAATTTTAAAGAAAGCAAACTGTACCTTGGAATCTCTATGGATAAAAATCCCATGCCTAAAAGGGAAGTGTATAGCAGTGGAACTATACTGTTAACAGACCAGAATGGTGAGACTGATTATGAAATGCTAAGGGAGATTAGGCGGGCTACTATAGATGGAAACACAATAATAATGGGTGTCTTTAGTTACCTTTATAATGACTAGGGTGACTGTCACTTCAGTGTGTGATGCAGAGATAAAATTTCTAGACACCATAAGCAGTTGCTTTTTGGAGTAGCTAATACTGGAACCCATGAGAGTAGAAACAACTATAGATCTAGTCCTAAGTGGAACACAGGAACTGGTGCAAGGGGTAACAGTAGTGGAGCTAGTTGGAAATAGTAATCACAAAATAATAAAATTTAGTGCTTTTGATACGGTTGATCACGAGATGTTGGTGACACGCCTGAGGAACCGAGCTGGAGTGGGCAGCAGAGATGTGGGGTAGAAAATTTTCCACCACCAAATTTTTCTGAAGAAAATTTTCCAGGGCTTCCATTAATGTGTGGGTCTACTTTAGAATAGCTGTGGGGGAACCAAGATTGTCTTGGGACAGCTGTTCTTATGTGAGCAAGTCAGATGAATCTGCTCTACTAGGATCTAGCTTATTTCGCTGAGGGAAGGGAGCACACTTGATCATTTGTCTTTTCCTTCTGCTCTTTCAACCTGTGCTATTCCTGGGAATATCCCAAATCCCTGTTTCAATTGGCTCCTTCTGAGTGGCAGTAGAATACAACTTTGCAAAGCTCACTATTTTTTACTTTGCTCCTATTGGGGAAACAGAGTAGAAAATCACGAGTTGCACAGCTAAGCACAGTTAAGAATCCTGCTGTGTGCAGAAGCATTCCTGATAAAAAGATTGGCCATTCATGAATGTGACAGAAGAAAGGTACTGTCTCTTGACCCATAAGTGCTTCTAGCAGTGTTGACTGCATGCTTTTGTCTCTGCTACTCTTTCCCTTATGTTCCCAACTGGAGCAATATTACTGCGCTCTCAGTAGGATCATCAGCAAAGATGGAAGATCCTCGTCTGTCTTGCTGTGTAAGGTGTCCTATCAGGGCTTTGGCAACATTTTGCTGCGTGTGGAAAATTACAGATGGTGAAAGTGAAACCAAAATTAAAGCTGTGATTGCAACAGATAGCTGGAAGTGAAACCAAAACTAAGCACACAAAGCAGTGTGTGTCATTTTATTGAGCTGTGGTGTGGAGGTAGGAAAGGAATCAAAATCTGTTAGAGGTAGTCATAATGCTTAATCTTAAAAATAATTGTATATGCCATCACTATGGTAAATCCACTGAAGGAAGGAAGATAGTTGGCAAATGTAAATATTGTGGCTAGAAATATGCAAATAATACAACAAGAATGAAAGGACATTTATCACTATGTTCAAAGTGTCCAGAAAGAATACAGTACAGGAACTAGGTAGTGTAAGCACTTCTACACATAGTGACAGTGAAATTGAAACTGAAGAGTGAAACTGAAGAGTGCCCTCAGTGAAAGTTAACTCTTAGACAAGTAAATCAGTGAACAATACTGGCAGCATATGTTTGGGCATGCTAAAAAAAAACAGTCTATGTTAATATTTTTAGTGCCTGCCGCCACCCTTAATTTTTTCCTCATTGTTTGAAAATGTTCTACAGTTGGGTTGTGTTTTAAGATATTTACAAGTTAAGTCAATATAAATAATTTCCAGCTTTGAATTTGTTTCAGTATAAAACAGTTAAACCACATTAAGTGTGTTTATTGATTTCCCCCCCCCCCCCCACTCCCATCCCCCTAATCAAATATTGCAGTTGGCAGGCTACTGGAAAAACTTTGAGATATTACAGCATGTACAATTTAATATCGTGAATTTAGTGTTTATTAAAGATATAGGTCAAACATGCCAAATCACACCACAGTCCATCTGAGGGATCGGGGAAAGTTGCGTAGAAGTTTTTTCTGAGGGGAAAAAAAAAGTGCAAATTTTATGCAAAATTAGAAAAAACTAGCATCGAAAATTTTTCAGTTCAAAATTTTCTGGAAAACCCACATCACTGGGTGGGCAGAATCATTCTTGAATGGTTCCGTTCTTTCCTGGCTGGAAGAACTCTTTCCTGGCTGGAAGATCTTGTGGTGATGGGGGACTGTTTTTCATCTCCCCAGGATCTCACATGTGGTGTTCCGCAGGGTTCCATTCTGTCCCCTCCTGTTCAATGTATATATGCAGCCGTTGGGAGAGGACGTGAGAGGGTTTGGTGTCCAGTGTCATCAGCATGCTGATGACACTCAGCTTTACCTCCCATTTTCAGCTGACCCAGGCCCGGCAGTCTCGTTGCTTACTCGGTGTTTGTCAGCTGTGGGGGACTGGATGAGGGCAAGCCGCCTGAAGCTGAATCCTGACAAGATAGAGGTGATGTTGGAGGGGAGGACCGAGGGATTGGTTGCCCCCGTCATTGGTGGGGTCTGTCCTGCTTTGGTTCCTCAGGTTTGTAGTCTGGGAGTTCTCCTTAATGCTCACCTCCACTTGGATGCCCAGGTGGCCACTGTGGCGAGGAGCACGTTTTGCCAAATACATTTGGTACGACAGCTGCGGACATATATCTCAGACTGCGACCTTGCCACCATCATCCATGCCTTCATCACCTCAAGACTGGACTACTGTAATGCACTGTACGTGGGGCTACCCTTGGTGACGGTTTGGAGGCTACAGCTGGTGCAGAATGCGTCAGCTTGTCTTCTCGCAGGGTTGGGCTGTAGGGAGCTCCGCTCTCTGCACTGGCTGCCTTTAGTTTTCCAGGCCCGATTCAAAGTGTTGGTTCTTACCTATAAAGCCCTTTATGGCTTGGGACCTATCTATCTGCGGGACCGCCTCACAAATAAAAGTGACTCTAGAAGAGATTCTAAAGCAAATTGACAAATTAAACAGTAACAAGTCACCAAGACCTAAATGGTATTCACTTAAGAGTTCTGAAGGAACTGAAATATGAAATTGCAGAACTACTATTACTATTCTTGAATTACAGGGGGATCTTGCATGACTGGGTGAATGGTCAACCAAATGGCAGATGAAATTAAATTTTGACAAGTGCAGAGTGATACACAAGGAAAAATGATCCTAACTATACATATACAATGGTGGGTTCTAAATTAGGGGTTACCACTCAGGAAAAGGATCTTGGAGTCATTGTGGACAATCCACTGAAAACCTCTGCTCAGTGCACAGCAGCAGTCAAAGAGCAGACAACTTTAGGAGTTATTCATGAAAGGGTAAGGCATAACACAGAAAATATCATAATGCCAATATATACATCTGTGGCGTGACCACACCCTGAATATTTTGCACAGTTCTGGTGACTCCATCTCAAAAAAGATATAGTAGAAGTGGAAAAGGTGCAGAGAAGGGCAACAAAAATGTTCAAGGGTATTGAACATTAATATTAAATCGAAGGTTGTTGAATGGGTACAAACCCCTCCTCAACTATATCTTGAACCAAAGAGTTGTTTTCTCATGGTAATTTGTTTTTAACATTGTAACTGTTGTGTTATGTTGGTGAGCTGCCTTGCCAAGTGTGATAAAAATTAAAGGAGTTTAATATTTATCTCAACAAGTTATCTGTTTAGCCAGCATTGGGAATTGTGTTTCCTCCTTTGAGGAAAGTATCTTCTGAAATGGTTAACCTCTCCATCGGGAGGTATCCTGGGACTGAAGGAAGAATTGTGGACATCACTTCTGTCACAATTGTGCCAAGCTCAGGATGTTGGAAATGTGAAATCCTTGTCAATGTATTCACCTGTGAATTTGCTGACAGCAAAGGTAGTTGGATAATGGATCAAACTAGATAAGATGGTCACAAGAGAGAGTCTGTCACTTTTGTAGGAGTGAGTGCAGTGATTGAAAGAGGGTTGTTTCAGTTACCTTTGCTTCAATCAAATGCAAGAAATAGCTCATATACAGTAATGCTAAGTGTTCAGGGTTAAGTGTTTCAGTCAAAAAAGGCCAAAGCTAAGATCAAATGCAAGAAACCTTAACTACTTGTTTGTGCTTATGTATTGCAGTACAATCTTTAATTTAATAGTTATATCCTACTTATTGTATATTTATATCCAGGATTTTTAAATCCTTAGAAATTTAGCTTGTGGTATTTTAAATTGAAATTAGTGAAAATATTACTTTTAGCTGGACTCTCCAAACACCCTATCAGCACAACTCCTATTGAAATGAATGGGGTATACACAAGCAAAGCCCTTAAGCTTTAGAGAAGACGTTAAAATGTGTACTGCAGATCGTTGTGCATACTTAGGTCAGCACATAACATTGTTAAAGCCATATGATATTGTAGCGTGTGATTGTCATTAAAGAGTGTACTTTTAATACATATGCAAAAGCAGTTAAAGCTTAGCTTGAAGAAATGTCACTTTCTGACTTTTAAAATGCTTATGTTAAAATGGATTTTGATGATCATTTCCTAGTTTGTTTTTAGAAGTAGAAGAGAGAAAAAACTGCAGAAGCAGCATCAATATGTAGAATCTCCACAAACTAAAAGCAGGCAAAAAAAATTGCAGATAAAGTTTAGAAATTCCATCATCTTAATCGCTCCTGAGTCCTGCTCCTGCTTGCTGAAGAAACTATATACAGTATCTATACCCTGCCATAGGGATATGGTTTTGCAAATTTTGGGGATTCCCCATATTTAATAACTTTTTTTCTCAGACTCTTATGACCTCCCTGAAGTTTACACCTATGTACCCTGCATAGGAAGGAGATTGCAGTAGTCAAGGTGAGATGACTAGAGTTTTAGCAGTGGGAGCCTTATGGAATGGCCAAATTTTAGCAATGTTATGTAGGGAGAAGCTACAGGTTTTAGCAATGGACAGAATATGAGGTGTGAAGGAGATGGGGGAGAGTCAGGGGGTGCTAACAAACGAGACAATATCCTCCTGGAGTCCAGGTTTGGTCCACTCACATATTTAGCATGTAGAGCCGAACTGATGCGTATTTCTTGTGCAGCCCCCACTCACAAGATGTGTGACAAGCCTAATACTCAGGCAGGTTTTCTTCCCTGCCACGCTCCGTCCACCAACGCCCCCCCCCTTTCTCAGTATTCCACGCCCTGTGACGACCCTCAGCCATGGCAAACTGTGGGAAGCAGAAGCCGAACCAGCTGTTTCTTCCTTCTGGGCTATTATGACTCCAGGAGGTGGTCCAGCACCTGCTATCCCTGCCCACCCATGGAGGTTCATACCTGGGTTTATACCTGTGAGCAGTTGGTGGCTGGAACTAACATTTTGTTGTGCACATAATGCTGAATTTATTGATAAAACCACGTACTTTATTGAGCGCCCATAGTGAAAATTAAAAGAGAATAAAAATTGAAATTGATTGGTTTTTGCATGTGTCACCACCTGGTTTCTTGCATTCACGGCTCATGGCGATATATTGGCAGGTAGCAGCACACAGTTTTGTTGAGCTCTCACGTGCTGTGGTGGTAGAAATCCCACTCGGTTTGTATAAAATCCCCAG
Source organism: Sphenodon punctatus (assembly GCA_003113815.1). Taxonomy (NCBI): domain Eukaryota; kingdom Metazoa; phylum Chordata; class Lepidosauria; order Sphenodontia; family Sphenodontidae; genus Sphenodon; species Sphenodon punctatus. The sequence goes on from QEPC01002445.1 coordinate 999,872, forward strand.
TCAAACAAGCGCCTCCTGTACACCCTCTCTGTCATCTTCTGCATTACCATACAGTGGGGGCGGAAAACATCCCTGCTTACACGGGCGCTCTTGAGTGTTCAAACCTCATATAGGGCAACAAGCTCTCCTTCAGCCAGTTCACATTCCCTGTACTCCGAGTCAAATGTTTCCCCAAAGAGATTCATCTCTGTGATCCGATTGGGCCAGTCCCAGTGGCCTTGTGGGTATCCTTTCGCTTTCATCAGGACAGTGATGAGAAAAAACGGCAAGGAATGTCTAGCCTCCATTACTGACTGCCCTACTTCTGACAGTGCACAAACGTCCAGAAAGTCATTATTTCATTTGCATCCCAATCCCTTATCTCGTTCCCGGGCTCCAACTCTTCCATTTTGCTGAACTTGGAACTGGAGTATGGTTACCCAATGTCTGCATTCCATCATGCATACATAGAACCCCATTGTGTGTATATGCCATGAGCCCATAGGCTGTCACAGAAGATGGGTCTGACAGTTCTCTCTGTACATCAAGGCCTTACCCAAATGTCAGCAAAGGCCAAGGTATCCATCCTGGCAACCACAGCACCCATAGATAAAAGGCAATGCCATTTGACTTACCTGAGCAAACAACGTAGAATAGCTTTCTATGGCATTATGATCCCTCATGTTTGTTGCAAACAAAAACTCTTACTTTCAAAGGATAAGAAAATATATGAGTAGCTTTTAAACAATGGACAGCTCTACTCCCATGTACATTCCAGTGTAGAGAAAGTAGGATTTGCTGTGTTGGTCCCAAATATAGGTAATAGAGACAAAGTAATAAACTTTACTACTTTGTCCCTATTACATATACATTCCAAGCACACTGACCTTCACTGCCTAGCAGAACCCTCTAGTTAACATTCAGTGGTTCCCCCCTCCCCGCAATTAAAAAATTCCATTCTTCCGTGGTGCTAACATCTGAGATGAGTTGGTTGTGCTCTGACATGCTTGTGACAGAAATGCAGTCTAATAACTAGGGGTGGGCGTGCCGGTACATCTGGTATCCGATAATGCCGGTACTGGGCGTACCGGCATTACCCGAAATCTGGTCCCGTTACCGGATTCCCGGTACCGGATTTTTTTACATTGCAGCCATTTAAATGAATGGCTGCAATGTAAAAAGTCCCACCAAAAAAGTAAAAAAAAAA
>QEPC01002445.1:1012129-1028972 GCA_003113815.1 Sphenodon punctatus
TGCCAATGGCCCCCAGGCCTATATGCTGTCTGTGCCAAGGGTTCTGTACCCTGGCAACCAATGTGTGGTGATGCTGGTGCCAATGGCCCCCAGACCTATATGCCATCTATACCAAGGTTTCTGTACCCTGGCAACCAATGTCTGCTGCTGCCAATGGCCCCCAGGCCTATATTCTATCTGTGCCAAGGGTTCTGTACCCTGGCAAGCAGTGTCTGGTGATGGTAGCGCCAATGGCCCCCAGACCTATATGCCGTCTGTGCCATGGCATCAAGAAACAGCCACTCCAGCCTCAGGACCCACTGTCAGGGTTCTGGGGCCTACGTTACTGGCAGGTAGGGCTGTGTCCAATATCTAGAAGCTGCCACTCTAGCCCCAGCCCAGGACCCACCCTCAGGGTTCTTGTGCCCTGTCATTCCGCTCACAGGGCACTGTAATTCCACCTTTTCTTTATGCAACCTGCTGTTCATGGCGACAGAGAGAGAGAAGTAAGAAAGAGAAAGTCTCCCCACTGCTAGAAGGAGATAGACACGATCCCACCCATGCTGTCACATGCACTATATGGCCAGAGAGAGAGAGGCTCCCTGCTAGAATGAGAGAGATGGAGGTGAAGGGGGAGAGGTAGGTGTATCCAGCTCAAGCTGCCACCTGCCAGAACCAGGAAGAACTCCCATCTGTGCTCATGCGTCCGATCAATGCCCATTGCTCACATCCAGCAGCAAACCTACTAGAATGAGATGGAATATATCAATATAAAACAACATTATTATATGTGCCTGCCTGCCTGTGTGCGTTCCTGTACCTGCTGCTACCACCTGTCGCTTGATTGAATGAAGTGTGCCTAACCATGCACTAATTCTAGGGACATAAGTATCATTAAACTCACATAGGCTGTCATTCCATTGTACCTGAATCAGTCATGCCCGTCCATGCCAGGAACCATCAACAAGATTCTGGGGCCATCATTCCAGTCACTGGGGGCTGCATTCCATTCCACTACATCCAGAGGCCCAGTGCCTGCACGCCAGCCTGCCCACCCCCCAGCCTACTCCTCCACACCCACCCACGGATACCTGCTGAAGCTGCTGGAAATACAAGCCCCTCCGACCACCAGCTACTGCTGCCCACTGCCAGGTAGCCTGTCTCTCTTTCTCTCTCTCTCTCTGGCACACCCACACAGACACAAGCCCTGCCCCTCCTGGGCGGCTGTCTGCAAGTTGAGACCCTACTGCTGCCTGACACATCTTTGGGTTAATACCTTAACTACACTCCATGTGGAGCCAGACAGATGCTGCTGGTAGGGATCGACAAGCTGTATGAGATTCTGCCACTTGCCTTCCAGAACTTCAGCACATAGGGATAAAAGATTGGACAGGTCAAACGAAGCTCGTAACAACAAATATAACAACTTTTATTAAAACTATTTCAACAACAACATTATGAAACCAAAACCAAACATTGAAAGTAAACTTATAAAGGAAACTATTAGTCTCTGGGCCTTGGGGGAAAGGCAAAAGGCAGCAGGGCGCAGCACAGGGCTGAGGGGCGGCCACCCTGTGGTCTTCCATTTCATAGCCGTGGGCCATGGTGAACTCCACGGCCCCTTCCACGGCCCGATGCCACCTGGAGACTGCCTGGTGATAGAGTTCCAGCCTCTCCATCTTGGCGGAGACATACTGGGAGTACACCTCCACCTGCTTCTTCTCCACCTCAAGAGCCTGGAACTTTTCTACCAGGCGGTTCTCTAGGCAGCGTATGCCAAACATCATCTGGTGGCCAGGCCTCTCCACTTCGGCCTGAAAGGCCTTGGCCGCAGCAGACTCCCGGGGGACTCCACATCGGGACTGGAGGAGGGGGAAGGGCTTACATGCCGTCACTTTCAGGTTGCCTCTCCCCCCCCTCCCCCCTTCCTTCTGGCACTGATGCTCAGGCTCCACGGCCACGCCAGAGTCTTCGTGCCACCTCACTGTCTTGCCATGGAGCCTTTCAATATGGGTGATTAGCCCTGATGTGGTCCCCTCTCTTTGCCTCTGGAATCTTTTCTTGCAGATCTAAAGAGCATAAAAAGATAGGAACATAAGAAGTGCCATACTGTGTCAGACCAATGGACTGTCAAGCCCTGCCTGCATTCTGTCTCCACAAGTAGGTGGGTGGCCAATCTCTCTCTGCAGGGGACTTCCGTTCCTAACAGGTCATAGAGGGCAATGCATATTGCATATGCATACCCTGTTGTTCCCCATGCCTTACCTTGCAGACAGCGAACCCGTTCTTCTTATCATACCACCTCCAGACATTGGACCTTGTCCGCCGACTGTCTAGGGGTGGCACTGGCGACCTCTGCCTGGGTGTCCTGCATGACGTGGCACCAGCGCCGGCATCCGATTCCCCTCTGAAACAGGAACTCATAAGCAACACCTAAATAATATTATGCATTTATGATGATGCCTCTAGTCCTCCCTCCTTGGGGTGCTCAGGATGGCAAGTGGAGAGACCTTGGCTGGCACGTGCAAATCCTGCCCTTATTTGGGGGTGCATAGGGATGGCAACTGGAGAGTGGAGACCCTTGCCAGGGATGGCTGGCAGGCACATGTTTGGGTGGGGGTGCTGCTTGTGCTCATGCCTGACTGCTGGAAGAGCCCCTCACAATACAGTACCATCTCTCTCTGTGGCAGACATCCGCTGCTACCCGCTGATGCCCACTGTTTGTGCCTGACTGATGCCCATGCACCCACCCGCACTCCAGTGAGCTCGCTCTAACGGATAGTCTTTCTTGTCCTCAAAGTAAAAAAAAAGTTTACAAACCTGGCAGCACCTCCAGTGCTCGCCGCTTGCTCCACATCCAAGGAGCCGGCCACCACCACCGAAGGTCCAGGGGCTGGGCCAGCGACTGCTTCCTCCTCCTCCTCCACCACCACTAGCTCCGGGAGCACCAGGTTGGCCCCCAGCCAGGGAATCAAGACAAGTCGTCTTAATTATTTTAAAAAAAAAGCTCACACACAGACCAACAACAACGGTCACCCACCAACATTCACCAACCAAAACAACACAGCCAAACCAAACACAAACAGCCAAAACACACGAAACCGAACAGCCAGCCAGACAAACATATACACTCTCGCCACACAGCTCAGCACACGCTTGGATTTCCGGTGCGATCAAGGGATCTCGCAATAACTTTTACCGAACGCCCGAACCGAACTCGGCAAACGAACCGAACGCCTGAACTGAACGCCCGAACCCGAACTGCGATCTGTTCGCACATCCCTACTTTTTACACTCTGCCACAGATCATGGGGACCCTAGTCTGAGTGGAGTTCACTGAAGCCATATTTCACTAGGCAAAGCTTGTATATTGCAGCAAATGGTTTGAAACATTTAATAATGTTTCATTTAATGTTTTAACTCTGTTTTATCTCAAGTCTTCGGATAATTACAGGTTCTTGTGAACCCTCTACTGCTGCAGTCATGAATCACTTTTCACAGTGCGTTGGCAGGGAAGAGTAGGGTTTTTTTCCTCTTCGGGTTGTGGTGTTAGCTGTAATGATGAACACACAAGGGCAGTTTACAACACACTGGTGTGTGGAATTTGTGTTCTGATGTATGTAGACAGACAGAATAAAAAATATCTCCGTAATATATGGGTTTCATTATAGATTGTGAGGTATGTATGGTATGCGGGTCACTATATAGATTGAAAAATAAGGGGAGGTAGTAGGACCAATATGGGGACAATACATACACTTTTCTCCTTATATACTTTTCTCCTTATATACTTTTCTTTTCTTTTCTTTTCTCCTTATATACTTGTTTGTCTTTGCTGACAGGTTGTATTATTGATGAGGTCATGAAGTTGGGTGGTGGTGAGGCTGTATTGGCAGTGGCCTCCCCTTCTTTCCCTCCCTCTCCCCACAACTCGTTTGGCTCATATGTCCCTGCAGTCTGTCAGCTGCATTATTGATGAGGTGGAAGTGTGTGGAAAGGAGGGGGGTTGGGGAAAGATCTGAGTTTGATTTACTACTGGCATCGTAATGTTTGAAGGAAATAGAAGATATGGCAAGTGAGACTTGGTGAGAGATCCGGTGAGAGCTTTTTGAGGCATTAATGATTCCCATAGTGGCGTCCTCCTGTATTATTCATGCCCTTTGAGCTTGAACCCAAGCTGAAGTACTCTGTATTGAAAACATAATGGCAGAAGATTAAAGGAAATTAACCCTGTAATGCCAAGTGCATTTAGGAAGAACTGTGTGTTAAGTCCCATGTCAGGACAGAGACTATGGGTTTGGGATAGAAGTGTGTCTGAAGAGAGAAAGGGGGCAATGTTCAGCCTGCAACCTGGCAACAAGACTTCAGGAGGTAAGGGCTCCTGTTGCTGCAACCACATTCTATGCTTTTGGCCAATGAAGGAATCCCAAATTAAATAGTTTATAAATCTTAGGAACATGTTTCCAGCCATCTGCCTGCTTGGACACCAAATACATCCTCCAGGCTTGTGGAGTAACTGTTTTCTGTAGCTGCTGTCTGAGTTAAGATTAAGCAGCTTTCCAGATGTTCTGGTTAATATGTTTAGGATGCTGCCCTGAACAGCTTCACCCCAGAAGGATTTGACATGTTAGGAATTATGCTAATGGCAGAGAATTTTCCTGACAGCTCACAGATCAGATGCCAGGAACCGCTCTTCCTAAGCTGAGTCTAAAGGTGTTATCATTGTGTGTGTGTCCATTCTTTTCAATACATTTAACTTCCTTTGTAGCTTTAAATAAACTGTATGGTTTGGATATTCTTTTCCCCATCCCCCCATGTAAGTTATCATTGCATCATGCTGAAAATGTACCTGGTGTCCCAGGTTGGTTTTTTTTTTTTTTTTTAAAGGTCAGCGGGTGGAGGTTTTTAATGTGAAGAATGCATTTTAGTAATTGATCAGGGATATTTTGTGCTGTTACTGTCTTCTCATCACAGTTCCTCAGAGGGTCAGCTGTGAGTGGCTATGATGTAAAATGGGGTGGTTGTTTTTTTTGCAGAGAAGTGGAAAAGTGAGAGCCCAGTGCAGCAGCTGAAGATTATCTTGGGAAGTGGGAATGCAGAAAGATGGAAGAGGGAGGGTGCAAACAGCTCTCTGGGGTGGGAAACAGTGGTCGCCACTCTCTGGGTCAAGGAGGGACACCGACCAAATGTACCCACACCCAGAGAGCTGTCTCGCTGCCCACACACCCCAAGTGAGGGGTGCACAACAGACATGTGGGAGGATAGTCCTGCCCCCCACCATGGCAGGGCCCACACAGAAACGTTGACCCACATGGGCGACTCTTCGCCCAGGATCTTCTGGGGGACACATTCCAGGCCAGCTGCCTACCCCGCCTGGGGCAGTCCAGGCCAACATCTGGCGGCCAGGGAACAGACATGCAGGTGGTTACCCAGTGCTAGCAGGACCACGTCACGTCTGTTTTGTTGCCTATGATCATGAGCCTCTCGCAGGTGTGTGGTGGTCTTGTATGTGCCCTAACTTTCCAGGTGTATTTCTTTGAGCATGGGTTGTAGAGTGCTGTTTGTGAGAAATGAGAGCACAGAATTAGAGGAACAAACCACAGACTCTGTGCCATGAACAGCATAATCCGCACACAGAAAACCCCAAGAAAAATCCAGATCAGCCATGTGTAAGTATGATCTCATTAACTCCAGCTCCCTGCTCCCCACGTGCTCTCTTCTCTGAAAAAAAAATCATGGCAAGGGTTCAACATTTTCAAAAATGCCTGTCATCTATGTGCTTTTGAAAATTTGGCCTTAGATCAAAAGGAGTGTATTCCTTCAAAAAATATCTGTTGGGTAGTTGTGTGTCTTTGGAGCACCAGACTTGTCAATTACTGTTTCTAAGCTACTTTGAGTTGGTTAGAGTCATGTACAATCCATCCTATTCTGGATCAGTTTACTAGACTGGAGGGCTTGAGTCATTTGTACCACTCTTCTAAGTGCATTAATAATAGCAATAGTAATTCCAAAAATTACTGAAAAAAAGATATTGCTAGCTACATTATGCTTTGAAAGTGGTTGAGGAACATAACGGCATCAGCACCTTTCTAAACATACCAGAATATGTAATAGGGGAAAACAGAAAAGGCACTGCTTAAAGAGAGTCCCCAGCTCTCTTGAGAATTGTCTGTACAGATTTCCGTTCTTGACACATTCTTGACACATTCCCCTTTGGCTACGCAAGCTTGGAATTCTTTCTTAAATGGATATCAGCTTAATATGGTTAAACCTCTGGATTCTTTGCTTTATTTTGAAAATTACCTGTGGCTGACAACAGTTATTGTCAGTGGATCTTCTGAATGTGGTTTAAATGAAAGTTTTGTCCAGGGCCAGTTTCTAAAATGTAGGGTTTTAGAAACTGCAGCCTGGGACCTCTAATATTGTGGGAGGCCCAAAAGTGAATGCAGCTTCACTCACCCACAGCAGTGCCAGCTCCATCTCCAGTGGGGAAGAGACCAGGGTTGGAGCTACTGTGGAATGAACTGAACCCCAGGACTATAACAGTCCTGAGCTCTCATAAGATTCAATCCAGCCCTGCTATTGTCAGTAGAAAAACATAGTGAACATGGATTTATTTATTTATTTTACAAGTTTTGTATCCCACACCCGCCTGCTAACAGCTGCTTGGGGTGGCTCACAGTTTGTAATTAAAAACATAACATACAGTATAAATATAAAATACAGCAGTATAAAAATCCACATGGTGGACTGTCAGGAAAAAAACATCCCCACCTCATCCCTCAACCTCCCACCCCCTCCCCCACCAAAAGCCTGGCGGAATAGCCAGGACTTGCACTGTTGTCAAACGGAGGGGAGGTCCGGGGCCACACGGACCTCTGCTGGGAGGGAGTTCCACAGCCTCGGTGTGGCCACCGAGAATGCCCTCTCCATAGTCGCCCTACAAGATACTCAGGAGACTTTGAGATGGGCGCTCCCGGTCGACCATAGGGATCGATCCAGAGCCCGGGGAGTGAAGCGTTCCTGCAGATAGGTAGGGCCCAGGCCGTATAGGGCTTTACTAGGTAAGCAACCATATCTTGAATGGATGCGGCTGAGCAGATTGAAACTCAACTCCGATAAGACGGAGGTGATGTTGGTGGGGAGAGCGAAAGAGGTAGTGGCCCCCCTAGTTGGGGGGGTTCGCCCTCCTATAGCTCAGCAGGTCTGGACTCTGGGGATGATATTGGATGCAGACCTCCAACTGGAGCGGCAGGTGGAGGCAGTCGCTAAGGCTGCCTTCCGCCAGCTGTATCTGGTGCGTAGGCTGCGTCCGTTCATCTCCAGCCCGGACCTGGCCTCCCTCACCCATGCCTTCGTCACCTCGAGGCTAGACTACTGTAACGCGCTCTACGTGGGGCTTCCCTTGTACCTGGTTCGGAGGCTGCAGCTAGTGCAGAATGCGGCGGCTCGTCTCCTTACGGGGACGGGCCGTCGGGAGCATATTACACCTGTGCTCTGAGCTCTGCGCTGGCTGCCGATAGCGTGCCGAGCCGTTCAAGGTGTTGGTGTTGATCTATAAAGCCCTACACTGCCTGGGCCCCTCATACCTCAGGGACTGCCTCGCCCTCCGCACCCCAGGGCGGCTCCTTCAGTCTGCCGGGGGTGCCTTCTTGGAGGCCCCCCGCATTAAGCGGGGGGCCACAATGGAGAGGGCATTCTCGGTGGCCGCGCCACGCCTTTGGAACTCCCTTCCGGAGGAAGCTCACCTGGCCCCCAGCCTGTTGACATTCCGGCGAAGTTGTAAAACCTGGCTGTTCGCCCAGCCTTTGGGGAGGGTGGGAGGGGAGGGTGAGGTTTTTTTAGCTCCCCCACCTATCTATTATTTATTATCTTATTTGTTATTTTAGCCCTGTTTTAATATTGTTACATTGTATGTTTTAAATTGTTTTTATTATGCTTTTAGTGTTGTAAGCCGCCCTGGGCTGCTTTTGCAGGAGGGGCGGGGTATAAATCTTATAAATAAATAAATAAATTGAATCGGAAGCACCGGTGTAATTTGCTCACGGTGACCCATCCCCATAAGGAGATGGGCTGCCGCATTCTGCACCAGCTGCAGCCTCCAAACCGTCATGATGGGTAGAAGTCCTCATTTAAAATCTTGTCTTTGGCTACACTTGCCGGTAAACCAGGTAAACCACATCAGCATCAGTCCAGTTGTTCCTGACTTCGCTTGTTGTCAGCATGTAATTTTTGCAGCAAAGAGTAGAGATCTGTGATTGTAGCTTTACTTTACTCACCCGTGACTGCATATGGTCAGTAGCAATTTGTGAAGCTAAGCTGCATGAATTTCAGAAAGTTTCTGCTTCAAATTGGTTGGAGTCTTCCACAGAAACCTTGTCTGCAAGGCAGAAAGGTTAAAAAAAACATTGCAGATTGTTTTGAGGAAATGTTCTGGTACTTTGTGGGATGTTTGATATGACTACAGCATGTTTCTGTCAGTCACTTAACAACTTACTCAGAGTTGCCAAAATCAAGTCTCTGATGATACTGTCCCTTTAAAATGTAATAAGCGGGTGCATTCAAGCAAAAAACAGCTCAGTAAAGCAGAAGCTAGGGGTCTCTGTGTAGCTTCATGAGGCAGCAAAATGAGAGACCCTTGCTTAGATCTGAATTCAGTCTTTCACTCCTTGTTAGTAAATGATTCAGCATTACAAAGGTATCTGCTGAACCAGTAAGGGGGTAAGGTGCAGGCCTGGTGGCTCTAAACAAAGGAGCTATGTGCTTTTCCATTCCAACTGCTACAGAAGACAAGAGCTGGGGAAATAAAAAGGAATCATTCAAAAAATTGAAGAGCAGGGAAACGCCACTCCTTTTCATTTGAGGTAGTGTGACTGGAAATTCCTGCTCTGGTGAACAGGTAAGCCTATCCTGGGAAACAAGGGGGAGGGAGAGCAGATACAAGGTTTTACCGAAAACAATCTGACTCCATTTGGGTGGTTACGAAGCAAGCTATGCTTACAAATGTCTGTTTTAAATGGTTCTAACTTGTCTTTGACGCCTTGATAAGTTGAAGAGGAATTCACTGCCTGCTGCTGCTGTTTAGCCGGAGGTCATTGTCTGCAAGGCCAGTTCAGTTATGAAGCTCAAGGATGCACGAACAACAGTTTTAATAACCAAAAACTTACAAAACATAACAGAAACAGGAGAAAAGTTAGTGTGTGTAGTAGTGCAGAATCTGTCACTCCTTTACACTGATTCCCCCCCTTCCCCCTAGTCTTTTATTCACATTTGGGATAAAACTTTCGGGAATGGATTCTGGTTTATAAATATACAGACAGGAGTGGTTATAATATAGACAGTGGAGTGGGGGTGGGGGGTATTCGTTCCATTAAGGCCTTGTCTATACACAGAGTTGCACCAGTTTAACTACGTGTGTTTGAAATTGCAACTTTAGTTAAGTGCAAAGAAGTCTGTATGGGTGTTTTTTTAATATTCATTTAAGTTAGCCACTTAAGAAATGACTTTATACTAAAATAAGCCATTCATAAACTGAACTAAAGTTCCCCACACTTTTTTGCATGGCTTAACTATATTGTATCAAAATTAATTTTAATTTACTCCGCTATCTCATGTCCATAAGGCAGACAAGCCCCCTGAGAATCCCAGGCAGCACAGTAAGGACTCTCTTCTCCTTGTAGCCATGTGCAAATAGAATATGCTTTGCCAGCAGTATTTCCAACCACTCACAAGGATGCGGGGTCCCAGGTGCACGCGCTTGGCTTGGTTACATCGAGAATGATGGCTGGTTGGTCCATGTGGTGAAGATATGAGTACACAGACCTTAGGTAACAGATTGTACTGGATGGAGGGTATCAGCAGGAGTTTAGGTGAGGGGAGCGAGGAGTCGGGGAGGGCAGAGTGGAAGAGGTGGGTCTTGAGGAGGGATTTGAAGATACGAAGGGAGGAGGTGAGGCGGATGTGGGCAGGGAGGGAGTTCCAGGCATGGGGGCAGCTAGGGAGAGGGATGAAGGTGGTTAGGGGAGCAGGGGAGGCGTGGGAGGGCGAGAGAGGAGGAGCGGAGTTCATGGACTGGAGTACGGAGGGAACTTAGCGCAGAGAGGTAGGGGGAAGCAAGGATTTGAAGAGCTTTATACTTGAAGACTAGGAGCTTGTGCAGGATTCGTTCAGGAATGGGGAGCCGGTGAAGAGAGGAGAGGAGGGGCTGCACATGGTCGAAGAGTGACGGGCGAGGTGGATGACCCTGGCAGCAGAGTTAACACTATGTTGGCAGACCCTGGCACTATGTTGTCTGACAAATGTTTGTCCTGTTTATTAACCCATTTTGTGCTGTATTTCTTTAGTTTATCCACCTGAGCCAACACCATGTGGCTTTGACAATAATGAAGAAATTATTTATTTTTTTAAGGAAAATGCCCAGTTAGACTAGCATAAAAGTGACTAGCCCAATGAAGGGAGATGGTCCAAAGGGTTCACCTTTTTTTTAGATTTGCCTTTCTTTGCCTCTCATCCTATTCCATTCCTTCTGCTCGTTCCCTCCAACCCTTTAACGGAGTGAACTGTTTATTGCAGTAGGTGGCAGATCCTATTCTCTGATCATTGTATTGGGAGTACATGTTAAAAAATAGTGCAGCATTGGTGGAGTGAATGCATATGTGCCTAATTTGAGGACTAGAACATGAACATCAATGGAAATGCTCCTTTTGAAATAAAGTGAACTTAGAGGGTCACTGCATGCCCTTGGTTGAGGACGAAGAAGCCCGTTTCCAGAGCTACTGTAAGGTTGGGATGATACAGAGAGAGCGAGACACTTTTCCACTGTTTGACAGGTATACATGCACCCAATTTGAACAGAAAATTCCTTTCAGATAAATTTAGTGTTTATTCCTGGAGACAGTAGAACATATTAATACAAAACAACATTGATGCCACGGTCTTCTGTTTTTTGTCTGTTCCTTCCGGGGTAGGTAGTGTGTTTCAGAAAGTAGCTGAGAGATGGAGGCCCATATTTCAGGAAGAATTGGTGACAGCATCCCAAACAATGCTGTTGGGGTCCAGGGATGGCTGCTTAAAAAATAAAATCCCTTGTTTCTAAATAAGCCACAGCCTGTGCTGAGGAGAGGGAAAACGCAGCATGGTTGATTGTTTTTAAAGCTGCTTTTCCACCTCAGAGCATCCATGCTTAGCCAACTAAACAATACATGAGAAACAGCAAGAGCCTTCTTACAGTTCTTCCCACACTAGCAGTGGGATTAACAGTAAGGTCCCAGGTATCTGAAAGACCGCTTCCTCCCTTATGTCTCTTCATGGCCCCTGTAGGTCAACTGAGGATGCCCTCTTGCAGGTGCCATCTCCCTGTGATGTTTTTTCAACTAGGACCCACAGGGAGACCCTAGTCTTGGTAGCTGTCCCATGATTATGGAACACCCTGCCCTTGGGGGTCTGCCTACGATCGAGCCTGTTCGTCTTTCAGAAGTGATGTAAGACCTTTTTATTTGGCCAGACATTTGGCAGGGAGGAGTAAAGCAGACATGGATTGGGTGGGAGGTGTAGGGGTGGGGGATGGGTGTGTAATTGGGGGGGTTGTATTGATTTTAATTGCTGTTTTATTTCCTTTTTTTAATTGTAAGCTACCCTGAGCCTGTGTGGGAAGGGCAGCATAGAAATATGATTAAATCTTTTTAAAAATAGGATCAGCAAATGCTACCATCAGTGGTGGTCATCTTCTTTCCTTCTGATTTAAGCTGGGGAACTAAATGGAGGAGTCTCAGAGAGAGGGAAACAGCTTGCAAAGCAATAAGCTTGAGAAGCAGCCAGCTTTGTTCAGTCAAAGAAAGCTTGCAGATATCTAGTGAGAGACCCATTCTGCTGATCAGTTCTTCACATGGTAATTTCACTCCAAGTGTCTAACAGCTGCCAGAAAAAAAATGTTATTTTAAATGTATTAAGTACATAGCCCTTGGTTTGGGGAACTGAGGAATTCCCTGATATAGAATATCCTAGTGTTAAAAGCTGCAGCCTTTTACATCATTGGCACTTGTGAGCAGAGCATGTGATCGTGTACACCTTGGGCGGCTGCAGCAGAACTTCCATTACCATCAGAAATCTTACCTTTCAGGCGGAGGGTTGAGCAGGTTCCCTGCAATCACCTTCTCGATTTGGTATCTGCTGTAAAGTGAAGTCTTCCTAAAACAGGAACCAGTCACTCCTTCTCTGACTAATTTTTTTTAAATACTCCAGAGGTATCCATGGGTATGCAAATTAATAGAATATAATTTCAGCACCTTTCTTTGACTGAGGACACTCAGAGTCTGCATGGTAGAGCTGCATTGGTACAGCATTTGGCAGCTATTTTGTGATGTTACTTGAAGGACAAAAGACCGGGGATGTAGAGGTTAGCAGTCTCAAAGGGTTGATAGAGTATGTTCAGTAGGCTCTTTTTATCCCTTATTGTTTTCCACCTCTGAAGGGATGTCGTCCATAAGACCTGAGGATCCCAATGCACTGGAACCTGTTTGGAATATATTTTACTGAGATGTTTGTGACTAGGATCAAATATGCTTCTTAAGGGCTTTCCTACAGGAGAAAAGGAGAGGGGGAAATAGGTTTATGTTTTTTGTTGCATTGCAGTATACAAATAACCCTTGAAACTAACATTGGGTTGTGAGATTTAATTTTAACTATATATTTTAATAAAAATGTGATTTCTGTTGTATCAAAATATTTTGGACCAAATTTTGTTGAACTTAGAAAAAAATCAGCAGCTTTACTATTAACACTTGTATTCCAAATCGTCACTTAACATGCAAAAACGCAAAATTTGAAACTTTCTTCAAAATAGGATTTTGGGAATTTGTGTAATTTTTGAATTTGAAATTTCAAAACAAATTTTGAGATCAGTTGTAAATTATATTTTAGACCAGCTGTATTTGAAATTGAAATAAAAACTTAGCCTGATGAAGTCGGGAATGTAGTGAATCTTTTGTTTGTTTGTTTTTTACTTAGGAATTATTAGGCATGTTAAAGTTTGTTTTCCTGAGGACTTACTAGAGAAAGAAAGGTATTTCAAGTATTCTCATTACTTAATTGAAGGAGAGAAATATTGCATGTTTCCCAGCCAAACGTTTCTCAGCCATTTAATTAAGCTGAGTTTGTGTCTTTTTCACTTCTCTCTGGTATATGAAAAGAGAGAGAATAAGAACCCAGGGGACTATAGACAAGTTAGCTGGTAAGTTACTAAAATATATCATACATTGTGAGCACCTAGAAAGAAGCAGGGAGTTAAAGAATAGCCACCATGGATATGTTTAAAAATGCCAAACGAAACTTCTTTAATAAAGTGATTAGCCTAGTGAACAGGGGGGTTGTAGTCAATCTAATACATCTCAATTTTAGTAAGCCATTTGACACTGTTCCACATGACCTCCTCATAAGCAAGCTAGGGAGATGTGGAAAGATGGAACTAATATTAGGTAGGTACACAAATGACTGAAAAAGTCGTATTCAGATAGTAGTCATTAATGGTTTGCTATTGAACTGGGAAGAAGTAACAAGTAGGGAAGCTTTCAAATGCCATGATGATGCACCTTGAAAAACCATACAAAGCACAGTGTGGTGACCCATGGGGGAAGGGAAGGACAAGCAGCAATAGTTTAAACTAAAGAAAGAAAGATTTACATTAAATACTGGGAAGAATTTTTTTAACCATAAGAATAGGTTTAACCATAAGAATAGACCAAAATACCACAGAAGCTTGTGGAGTGCCCATCACTGAGAAATAAATAAATGGTTTGCACAAAGATCTGTCCAGGGTTTAGGTGTAATTGGTGCTGAATAAGAGATGGGAATGGGCTGTCCAGGCTTAAATAGCAGCCCCAGGCAACCATGGGGCTGTCCCAGATAGTAGTGGGCCTGACACATAAGGGTAGACTTATTCTTGACTTAATTTTCTGCACTGACCTTGAGACAGGGGTCCGATGATTGGGGGAGTGGGGAGTTCTCCCTTGCCGTGGTTGGACCATTACCTCCTGCGAGCCTCCATTCTGGCATGCGTGCCTGACCGTAGGGTTGTAAGACCAATTAAGATGGTCTGCCCCAGGAGACTTATGAAACCGAAAGGGTTTCAGAATGCTCTGGGGGAGATACCTGGTGACCTCGATGGTCGCTTCATCGATGACCTCACAGCCTTTTGGAACACATGGCTGGCTGAGGTCATTGAGCTGATGGCTCCCAGGCATCTGCTTCCAGCGTTCCATCACCACAAGTCCCCGTGATTCACAAAGGACCTGGAGCAGCTGAAGCACAAAGGGAGGCAGTTAGAGCGACGTTGGCATTGTATTTGATCCCAAGATGACCGGTTGCAGCACAGAACATTTTTGAGGGCCTATGCTGTGGCTGTGAAGGAAGCAAAGAAACAGTACTTGGCTTTCCTCATAGCATCTGCTCAGTCGCATCCAGCGGAGCTGTTCTGTGTGGTGAGGGGGTTGGTCAGTCCTCCCCGTCTCCGCCTGGAACTGGATTCGTCCAAGGCCTGCTGTAACATGTTTTTAGTGTACTTGCAGATAAAATCGCTTGCATTGGGCTTTACTTTGACTCCTCCTTCTCAGATGCAGTGGCAGAGTCAGAGGTTAGGAATGCCCCGTCTGATCAGGTTTTGCAGGATGAATTTCAATCAGTGACACCTGCCGAGGCGGTCAATGTCCTGTGGTCTGTTTGGGCCACAACTAGCTAATTAATTATTATTATAATAAACATTTATATAGCGCCAGACGTGTGACCTGGTGCTGCACAAAACATAGAAATAGACGCGGTACCTGCCTGTGGCTTACAATCAAAAAGACAAGGAGAGCGAGACAGGGAGAGGGGACAGTGGGAGAGACAGGGGAGAAGACTAACAAACATTCAAGCGGATGCGAAGTCTCTGGTGCGTGTGCTTAGTTTGGTTACAATCAGGTTGGTTACAGCAGTCTGTCTTAGAGCTGTCTCTTATACACATCTAGATGTGTATAAGAGACAGCAGGTAGAGTTGGAGCACCTTTGGTTTGCTGTGAAATCAAGCTATTGAACTGGGAAGAAGTAACAAGTAGGGAAGCTTTCAAATGCCATGATGATGCACCTTGAAAAACCATACAAAGCACAGTGTGGTGACCCATGGGGGAAGGGAAGGACAAGCAGCAATAGTTTAAACTAAAGAAAGAAAGATTTACATTAAATACTGGGAAGAATTTTTTTAACCATAAGAATAGGTTTAACCATAAGAATAGACCAAAATACCACAGAAGCTTGTGGAGTGCCCATCACTGAGAAATAAATAAATGGTTTGCACAAAGATCTGTCCAGGGTTTAGGTGTAATTGGTGCTGAATAAGAGATGGGAATGGGCTGTCCAGGCTTAAATAGCAGCCCCAGGCAACCATGGGGCTGTCCCAGATAGTAGTGGGCCTGACACATAAGGGTAGACTTATTCTTGACTTAATTTTCTGCACTGACCTTGAGACAGGGGTCCGATGATTGGGGGAGTGGGGAGTTCTCCCTTGCCGTGGTTGGACCATTACCTCCTGCGAGCCTCCATTCTGGCATGCGTGCCTGACCGTAGGGTTGTAAGACCAATTAAGATGGTCTGCCCCAGGAGACTTATGAAACCGAAAGGGTTTCAGAATGCTCTGGGGGAGATACCTGGTGACCTCGATGGTCGCTTCATCGATGACCTCACAGCCTTTTGGAACACATGGCTGGCTGAGGTCATTGAGCTGATGGCTCCCAGGCATCTGCTTCCAGCGTTCCATCACCACAAGTCCCCGTGATTCACAAAGGACCTGGAGCAGCTGAAGCACAAAGGGAGGCAGTTAGAGCGACGTTGGCATTGTATTTGATCCCAAGATGACCGGTTGCAGCACAGAACATTTTTGAGGGCCTATGCTGTGGCTGTGAAGGAAGCAAAGAAACAGTACTTGGCTTTCCTCATAGCATCTGCTCAGTCGCATCCAGCGGAGCTGTTCTGTGTGGTGAGGGGGTTGGTCAGTCCTCCCCGTCTCCGCCTGGAACTGGATTCGTCCAAGGCCTGCTGTAACATGTTTTTAGTGTACTTGCAGATAAAATCGCTTGCATTGGGCTTTACTTTGACTCCTCCTTCTCAGATGCAGTGGCAGAGTCAGAGGTTAGGAATGCCCCGTCTGATCAGGTTTTGCAGGATGAATTTCAATCAGTGACACCTGCCGAGGCGGTCAATGTCCTGTGGTCTGTTTGGGCCACAACTAGCTAATTAATTATTATTATAATAAACATTTATATAGCGCCAGACGTGTGACCTGGTGCTGCACAAAACATAGAAATAGACGCGGTACCTGCCTGTGGCTTACAATCAAAAAGACAAGGAGAGCGAGACAGGGAGAGGGGACAGTGGGAGAGACAGGGGAGAAGACTAACAAACATTCAAGCGGATGCGAAGTCTCTGGTGCGTGTGCTTAGTTTGGTTACAATCAGGTTGGTTACAGCAGTCTGTCTTAGAGGGCAGACAGTAGGTTTACAGGAATGACTAGCAGGCATTGGGAAAGGCAGTGAGAAAAAGTGGGTCTTGAGGAGGGATTTGAAGGAGCGGAGGGAGGGGGCAAGGCGGATGTGGGCAGGGAGGGAGTTCTAGGCATGGGGGGCAGCGAGGGAGAAGGGTCGAAGGCGGTTAGGTGAGCAGGAGGAGTGAGGGAGGGGACAGAGGAAGAGCGGAGAGCACGTGCCGGAGTGCGTAGGGATATTAAGTCTGAGAGGTAGGGAGGAGCTTGGTTGTGAAGTGTTTTGAACGTGACTACCCGGAGTTTAAACAGGATACGTTCAGGAAGGGGGAGCCAGTGAAGAGAGAAGAGGAGAGGCTG
>QEPC01002445.1:1031165-1042243 GCA_003113815.1 Sphenodon punctatus
CCCGGAGCTCCGCAAGGTAAGCAAGCACTGAACTTTAGTAGGGGTGATCCCTGGGGGCTTGGGGGGGTGTTAAACACACACACCCCAGGGATCGGGTCATACTTACCGGAGGCTGCGGGGACGCCGCGGCCGCTGGTGCTGGGGGGTGGGCTCGCCTCTGAGTCTTTTTTTAAACAAAAATCCAGGCTGGGAAGGGTGGGTGGGGGGTGTCCCCCCTTCCACCCGCGCAGCCTGGACTCGGGGAGGGTTTGGTTTTTTAAACTTTTTTGGTGGGGCTTTAAGTTTTTTTTTACATTGCAGCCATTTTTAAATGGCCGCAATGTAAAAAAAATCCGGTACCTGGAATCTGTAACCCGGACCGGATTTACCGGGTCGAATCCGATAATGCCGGTACGCCCGGTACCGGCATTATCGGATACCGGATTTACCAGTTTTCCCACCCCTAATCGCACAGAGTGGGCCTCGAAGGGAGGGGGAAGGGTTTTGAATTGACAGGGCTTGGCAAGGAGGAAACCCACGCCACCCCCCTGGCCCTCAGGGCGGGGTCGGTGAGAGAACAAAAGGCCCCCGGAACATAGAGTGGCTGGGGTAACAGAGTTGGAGGGTGAGATCCAGGTTTCTGTAAGAGCAAGGAGTTGAAAGGGGTGAGAAAGGAAGAGATCATGGATGAAGGGGGCTTTAACCATGGAAGAGCAGCAGTTCCAGAGGGAGCAGGAGAAAGGTAATTGGTGTCGGGGAAGGCATAGGATGTGGGTGAGATTGGGGGATGTGAAGTGGGCAGGTTTGCAGGGTTTGGGACTTTTGGGTGAGGGGAGGTGCGGTGGTGGTGGTGGGTTTACAGGGAATGGGCAAGGTGGGATGAGGGTGAGGAGGGGGAGAGGGCATGGGCGAGAATAAGGGGTAGGTTGGTTGGAGAGAGGCCACTGGGGGAGGAAGAGGGAGAAGGAGAAGTAGGGGAGCCATCAGCAGGGTGAGAAGAAGAGGGGAAACAGAGGGTGAGGAGATATGGGGAGGCATCCTCGGTGGCAAGCAACAGTCTGGGCAACAGAGCAGGTAACCTGGCCTGTGGATGGCCCCCGGAGCGTTCACTCGATGTCCGGCGGTGATGGCAGCAATAATCAGACGAGGCTGTGTGGCGTGGGCGTCGTCAGGGGGGTGGCTCCTCACACCGGCCTCACAACGGCCACAAAACGGCCAGCGCCCTTTTGTCATTGCCCTTCGGGCACCACCCACGGACTGCCACCCGCTGTGGCAGCCCTCTGGGGTACTGGAGCCTTGCAGGTTTCCTTAGGAGTGTTGGAGTGGGGCGGGGCTGGAAGGCTAGGCAGCTGCAGTCTCTTCTTACCTGAGAGAGGAACCGTCCTGGTTGGTTAAGGCCTCCAGGGAGACATTGGGGCCGGTGCTGACTGGGGTAGTTAACACCTGCCTTCGAGAGGGGAGGGTGCCGGATTGCCTCAAGGAGGCTGTGATCTGGCCCTTCCTCAAGAAACCATCTTTTGATGTGGATGCTCCGGCAAGTTACTGGCCTGTCTCTAACCTTCCCTTTTTAGGGAAGGTTATTGAAGAGGTGGTGGCCCGGCAGCTGCAGGTACATCTCCACAGCGGTTTTCTTGATCCCACGCAATCGGGCTTTCACCCAGGTTATGGCACAGAAACTTCACTGGTGAGCTTGGTCAATGACCCCCTACTAATTCTACTGGATCTATCGGTGGCTTTTTGATACTGTGAACCATGAGATGTTGGTGACTTGCCTGCGGGACCTGGCTGGGGTGGACGGAACCATTTTGCAGTGGTTCTGTTCTTACCTCGCCAGGAGATCACAGCAGGTGGTCCTAGGGGACTGTACTTCCTCCCTTGGGGCTCTCTCTTGTGGGGTCCCGCAGGATTCCATTCTGTCCCCTCTCTTATTCAATGTGTATATGAAGCCGCTCAGAGAGGTCATGCGCAGCTGGGGAGTACGTTGCCATCAATACGCAGATGACACCTAGCTGTACTTACTTTTTCATCTGACCCAGGCCCTGCCATCTCCTTGCTGTCCCAGTGTTTGGCTGCTGTGGGGGATTGGATAAGGTCAAGCTAATTGAAACTCAGTCCCGATAAGACGGAGATGATGTTGGTGGGTGGGGTCGTTGATCTGGGAGAGGGGAATACTCCCATTATAAGGGGTGTTCGCCCATCATTGGTTCCATCTATGCGGAGCCTAGGGTGTTCGTGGATTCACAGCTACACCTGGATTCACAGGTGTTGGCTGTGGCTAGAGGCGCCTTTCGCCAATTACATCTGGTGAGAAGGCTCTACCCATATGTCTCAGACTCTGACCTCACCACCCTCATCCATGCATTCATCACCTCGAGACTAGACTATTGCAATGCGCTCTTCGTGGGGCTGCCCCTGGTGACGGTTCGGAAGCAGCAGCTGCTGCGCAGAATGCCACGGCCCATCTCCTTACGGGGACGGGTCACAGGAAGCACATTACACCAGGCTCCGGGATCTGCACTAGCTGCCTGTTGTCTTCCAGGTTTGATTCGAGGTACTGTTTTGACCTTTAAGGCCCTAAACGGCCTGAGCCCTGCTTACCTGAAGAATCACCTCACTCTCTGGGACCCTGAGCGAACCCTGCAGTCATCTGGGAGCGCCCTCCTGGAGGTCCCACAATTTCAGGGGGCCCAAACAGACAGGCAGGTGTTCTCAGCAGCCACACCGTCACTTTGAAATGCCTTACCAGTGGTGGTCCACCTCAGCCTGAATCTTCTCACCTTCTGACGAAGTTGTAAGACCTGGCTCTTCCATCAGGCGTTGGGGGGGAGGGGGCAGGGGAAAGGGGGATAGGTTGAACCACTTTGATTTGATCTGATTTTATGCTGTTACTGTTGTTTTATGTATATTTACTTTGTGTTTATTTATTTTTATATTATTGTTTTTATTGAATGTGAGCCGTCCCGAGTCGCTTTGGTGAGAGGGGCGGGATAGAAATGTTTTAAATAAATAAATAAACTGTATGGGGAAAAGTTCACAGGCTTATTTTAAAATGTTAATTTCACCTGTTTTATTTTTACTTTAGAAACACCAGAAATGTCATAGAATGGTCACTGATCTTGTTAGAGAAATTCCTTTGTGGCAGTGGGGCTCAGGTGTGTATTGTGCACTTTCAAACACTAATTGCAGAGGCAGGAGAAAAGTTGACTCTTGAGCAAAGGCATGGTTTTCCATGTGCATTCCTCAGGCATCACAACTAAAACAAAACCTCAGAGTTGAAGCAGTCTCCCTTAGAAGCTTCATCTACACTTAATTGGGAAACAGTTGAGTTCAGGTAATGAGAAGAAGCCGAACCCAATCTAAACTTGAACCACTTCTAGGCCAAACAAAGCTTCACTCACTCAATCAGCTTCAAACTCTTTTGGCTCTTCCGATGTCACATTCTTTCTCCAATCATTGTAGATCTTTCCAGGCTGGAAAAGATCCTCATTCTTTAACAGTTGTTTTTAATATTACAGTGGGGATGAAAGGCCACAATAAAGATTCATGTTCCAGTGTGTGAAATGCTACACAGAAGTGTACCAAGACCTGCCTTGGAAGTACTTTAACCAGTTTGCAGGAAGCAGTTGACCATTACTGTTTGCTAGTCTGTGTGAAGGCTCGGTCACTCATTGGCCAAATGTTCATCAAATAACTGACAGTGTCTTGGAAAAACAGAGCAACAGGCTCCTTGATTCATTTCCATGTAGCAAGTGTTGCACATGACTGCGCAGGTATCAACTTCTGATCTGGCAATGACCAGTGAGAGAGAAAAACATGAGAGGAAAAGGCCCCAAGAGGAACGTTCTAGTGTGTCCTCTGGTCCGGAGTGATGCACTCTGGGGTACTGTCAAGGGATGCAAGTGTGGGTAGAGCTGCTCACTATCTGTTCAACATCAAATTAAACACATTTAAAAAGTTCCCTGCTTGCTTGAAAAAAGTAAAAGTAGTATATGACTGTGCATCTGATGGACAGTATGTACAGAGTTCTCAACAGCAGCTGTTCTAGAACAGGGTGCAGTTGTCTGCAAAATGGAGGCAAGTAAGAGCTCCATGGCCACCTGTTTGTCATGTTGGCAAGCCTTTGTCTCAAAAAGCCAAGGCACTTAATGTCATGGGCAAGGAATGCAGTAGACGGATTTGGATTGTTTAACTAGAAGAGACTAAGAAAAGGTATAATGCATCCATATTAATGGGGCTGTCTAAAGCACCTTGAATGCTGTGTGGCCTTTTACTCACCAAAGATCCCAGAGGGCTCTGCACAAACTGAACGGCTGCTAAAGTTCTGCTGATTTGTTTTCCTGTCTCCACATTAAATATTTATTGCTTTAATAGGGGGAATGGAGGGATCCCAGAATATAAATCTCAAGCATGCCTCTTTCCTTCTCCCCTACCCCTACTCCCACTCCAGTAAGTTCTGTAGTCAAGCAGACTACCTGTTCTGCTGAGGAAGATGGAACAGGATGCCTGTGGGATGCCTCAACACCCCTCTTTCACTTAGTCAGAGAGTCACTAGCAGTTGATGTGAGGCATCTGGCAGTTCACAATCATTACTCATTACTACTTGTCTTAAGCTACCTTATGCTTAACCAACACAGTGATAGTTTAAACAATGATACCCTAGACAGGCTCTTGTTACACTTACTGGAAAACCTCCTGTCATGAAGAAAATATAATACTTATTCTTTTTCTTTGTTTTCAGTCCATTAAATACATTTTTTCATTCAGAATGTTGCTTTGCACTCCACAATTACTTAAGTTCCTTTGCCTTTTGGGAGGGATTTTGTCACAGACCTTCTGAAAATCTGAATAATGTGAACAGGTTTTTCATTATTCATTTGATTTTTATTAGTAAGTTCGAAGATTCTAATAGAGTAGGAAAGGATAACTTTCCTTAGCAGAAACTGGTAGATAGATACTCTTTTATCATATTCTTTTATATATCGTGTCATTCTATTTTTAATTATCATTAACCTGTTCCAGGTACAGAAGCAAGGCTTATTTATCTGCAGTTCCCCATTGAGAACCTTTTAAAAAATAAATAAATATAGGTACATTATTTGTTGCCTTCAAATCTCTTAACCGTGACATTTAATCAGTTTATGGGTAGGTAGTTGAGGTGGCCTATTTTTGTTTTATCACTTCTTATTCTCTGTTTTTCTGTATCTCAATTATATACACTCAGTATCCTTTTCGTGCTCTGGGGTCTGGTAGGTTAGCCACACTAGGATGTTGATGCGTATTCTTGAAACTTGGAACCTGTAGCCACACAGATTCAACTTAGTGATTCTATGCATTCAGTTTTTATCTCACCACTTGATACTATGGATATTTTTTAGGTTATACCTCTGCTGTCTTGCCCATGTGATCTCTGTCATTTGTATCAAACTGATTTTTGATATTGCAACATGTTTCTTTAATGTCTGTCTTGTTAAGTTGTTCTAGTGCCTTTGTTTCTTTTTTGGGGGGTGTCTCAGATCCCAGGCTCTGCTGGCATGGAAGTGAGATGGATCTTGACTCTGAGTTTAACAGACCCAAGATTGTGTATTTTCCTACTACATCAGACAGCTACATTCATTATTGATGCGTTGTCCCTTCGATGATAAAAGTTGTGAAAGAAGAGACATTCGCTAAACCGTAGCTGCTACTTCTACTGCACTTGATATTTACCCATTCATGGCACTTCTGGTTCTGAGGTATATCAGGATGACCCCAGGTGATTGCTGACCAAGCTTGTTACTTAAACAGAAAATTCAAAGCCACTCATTTCTTCTTCCCCACTACATAGGTTACAGGTGCATTTAGTCATTTTTTTACCTGCAGCAAACAGGTGACACTTGATAACTTCTATATAGTGCAGTGTATATCTCTTGTTGCACAGGTGAACAGTTGTGTATTTTTTTCATACTGCAACATATTTATTTATTTATATTTATTGGCCGCCCCCTCATGCCTACGGCATCCTGGGGCGGCTCTCAACAATTAAAACAATGATAAAATACATAAAACAACATCAATATAAATAATTAAAAACTACCCCCCTACCCCCACCCCAAAAAAGAAATCCCCCCCTCCCTCCCTTTCCTCCGAAGGCCTGGGCGAACAGCCAGGTCTTACAAGCTCGGCGAAAAGCCATCAGACCCAGGACCAGGCGAGCTTCCTCCGGGAGGGAGTTCCAGAGCCACGGCCCAGCCACCAAGAACACCCTATCCATTGTGGCCCCCTGTTTAACACGGGGGACCTCCAAGGCACCCCTGGCAGACCGCAAGGGTCGCCCCAGGGTGTGGTAGGCGAGGCGGTCCCCAAGGTATGAGAGGCCCAGACCGTATAGGGCTTTATAGATCAATATATAGTTTCTAAATCTGTCTTTAGAACTCCATGGTGGTCCCACTCCCCTTCATTGCCTGGGTTATGGAGCATGCAGTCTTACACACAAAATGATGCGTAGAGTTACACTTCGACTTTTGGATTTTGGATTCCCTAATGCCACCAATAACAAGGAAGACGTTATGTGATGGTGCCTATATTTTTATTTAGTAACCATTCGATGTTTGATACAGCATGTAAAAAATGCATCAAACCACGTTCGGTTGCAGTATTTGTCAGTTTCTAGTTAACAAGGAAGGCTTTACTGCTTTCCCATATTTTCTCTTTTATTGCAAAGCAGTGACTTGTTTTTGCTTTGTGGCCTGAATCAGAGAACTTCTTCATGAGGTCAGTGAAAGGTCAGGGTGATCAAGCCAGAGTAACTTTTATTTTTACTTAGCTAAGGTTTGGGGAAAAGCTTGTCTGGTCTGATAGAGAATTTCATTGTGCTGGATTAACTTTCCCCTTGAATGGTTGTTTTATGGCACATCCAAACAAGAGATTGTAAATTGGCTGACAGTAGCAAACCCGACCAATGTAATTAAAGCCAGCTGTCTGGGCAGGGAGTCAGCAGCCCAGGGCCAGCCACAGGCCATCCTCTACCATCATCTTTTCTCACTTGTGCTCAGTCCTGACTAAAGCTGCTTGCCGACGTTCTGGAAGGGTTGGGGACTAACGCGAGTTTAACTCATGTTAGCATGTTCACCTAAAAATCCCCACTCGTGTGTGCAGGGGGTTTAGCGTTATTTTCCCAATCTCCCGTTAAATTCAGTAACATGATACAGGGCTCAATGGGTGCTTGCTGACATTCTGGGAGGGGTTGGGACTAACATGACTAACTCACATTAGTGCAGTCACATAAAATCCATTTTTAGTGTTATTTTCCTGTTCTCCCGTTAAATTCAATAACATGATACAGGGCTGGATTTTGAGCTGGCCCAAGGGGTGAGCCCTGGGTAACAGCTAGCAAGGGAGGCCAAGGTGGGTGAGTCTCAGTCTAGAAGAAACTTGGCTGGTGGGGAATAGGCCAGACCAGGATGTCTAGTGACTGAAGCGAGCATATGAGATTAGGATAAAGCCTGACACTGTAAATAAAGAGCACAGAGGTGGAACCAGGACTGTGTGAACTGGTCTATGGTAGAGATCCTGCAGGGACTCCGGGACTATGCTGCCCAGTTACAGGGGGTCCTCTCATGAACTCTTTTTTTGAATTTCCAATGCCAGGCTGCCCAGCTTCTGTAAGAATCACAAAAAGCAGAGACATCATTTGTAGATGACTTCTAATAGCCCTTTGTACTGAAAGGAATCCAAGGGACAAATGAGGTGGCGTGCCTCAATTTACCCAAACGGGATTCCAAGGGACCAATGAGGTGGCGTGCCTCAATTTACCCAAACGGGATCGAAGGTTGCAATTAACAAGCCAAAGTATAGAGGTACAACTCAGTTTTATTGAATAGACACTTAACATCTGGACATGGCAGTGTACTCAGTTACAAACCCCAGTAACCCATGATATCTTACGTGTCAGAGGCACAGTCCGAGACGCAGGCTGGTTCAGAGGAGAAGGGGAGAGGGCCCAGCAGATGGCTGGCCCGGGGGTCTCTGGATCTTTTGAGAGCGACGGTAAGGGTCAAAAGCCCACACGGCTCACTGCAATGCTAGTGGCCGCTAGCGCTAATGACAAGGGGCAAGGGGCTGAACTTTCCCTTTTATAGCTTCATTTATTAGGGATACATGTTGCAGGGTCCCCTTTGCCAGGTGCAGAGAATAAGCTGGCTATTCATAATGCTATCACTTGGAGCACGGCCACCAAGCTATTTTGGAGTTCTCAGGGAGTTTTAGGGAGTTACTGTTTATTTGTAGGGGAGGGCACCTCGCTTTCTTACAAACTCCCTTTGTTTCTCTTAGGCCTATTTCTGTGTTCTCAGAGATAGTGGCTGTCTAGGGTTTTTTATTGTGGCCTTGGAAATACATTTTCTGCTTAGAAAGTGATTTTGACAACTTTATTCTCATGGGCCTAGTTGGATAGTGTCAGCCTGAGACCTGTGGCTGAAGAAACTGAACTGAGTTGTCCAAACCTGATCCTGCTTGTGTCTCTGATCATGGCCAATATTGCCTAATTGATACATAACAGTACCTAAAAGTTTTGTGCAAATTCTAGTCCTGCTGTGGTGCAGAAGTCCTAGAAGGTGGAGTTAGGGGCACATCTCAAGGATGTAATTGAGGTCCAGCAAATGCAGTTAACTGCCCTGGTGGTCTTCAAGAAAGCATTTCAAGCTCCTTTCTCAGACATGCTTAGTTTCTGCCCTGAACAGTTGGGTAATTTTTTACTCAGTGCTATTAAGCAGATGCTACTTTCATTGCTGGGTGGCATGATTACATTCAGATCCATTAGCTACCTCATGGAGGGGTTTGTAATGTTTTTGGCTGCTTGCTCACATTACTGCACCAGGGAAAACGTAGAAGAAGGAAGCTCATGGCGGGGGAACTAACGTGAAGCTTGGAACGTGGGCGTGGGGTTAAAAGTGTTGTATGACACATCTCGCATTTGTTTTCATTTACGCATACCGGGGTTGGATTTTGCACCCTGCTTTCCATGATTGAAAACAATGCAAGACATGTCATATGATGCTTTTAACCCCATGCCCATGTCCCAAGCTTCATGTTAAGTTTCCCTGTCGTGAGTTTCCTTCTCGTAAGTTTCCCCCGGTGTGGTAGTGTGGACAAGCACCTTCAGAAGTACTTTGAGTTCCATTGATAGAAAGAACTACAGAAATGCAGTGTTGCTATTTGTTTACTTACTAATAATTAGATGTACTGTTCCAGAATGCCAAAGGAAAGCCTGAGGAAGGGCCCTATTTCACCCAAAAGCTTACATGGTCTCTCCAACAGAAGTTGGTTCACTAAAAGAGATCACATGAACTACTTTGTCTCCATCTCTTACATTTGACACCAACACGGAGATGGTGTTTTGTTTGTTCCGTTCTGCTAAATTGTGGCTAGTTGCTGGGCTGAGGCTAAGGGCGTTAACAAAGGAGACACTAGCCCACACCAGGCATGTCTGTGTGATGCCGGTTAGGTTGCATCGAGCCTCACACGCGTATAGGACCACCAACACCATAGAATTGCAGGCAAAAAGCCTAGTGTTCCTAGGAGCAACCACTTCCTGCCCCTCCTCCCACCTCTTCATTCTCGCTGATGTGCACACAATGTCTGCCTTAAAAGCTCAACGTGCACCAAATTCAAACATGCGTTGTCCCAGCTCGTCCTGGTTTGCGGCATGTGTCCAACACTCGCTCTTCAGAATCTGTTGCCTTCTCCAGAGCAACTTCCGCAGTCTTTTCATTGCTGTGACCATGGCTCAGAATGACAGCCAGGCAATTATGGTAAGTTAATGCACCTGGCAGAGGCTTGTTTACACAGTTGTGTGATAAAGGGTTCCATTTATTGCTATCTAATTATGTGGGGGGGGGGGTTCTTCATTGTGTTCACAAGTGGCCAGGGAAGCAGCAGGATACTCCCCAGGACACAGCAGCACTGGATGTAGACAGTATACTTGGGAAGTGGGTGGGAAGGCACCGTGGGTTTGGGGAGGGGGAGAGGCATCATGGAGAAATGGCAGGGGAGGGAAAGGCACCATGGTGGACTGGAAGCGGAGAGGTACCGGGGGGAGAGGCACCGTGGCAGGACAGTAGGCTGGTGGGGGAGGGAAAGCATAGCAGGGTGGCAGGCAAGGAAAAAGCACCATGGTGGGTTGGCAGGGAGAGTCTGTCACCATGGTGGGATGGGAAGGTGGGAGTGGGGTGGGTTTTAAAGTTGTTATATTTTCCTGAATCCGTGGTTTCTGTGCTTATTCTGGGAAAGGTGGGAGGTTTGGAGAAGTGGGGGCACTGGCGAATGACTGCATGGCATAGCAATATCACTTTGAGGAGTGGGTGCACCAAAAATGGGGTGGGGAGTCCTCTGGCCAGGCACTTGCACGTGGGGGCAGTGGAGAATGTTGGTAAGGCATAGGATTAAGTTGCTTTGAGAGCTGGAAGAACTTGCCCTTGAGGGTAACGAGGGGTGGGCCATAGTAGCCAGTAAGGCATGCCTGTGCCTCTGCATTTCCTGTTGCCATTTCCAGGCCCAGCTAGCCTGTGAATGCCAATAACAAAATGAAGAACTTCAGGGCTGCAGCCAGCTCGCCTGCAAATGTCAACAGAGAATGCACAGGGAAAAGAAAGGGTGGGAAATAGCACGGGGTGGGGGACTAGATGTGCCAGAGGAAACCACACTGGAAACATTTCCAAAGGCTTTATTGAACTTTTTAAAAAAAGTTTTAAAATGGCTTTATTAAACTTTTTTAAAGGATCATTAAAGTGTCACAGATTTGTGCTAGCATTGCAGTTGATGTGCCAACACAAGGTGTCCCTGATCTCTCCAGCTATGCGCTGCTCTGCTCTGCTCTTCTCAACTGGTCCTGGAACAGGGCACCGCTTCACTGTGGGGTGGGGAGAGGGTTTTTTAGCATGGCCCTGCCAGTCTCCCAGACATTGTGGAAAACTAGGGGTGGGAAACCGGTAGAATCCGGTATCCGATAATGCCGGTATCGGGCGTACCGGCATTATCGGATTCGGCCCGGTAATCCGGACCCGGTACCGGATTTCGGGGTACCGGTTTTTTTACATTGCAGCCATTTAAAAATGGCTGCAATG
>QEPC01002445.1:1072270-1084884 GCA_003113815.1 Sphenodon punctatus
TGTACATTTATTTTAAAAAAAGATAATGGAAAATGTAAAGTGCAGCTGTAGCAGGATTACTTTAGCTGCTTTAGCACTAAATTAGCAGTTAAATAAAGCACAGTTTAGAAGAACTAGCAGAAAAGTTCAAACACTTACACAAAAACCTTCTTACGTTATCCAACATCGATGGTATTCTATGAATTAAGAGGAAGGAATAGGACTCTCTCTCCTCGAGTCGCGATGCGGTGCTTTGTCGCAGAGCGCGGAAGATCAGAGTGTGTTAACAAACACAGACACTGGCGGCGTGGCTCCAACAGTCACTCACTCTCACTGCGATTGGGGATCAAGAGGGAGAAACAAGCTTCAAACACACCTATTTATAGTTAATGGTGAAGGCAGGACATGTCTCTCTGGGAAAGCCCTAGCTAATGAAATTGCGCATGTGGGTGTCGTCAACAGGGTCCGAGCATTGATCATGCCGCCGGGTCTCACGATACCTTGTATTCCGGGTGGTGGAAACATGATACAATGATCAGATAACCACAAAGATTCCGCGATCGACGGAAAGGGGAGTTGGTGCCTCTTCTTATTGGAATCCTCAAAAGTTCTGTTTCCGTTCACCAGTTCAAATGCTGCGGCACCATTAGTGGCAAACCGCAGTCGCAGCCATCGGAGAGCTGTCTGCCGAACCGTGCCGCGATGTGCGGAATAGGGGTTTCCGTCGGTAACAGCTGCCGCAGCGGCATACCGCTACAGCCCTATTTGTGGCCTTTCTGGACCTCAGCTCAGCATTCGACTCAGTTAGTAGAAACATTTTGTGGGATAATTTCTGTTTGCAGGAGGGGCGGGGTAGAAATTTATAAAATAAATAAAAAATAAACTAGGCCATTTGTCTGTTGACAAAAGGCTTTTGTTTCTACTCCAAAGGCTCCACACAGATTCCTCTTTGGTAGTCAAGTCCAGCAGACAGGGTTATTTAACAGATAAGATCTCCACCTTCTCTGGGGTAAGACAAGGTTGTGTACTTGCCCCCTTGTTATTTAATCTGTTTATTAACAAAGTTATTCCGCTGCTTGCCTAGTCAAAATATTTCCCTCCCAAATTGGCCTCTCATCACATAGGATGTCTCCTTTATGCAGACGACATTGCCATCATGTCCCAAACTCGTGTTGGCCTAAACAGGCAACTTGAATGTTTTGCAGACTATTGCAAGTTTAATAAACTATTTATGAACTATGAAAAATCTAAAGTAATAGTCTTTTCCAAAACTAGAAAGATATTTAAATGGGTCCTGAATGGTCATTACCTCCAGCAAGTAAATGCCTTTAGGTATCTGGGCCTATGTTTCAAGGCCACGGGTAGGTGGAAGGAATGAACACCGCAAAAGGGCATTCACTTCTTCCAAGGGATCTGCTCTGGCTATCCAGAAGCTATTTGGGAGTACCGGGCAAAATGCCCTAGATTTAGCAATAAGGGTCTTCAACAGTAAAGTTCGGGCCCAGTTCCTATATGGTGCTGAACTATGGGTGCCTCTTTCTTGCTTAAATTTGAATAGAGTACAATCTCAATTCTTGCAAGGGCTTACAAGGGCCCCCAAAGGCACTCCTATTGCTGCAATCAGGGTCGAGGTTGGGCAGTGCAGTTGGACTGAAATGGCATGCGGGCTTGTGCTAAGGTTCTGACTGAGACTGCTTAGATCTCGGGAAATAGGGCTCGTTAAATTTTGGCTGGATGAGCCATTCAAAGACCAATGGATCAAGGACATAGAGGCCTTTTTGTTAAATTTAGGCTTCTCGCATGATTATTTGGAGGGGAAGGATCTGAATGTTGTTAAAACAGAAATTCTGGTTAGGTACGCTGATGTGGCCGGGCAAGAAGAAATTGCCAAGATCAGGGCTTCCTCCCATATGGTTTGCTACCTACCCCTGATGCCAAAACGGGGGCTTATGGCCTCCTATTTAACCTCCTCACTGTCTCCGAAGGGGAAATTCTTGTTCCTCAGTGCCAGCTTCAATGCCCTCTCTACTATGGTGCTTGAGGTTCGATTCTGAGCTATCAAGTTCTCGGATAGGTTTTGTCCATTTGATCATTTGGTGACCGAAACAGCAGACCACATCATGTTCTCCTGTCATTTGTATGACCATTTATATAGGGAATTTTTATCCCCGTTCTTGCTGCAGTACCCTGGTAGGACCGACCTTGGGTTATTGTTCCTTGTTCTTCCTGATGTAGACCCAGAGATTACATCAAGGGTCTCCAAATTTTTAATTCTGGCATTGAATTGCCGTCACCATTTCCTGCAATTTCTCTTCTCTACAGGGGATGAGGAGGCAAGTTGTGGCACTCAGGTTATTTAGCTTGCACCCTTATATGCATGCTGCTTTTGATTTTTAGATTGTGTTTTTGGAGTCATTCTCTACCATGGTCACTGGTTGAGTCCAGAGGTTGGGGATATGAACCTGGTGCTGTGGATACTATTATTGAAACAGATGATTATTACTTTGGGATTGGCAGGAGATTTTATTGCTCAGAATTCATGGCTGATTAATGGTCTGTGTATTTCTGTAAGACTTGGACTCCCTGTTGTTCTCATATTTTGTACATAGGGGAGTTTATTGAATTATTATTGTCATTTGTTTTTCCTCTTTGTATTGTGGTGTTCTTACTTTTTTATATTTTTCTATATTCTTTTTCTCTTTGCAATGACCACCAGCCATGCATAATAATAAATTGATTGATTGACTGAGGCCCACACTACGTGACTCCGGGTGGAGTCTAGACCCAGCATGGCGGGGACTCGCACATGCTGTGTCCGTAAGAGTATTGTAGAAAGGGCCTTATATCTAGTTAGTAGGGGGTTCTCTTGCCTGCCCGGAAGACCCCCTGTGTCTCCCAGGGCTTGGCTTTTCCCGACTCACGTTTAGTTGAAGTGAGGGATGGGCAGTAGCGGGCAAAATGTGAAGGCTCTCTGCAGTATAAGCATAGATGTGATACCCGGCAATATTCTCATTCTGCAATGGTTAATGGTGCCCTGGAGGCTCCTAATTGCATCGATTCCACCTCATCAGCCTTGCTTGACTTGGCCTTACTGGAAGAGGGGGCAAGGGTCTTGTTCATGGATAGATGAAAGGTTTCTTGCCACCGTTCTCTTCTGTGTTCCGTCAGTCGTTCGTCTATCTGCAAGGCAAGTGTAACAAGCTCCCCCCAAGTGTCGGGTAAGGCAGTAAAGGAGAGCTGATCTTTCAATTCATTGTTCAGTTCCCTCTGGAACATAACCCGTAGAACTTTATCCAGCCAGTTTAGCTCTACAGCTAATTACTGGAACTTGGTGACATACTCTAACAAAGGGCCTTTTCCTTGTTTTAACCCCACTATGGCATTCTCCACATCTTTCGCCCGGTGGGGGTAATCAAAAAGAAAGGAAAATCCGCAAATAAACCCAGCATAGTCTCGTAAGAGGGGGGCTGTTACTAGCAAGAAGAGGTGTGGCCCAAGCTAGGGCCACACCGTCCAATAATCCTATAACAAAAGCCACTTTGAATGCATCCGTATTATAGGTTTTGGGTTGCACCGTGAAAGTTAGCTCACAGAGTGCTAGGAAACTTTTAAACAAGCGTCGATCCCCAGAAAATTTGGTGATTGTGGGTTCCTTAGGTTCTTGGGAACTACAAGCGGTTGCCCCTACGGGAACCACTGGAGAAGGAGACTGAGGAGGTGGAGGAGGGGGTGGGGGAGCTCCCTCCTTACTCTGGTGGTCTTTAATATCCTTTACCTCCATGGCTAATGATTGAACGGTTCTAGCCAAGTCTTTCACTTCTGCCATTAATTGATCCATAATGCGGATCAGCAAGATGCAACAAGGTGACTTGGCAAAAGGGGGCGTTTGTTTAAGCTGGTAATACTGTGATGTTTGGGTGGGAGGGAATGGAGAACAGGAGGAAGGGATGCAACAAATGCTCACACCCGCACGAAGCAGCAAGGCTGTGCCTCTAAACAAACCCTCAGGATCAAAGTTGGCTTCTAGAATTAAAAATCCCCAGCCAGGATCATCACAAGGTATTAGGGATGAGCGCAAGCCTTCTAGCTGCCAATTAACCCACACACACACAGGAGAAGGGAAAGGGAGTGGGGAGGTGACATCTGGTGAACGGGGTATGGGGTGACAAAACCCAGGGTAAGGGAACGGGACAGGGCAGGCATACGGAGAGGGTCCAGGGAACAGTGTAACAAGGGAGGTACAAAAAGGAATCTCACACTTACTGTACATGCACACCACAAGCTTCTCACACGTACTCTCAACAGTAGATTGTCACAGGAGGGTCAAGGAGCAAACAAACCAAGTAACGGGGCCAGTCTCACAGGCACATAGGCACTGATCACCAGCCGTGCTAGCATTGCAGGTAGCTGCTTTTATGTCCTGCAGCCTGTAGATTACACAAGCACTCTGAGCGCCGTGGTACTGAGGCTGGGGGCATGGCTTCTGCCCACAGCGGTTGCGTGTCTGTAGCCAACGGCCGGACATGGGGGAAGTCCCTGAGCGCTGGAGGTGCCTCCCCCTACGTCCTGGTGTTGTACTGTGAGGGACTGCAGTGGCGTCACAATTCCCAGGCGTGACACGCTCCGTGCCTGGGGGCCCCAGAGCCGCACCGGGATACCCCCCAGGTAAGCTGTGGACCCCACACCCTCCCGCATCGCCTGCTCCCCTGACACACACTCATCTGCCCACAAGTCTCCTTCTCCCTGAACCATCCTTTCCTCTTCTCCCATGCTTCTTCCTATGCCTGGAATTCCCTTCCTCAACACATTTGTTCTGTTCCCTCTTTTGACCTTCAAATGCCACCATGCTCCTCATACCCACAGACTGTTCACTGATGCTTTCTCTACTGTCCTTTCATTCAGGGTCCCCTTCTCCCCTGTAACTAAGCTAAGCACATACATCTGCGACTTCTCAATGTCATTAATGTCTTCCTGCCTCTCTCCCTATGTTCCCCTCTCCATTGTCTCCCCTCCCTTGTCTCTCCTAGATTGTAAGCCCCTTGGGCCAGGAACCTGTCTCTTTTTAATGATCAGTGCCAACTACATTACTGGTGCCATTTAAATACTTAATAATAAATTATAATAATAATGGGTCCTATGATTCAGTGGTTAATGATTGCAAAAGGAAAATGGCCAATGCACCCTGTTGAAAAATGGGCCTACAAATGCCCCTTCCTGTAGAGTCCTCCTCACTAAAGAGACTGTTGCAATCTGGGCCATTGCCTCATTAATTTGATGCCACTTAGAACAAACCCTCTCTCTTGCCTCCTTGAAGGGAGGAGTGTTTATTTTCTTTCTTTCTTTCTTTATTACAAACATTTATATTCCACACCCTCCTGCACACTGGCAGCTCGGGGCGACGAACAACATCACAAATAATCACAATAAACTATAAAATCCAATTAAAATACTACAAATAATTAAAATATTAATAAATACCCAAAGCAGAAGAGCTAAAATGCAGAAACCCCTCCCCTCAACCCCCACCCCCATTCTCCTCCCCAAAGGCCTGGCGGAACAACCAGGCCTTACAGTATCTTTGGAAAGAGGGGAGGTCTGGGAATAGATGGGCCTCCATTGGGAGGGAGTTCCACAGCTGAGGTGCGGCCACCAAGAACGCCCTCTCTGCCGTCGCCACCGGGGATACCCAGGGAACTTCGTCGGGCGCCCCCGGTCGACCGCAAGGGCAGCGAAATGACCTGGGGCCTGAGGCGGTCTCTCAACTAGGCAGGACCCAAGCTGTTTTATAGGTCATCACCAACGCCTTGAATTGGGCCCAGAAGACAATAGGCAGCCAGTGCAGAGTACGGAGCACAGGTGTAACGTGCTCGCGGCGGCCCATCCCCATTAGGCATACCTGTGGCAATACGCTGGTCAGTGGCCTTGTTTGTGGTCAAGTGACACAGTCAAATATCTTGTTAACTAGAATCCTCCTTTGGCTCTGTAGCTGAGCCACTTGGTAATAATGACTGTAATGTAATTGAATTCAACTTCCTTACAAGAGAATGGGAGCTTTCCGCCCCCCCCCCCCCCCCCAGCAACATTTAATTTAAAGGGGATGAGGGCACTAGCTAGAGCAGTTACAAAGGTAAAACACTTGAAATCTGTATGGAGACTGTTTCAAAACCATAACAGACACCCAGAATAAATATATTCCCCAAAATAAAAAGTCAGCAAGTCAAAAGTCAAAGGAATACCAGTATGGGTAAAAGGTGCTATTAAAGGCAAAAAACATTTTCTTTAAAAAGTGGAAATGAGTCTGAGTGAGGAAAGGAGAAAAAGTGCCTAAACTCTTAGAAAGGCAGGCCAAGAGGAGCAATTAACTAAAGACATAAAATGTAACAATAAGAATTTGTTTAAGTATATCAGAAGCAGGAAGCCTGCCAGAGATTTGCTGGGTCATTAGCCTATCAAGGTGTAACAGGAGCACTCCGGGAAGATAATGCTATTGCCAAGAAGCTAAATGAATTCTCTGCCTTGGTCTTTACTGCTGAAGACAGGTATTCAGAATGAACTTTTCTTTTAAGTGACAAATCTGAAGAACTCACAAATTGATGTGTCAGTGAATAAGGTTCTAGTGCTCACTGATAAACTAAACAGCAGTAAAACACCAGGACCAGATGGTTTTCACCCAAGAGTTTGGAAGGAACTCAATTACAGATTTTCAGAGCTACTAACTGTGGTACAGATCCTATCACTTAAAATCAGCTCCTGTACCAGAGGATGTGGAGGAAGTTAATGTGGTGGTCAATTTCTTTTTTAAAAGGCTCTAAAGGCGGTTTTGGAAATTATAGGCCAGTGACCCAACCTCAGTACCATGTACATGGGTAGAAATTATAATAAAGAATAGAATTAATTGACATTTTAGGGAAGTATCAATACAGATTTTGTAAAGGAAATTATGCCTTACCAATATATTAGTATTCATTGCAGATGTCAACATGCATATGGATACGGGTGATCCAGCTGATTATGGTGTATTCAGATTTTCAGAACCCTTAGACAGAATCCCTAACAAAAACTCTTAAGAAAATTAAGAAGTCCTGGGATTAAGAGGGTGCTTTCTCATGGCTCAGTAACTGTTTAAAAGACAGGAATAAATTGTCAATTTTCATAATGGACAGAGGTAAACAGAGAAGTCTCCCAGGAATACATACCAGGTCCTGTACTATTTAACATATTTATTAATAGAGTAGGTTGTGAAATCTGCATATGCAATAAAATTATTCAAGACGTTTTGTCTAAAGCAGACTGCAAAGAGTTAAACTGGGTGACAATGCAATAAAACATTAGGTGAAATTAAGTTACAAGTGCCAAGTATAGTAATGCACATTGGAGAAACTCTCAATTATATAGTGTTAGGTTTTAAAATAGCTGTTACCATTAAGGAAAGAAATCTTGGAGTCCTTGTAGGTAGTTCACCAAATAAATCAACTCAGTGTAATGCTGCAGTCAAATAGGCAAGCAGTGTTAGGAACTATTAGGAAAGTAAGAGAAAATAATGAAAATAATGAAAATATCAACACAAAACAAAGGCTTAAAACAAAGTCAGTGCACAACTGACCTGTGGAACTCATTGCCATAGGATGTTGTGAAGGCCAGTAGAATAACTGGGTTCTAAAAAAGATTAGATTGATTCATTGAGCATCAGAACCATGACAAATATTATTAGCCAAGATGACTTGGGGACACAGCCTCAGAGTGTCCTTAAATGGAACTGAATAACTCAGGATGGATTAAATAATTGCTCTGTGGGTTCTTATATGTTTTCTCTGAAGCGTCTGGCACTGGTTGCTGTGAGAGATGGTACACTGGGCTTACATAGTTATCAGGTTGGCCTCATAGCCTTACTACCAACAGAGAGAGACACTTCCTGCCGAAGTGGGCACACGCCCATGTTGTTTGGGAGTCTGAAGCCTCAAATAGAGCCTTGGTAGAAAACAATGAAGTATCTACACTTTTCTGATCTGAAGCTCAACCCCCATGAGCCTCAGAACCTAGACACTTCTTTGTGGCCAAGTTTGTACTGAGCCTCTTAAGCTGTAGGTATAGGCCATGATTTGCTCTCAACTTGATAGGAAATGCTTCTCCCAGGATACCTTTACCATATCATTTCCTTCTCCCACACCACATGGGAGAAGATCTGAACAATAGTTTCTTCTCCATGGGTGAGTCTTGACATGAATCCAACCAAGGCTATGGAAAAGTAGTTAAGAGCCATCAAAAGCGTTGTAATCTACATTGTCCCAGGACAGAAAGCAGCCTCCCAAGAGAATTGTTCCTAGACAACCCCAGATGACCTTCCTGTGGAATTGTATCTGCATTTGCCAGCCTTGTCCTCTTGGCTTTACATGATTAACCCATGATTAGAAAATTACTGAACAGCTTATATTTAGTATTCCATTTCAGTTCCATTTCTACATGCAGGCAATACCGTCTCCTCCATGCTTTAGCTCTGCATATGTGATCATTCTTCCTGCAGAAAAGCCTTGAGTAGTGCTGGTTTACTCCCACCTCCCCACAAGCTCAGGAGCGTAGCTTGCTGACAGGTTATGATTTTTGTCTCCATAGGAGGATAACATATCAGGGATAACACTCTCTGTGGCTGTCCTAGGGCAGATGAAACAGCAGCACATAGTTTGCCAGGTTGAAAGGCTTCAGTTGATTCATAGAATCAGTTCAAAGAGTTAGTATTGGTAAACCTGAGACACTTAGTTCTAACAGTACCATGCTGAGCTCCTTTGGGGTAGGATGAAAAGGGCAGAGCTATATGGCTGAGGTGGAAGGTTTGAGTATGCACCTGTACATACAGTGGCTCAAAAAATGCTGTTCTGCTGCCATTTCAGGTCCAGTTTTGCTGTTCATGCTGCTCAGCCCCATGGCACAAAGGAAGCTGCCACCTTTATAGGTCTATAATACTTAGATTTTAGCCTTATGCAGGATCAGTGTTTATTTAAGTTTAAATTCTTTATTACGGCCATAAGCCACACAAACAAACAAAAAACAAAAGGCTTCACAAATACAATATACAAAATATACATCAGCCCAGGTTACCTAACCTTGGTCAATTTAAACCCATCATACCCCCTGCTACACAACATTGACATACAAACATACAAGACCCATAAGTGTCATGACCCTGACTATTGTTCCAACGGGTGTTTAAACTGTAAAAACAGTTTCCGGAGGCTGAATGCAGCCACCAAGTATTGTGCTACTGCAGACGTGATTGACATATCCACGTCCGCTAAAGCCAGCCTAAGCAAATTGTTCTCAGACCTTTCTGGGAATTTCTGCAAGAAGGCAGCCAGAAAATGAAGGCGAAGTGTGTCATATAAATGGCAGCTGAACAAAATGTGAGCTACTGTCTCGACATGCTGTCTATCGAATGGGCACACTCTGTCCTCAAACTCCACCGCATTAAATCGTCCTTCCAATACCATAGAAGGTAGTGCATTATAGCGGGCACACATAAAAATATATTTTGCCCTTTCCGATAAACCTGAAGTCAAATACGAGGCCAAGGCTGAGCGCAAATGAGTATATGAAAGATACTCCGCTTCATGTGGGGAAGCCCTAATACTGGCCATTTCCTCCTGCAGTTCTATATCGGAGAGCCTATCGGCTATCTCCTTAATCATTACGCCCAGATCTTTCTGATCCCAGTACTCTGGCTGGAAGCCCAACCTTCGGATATTACTCTCTACGGCTTTTGACCACTTACTTATACATGTATCTGCCTGCCAAAATTGTACCAGCCCCCTAGTGTTTATTTAGAAATAGTGTAGAGAAACAGGTCAAGGAGAAGAGTGCCAAAAGCCTAATGAGACCTTCAGCAGTAAAGATGTAGGGAGAAGCATTGTGTATAACAAGGAAACATCCCCTGTTACTTTTTGTTGTAGTCTTGCATCTATTTCTGCCCACCATTCCTTTCTCTGGTTGTGAAGTTGAAATTATCTTTCGTTCTTACTGGAATCTTTACTAATCAGAAAGGTAGGAACTGAAACCTGTCTCACTAGCTTTAGTTGCAGTAGGTTTGCCTCCTTGCTTCCTGATGGATGAAGACCCACTGCCTTACCTCTCAGCAGGCTTCCTTCTACAGAACAGGCAAGATGAGGGCTGTAACAGAACCAATTACCAGCTTATTTTTTATTTATTTCTTGCCTTATACATTCTTATGATCTGGTCTGTGTTGAGTGATGCAAGTTAGCCAGTGGAGATTCCTGCTCAGGTGCATACAAGTACAGCCATGCTGTCTGAAATGCTGCCCCATGCATTTCATAATATCAAGAAGCTCATAAAAAGCAACATGTATCTTTTTTAGCCTGCAAACAAAAAATATTTATTTTATTTATTTCTTTAAATTTATTGGCCGCCCCCTCATGCCCACGGCATCTCGGGGCGGCTTACAACACAAACAAAACAAAAACAATATTAATAAAAATCATCAGTAATTAAAATATTTAAAAATAACGCCAACAACAATTTTTTTAAAATCTAAAAAATCCCCCATCCCCCCTACCTACCCCACCCTCCCCTCCGAAGACCTGGGCGAACAGTCAGATCTTGCAAGCTCGATGGAAAGCTAGCAGACCCAGGGCCAGACGGGCTTCCTCCGGGAGGGAGTTCCTGGCCACCGAGAATGCCCTCTCCATTGTGGGCCCCCCCCCCGTTTAACCCTCATTGTGGCCCCCCGAAGGGCTCGCTCTGAGACGCGGAGGGCGAAGCAGTCCCTGAGGTATGAGGGGCCTAGACCGTGTAGGGCTTTATAAATCAATACTAACACATTGAATCTGGCTCAGTATCCTATAGGCAGCCAGTACAGAGTGTAGAGCACAGGTGTTACGTGCTCCCACCACCCCATCCCCATCAGGAGACGGGCCGTCGCATTCTGCACTAGCTGCAGCCTCTGAACCAGAAACAAGGGAAGCCCCACGTAGAGCGCGTTGCAGTAGTCTAGCCTCGAGGTGATGAAGGCATGTATGAGAGTGGCCAGTTCGGGCCCGGAGATGTATGGACGCAGCCTCCGTACCAGATACAGCTGGAGAAAAGCGACTTTAGCCACCGCCTCCACCTGTCGATCCAGATGGAGGTCTGAGTCCAAAACCACCCCCAGACTCTGAACGTGCTGGGCTACAGGAGGGTGGACCCCCCCCTACCGGAGGAGCCAGCACCTCCCTCGCCCTTCCCACCACCATCACCTCCTTCTTATTGGGATTGAACTTCAGTCTGCTCTGCCACATCCAGTCCACCATGGCCTCCAAACATTGGGAGAGTAACGAGACAGCAGGACCTGGATCAGTTGAAAATGAGAGGGTACAGCTGGGTATCATCAGCATATTGGTCACATCGCACCCCGAACCCTCTCACAATCTCCCCCAGGGGCTGCATATACACATTAAATAATAATGGAGACAGGATTGAACCCTGCAGAACACCACAGGTCAAGGCCTGGGAACTTGATGTTTCAGCCCCCAGCACCACCCGCTGACTTCTCCCCGAGAGGAATGAGCGGAACCACCCAAGGACAGTCCCGTCCAGACCCCCCAGGTCTCGCAGCCGTCTCAGCAGCAGTCCACGGTATCAAAAGCGTCAGAGAGATCTAGCAGGATCAGAAATGTTGAACATCCTGTGTCCATCTCTCAGCGGAGATCGTCCACCAAGGCCACCAACGCCGTCTCAGTACCATAGCCGGGGGGGAACCCAGACTGAAAAGGTTCAAGGAAACAGATACTGTCCAGATGCGCCTGGAGCTGCAGAGCCACTGCCCGTTCAGTAACCTTCCCTAAAAAGGGAAGATTAGAGACAGGATGGTAATTGTCAAGTGTGCCCACATCCAAAGAACTACCTACAAGGACTCCAAGATTTCTTTCCTTAATGGTAACAGCTATTTTAAAACCTAACACTATATAATTGAGAGTTTCTTCAGCAGGGGGCACACCACAGCCTCCTTGAGACTGGGTGTCAACCTCCCCTGCCAGAGGGACGCGTTGACCACCCTCGCCAGCACCGTCCCCAACATCTCCCTGGAGGCTTTCACCAACCAGGACAGGCATGGGTCTAATTCACAACTAGTGGCTCTAACAGACCCCAGAACATCCACCGCATTGGCTGGCGTCACTTTCTGAAACTCCTCCCAGAAAGATCGACCAGACGGTGTCTCCATAACCTCGTGCTCCTCACCTACTGCTTCCAACCCGGTGTCAAAGTTACTCTGGATCTGAGCGATCTTGTCTGCAAAGTGGGTGGCAAACTCCTCACAGTGGGCCTGGGACAAGTCCCCGTCCAGGCGGAGGGAGGCTGGACTGACCAGCCCCTGCGCCACCCGGAACAGCTCTGCTGGACGCAACTTTGCAGATGCTATGAAGGCAGCAAAGAAAACTTTATTTGGTGTCCTCACAGCCTCAACATAGGACTGCAAATGGGCCCTATAGAGAAGTTGGTCAGATTCAGCGCGAGTCCGACGCCAGCGTCGCTCTAGTCTCCTACCTACCTGCTTCATAGACCGCAGCCCCTCAGTGAACCAAGGGGCTCTGTGGTGATGAAACGGAGGCAGTGGACGTCTCGGAGCCACCCTGTCAGTGCCCCCCCCCCCC
>QEPC01002445.1:1097289-1112839 GCA_003113815.1 Sphenodon punctatus
CCTCTGTCCCCTCTCTTGCCCTCCCATGCCTCCCCTGCTCCCCTAACCACCTTTGTCCCTTCTCCCTAGCTGTCCCCCACGCCTGGAACTCCCTCCCTGCCCACATCCGCCTCGCCCCCTCCCTTCGTACCTTCAAATCCCTCTTCAAGACCCACCTCTTCCACTCTGCGCTCCCCTCACCTGATTCCTGCTGATACTCTCCATCCAGTACAATCTGTTACTTAAGGTCTGTGTACTCACATCCTCACCACATGGACCAACCAGCCATCATTCTCGATGTAACCAAGCCAAGCGCGTGCACCTGGGACCTCGCATCTTCGTGAATATTACCCTCCTTCCCTCTCCCTCTGTTCCCCTTCCCCCCCCCTCCCCCCCCCAGTGTCTCAGATTGTAAGGGCCGGAACCATGTGTATTTAATTACTTTGTAAAGCGCCAGGTACATTGCTGGCGCTATATAAATATTTGCTAATAATAATAATGATTGGAAGTCAGAAGTAAGTATCCATATGTTATGCTGCCTGTGGATGAGAGAAAACATGGGACAGTTATTCCAAGATGTGGAGAAGCAGTTAACAGGAGGGTTTCCCATAACAGGACCTGTGTGTGTGTGTCATCACCTACAAAAACATGCATGTTGATTCTCATGGAACCACTCACTTTCAGGACTGGCGGGAGGCACATGTTTTTTTGAAAAATGAGAAAAGGGGGCTTTAGGCCATCATGTAGAACATTGATTCCCCCGTCTGCTTATCTGTGTTAGCTGAGGCCCTTCCCCCCCACCACACAGAGACAAAGACCATTCCCCTTGCTCTCCCCCTTTCTATTGATTGACCTCTTTCTCCCCTTTGCCATCTCTTTATTTGGGAGATTCCCCCTGCTCAGTGACAGTGTGGAGCTAAGTGTTTGTGAGGGCTTGGTGTCCTCCTTGTGCCCTGCCCCCAGAATCTCATCTGTGCCTTGCAGTTTGAAAATCATTGATATAGGAGGAAAAGCAGCTGTTTGGGGGAAGGAGTCCATTCACATAGCTGATTAATTTTGCTTTAGTGTTTGTGCTGAAGAGGTGCCTGTTTAAAAATTTAAACACAGTGTGATTTCAGAGCACTCTGTTCTCAACATACTTTATCTGTTTGTGTGATCTACTCCTGTAAATTGTGCCTTTGGCGCTGTCTCTCAGGTTCATATGCAGCCTGGGATTGTGGTTCAAGTTAATGTTTTAGAACGCTTATTCTACGTAGGCTAAAGGAATTCCCAGACCAAATCAGACATGGTGGTTCATGGCAGACACTTGAAAAGAAAGCACCAGAAA
Organism: Sphenodon punctatus; assembly: GCA_003113815.1. Classification (NCBI taxonomy): domain Eukaryota; kingdom Metazoa; phylum Chordata; class Lepidosauria; order Sphenodontia; family Sphenodontidae; genus Sphenodon; species Sphenodon punctatus. The sequence continues at coordinate 1,098,596 of QEPC01002445.1, forward strand.
AACTACAGAAGCCCATTGCAGGGTGACACATCCACAGGGAAAGCCTCTCTTTAACTCCTGTTAATTGAAGGTTGCGGAGTATGCTGAAGAGGGAGGGGTATATCCCTTCCAAGGAACTGTTTGAAGGGGGAAGGAAACCTTACTATTGTGACTTAAGATATTCCTATCTATATAAATGTCCAATACCCAAGTTCTTTGGGGTAGAACAGGGATGGGGAACCTCGGGCCTGGGGGACAAATGTGGCCTGTGACTACTGCTAGTTTTTATTTGGCCCCTGGATCCAGTTTCTACCTCCAAGCGCTGATAAATTGATCTCAAGGTAAGGGAAGAGAGATGAGAGCATGCACACAAGGATATGGGACAAATCTATGGCACAGATGCACGATTATTATTATTTATTATTAACAAACATTTATATAGCGCCAGCAGTGTACCTGGCACTTTAGAAAGTAATAAAATAGACACGGTCCCTGCCCCTAGGGCTTACAATCTGAGAGACAGGAGCTGGGGGAGAGACTTAGGAAGGGGAACAGAGGGAGAGACAAGGGGTCTAACATTCATGAAGATGCGAGGTCTCAAGTGCACGTACTTGGCTTGGTTACGATGAGAATGACAGCAGGCAGGTCCATGTTGCAAGGATAAGGGTAAACCGATCGTAGGTATAGGAATAGTGGCTCAGCAGGATAAAGAGTCAGACAGAGCAGAGCGAAAGAGGTGAGTTTTAAGGAGAGATTTGAAGGTATGAAGGGAGGGGGCAAGGCGGATGTGGACAGGGAGGGAGTTCCAGGCATGGGGGGCAGCAAGTGAGAAGGGACGAAGGCGCTTAGGGGAGCAGGGAAGGCGTGGAAGGGTGAGAGAAGGGACAGAGGAGGAGCGAAGTGCACGGGCTGGAGTATGGAGGGCGATAAGTGCAGAGAGGTAGGGGGGAGCAAGGTTGTGAAGAGCTTTATAGGTGAAGACTAGGAGCTTGTGCAGGATTCGTTCAGGAAGGGGAAGCCAGTGAAGCGAAGAGAGGAGGGGCTGCACATGGTCGAAGCGACTGGCGAGGTAGATGACCCTGGCAGCAGAGTTTTGGACAGAGATGAGGGGAGAAAGGTGAGACCGGGGAAGGCCAGTGAGAAGGAGGTTACAGTAATCGAGGCGAGAGATGACCAGAGCATGAACAAGAGTTTTGGCAGACGAGACAGAGAGAAAAGGGCGAATCTTAGCAATGTTATGGAGAGAGAAGCAACAGGATTTAGCAACAGAGTCAATGTAGGGTTTAAAAGAAAGGGGTGAGTCAAAGATGAAGCCTAGGCTACGGGCTTGGGGGACAGTCAGGATGGTGACTCCATCAATAATTATTGACAGTGAGGAAGGAGAGGAAGGATGAGGGGGGAGGATAAGGATCTGGACCCTCAGCACACTCCTTAAACACCCCTGCCCTCAATTTATATGTGGCCCTTGCAGCTGCAGCTAATTTTCAAACTGTACCCCGGGAGGAAAAAGGTTCCCTACCCTTGGATTAGAGACTCAGACATTTACGTTCTTTGCACAAGGTAACATTTTCAAAAACACTTAAGTCCTATTTTAAGGAAATGATTTTGTCATTTGGGAGTCTGTATCACTGCCAGCCATTGAGACTTTGTCTCCTTAAGTGCCTAATTCACTTTTTTGGAATTGGGACATGCATAGTCATAATTACAGAGACATTTTCAAAATTTAACACATTGCTTAGTCCAAAGGATCTCTGACTGGTTTGAGGCCTATAGGAACTATCATAATATAAATATTCAACATTACTAATCTCTTGATCTAGTTGTACATATTGTGGCAATAAGTTCCACAGGCTAATGGTGCAACTCCTGAGAAATGTTTATTTCAACTGATTTGTGTGTGCTGCATGTCTGTAGCATTAAATGCCCATACCTTGTATGAATGGATTAGAATTATTTCACTATCATGTTGAATTGTTTTGCTTCCACATCCAGCTCTCTGGGAGGAGAGTTTAAAGAGACCTGCAAGGCAGTATACATGTCCCTTAGAGAAAAAGGTATGCCTAATAATACTTAATATAGGACTATCTGACTAATTGCAGACCAGGGGGGATTGATTCAAATCACAAATTCAGGGCCTTTTCACATGGGCACCTCCCCCCACCGCACACGTGTGGTGGTGGTGGTGGTGGGGCACCCATATGAACGCCGCCCGCAGTGGTGGGGCATCCATAGGAATGACACCTGCGTGGGGGGGGGCACACCCACGCTCCACACATCACGCACGCACGACGCAACGAGCTCCAATGCCGGTTGCTCTATGCATGGAGATGGGCATGCGCCCATGGGAATGTCTGCCCACCCACCGCGGCCCACTTGAAAAGTACCTCCGTCAGGAAGAAAACTTCTAGATTTAAATCCATCAGGGATTCTGATTATCAGGGGTGTAGTTATGACACAGTTGTCATGGTCAGGCCATTACCTTCTGATGGCCGAGATCCCTCCCCTCCTTTACCCCTGCCGGGATGGTGGACCAGTTAGGTTGGTCCGCCCCCAGAGACTAATGGATCTTATAGGATTCCAGAACTTTCTGGGGGATTTACCCGCTGACATTGACAGCCTCTCTTTCAATGGCCTGGTTGATCTGTGGTACGGTATGTTGACTTGGCCCATCAGCACAGGGGCACCTAGGCATCTGCTACCTCTGCAGCGGCAGCACAGGTCTCCTTGGTATATGGAAAACCTGAGGCTGCTAAAGCAGGAGGGTAGGCGGCTAGAGCACAGGTGGCTCCCGACTCACACCAAAGCTGCCCGACTTCCGTATAGATCATTTTTGAAGAACTATGCCGCAGTGACAGTGGCGAAAAATGCTATCTTTACTGCTGCCGTAGCGTCTGCAAAGTGCTGTCCAGTGGAGCTCTTCTGGGTGGTGAATAGCCTGCTAAATCCTAGCTGTCTCCACCTGGAGTTAGTCATTAGTGCCCACTGTGATGAGTTTGCCACCTACTTTACAGATAAAGTTGTTCATGTTTGGCTCAACTTGGGAACTGCTGGTTTGGATGCAGAGGCAGCGTTTGGTGTGGCTTAATCTTGCCCGGTTTGCTTGGATCGGCTTCAGTCGGTTTTGTGCATTGATGCAGTGTGTGCTTGGAGTGATGCGGATGACTAGTTGTGGATTAGATCCATACCCATCCTGGCTTATGAAAGCTACCCAGGAGATTTTAGGGCCATTGCTGGCTGGTGTCATCAATGACTCCCTTTGGGAGGGCATGGTGCCTGACTGATTCAAAACTGCGGTTGTCCAGTCCTGGCTAAAAAGATCATTGCTTAATATTGACTCCCCTGCCAGATATCACCCTGTCTCTAATCTTCCCTGTTTAGGGAAGATTATTGAACAGGTGGTTGCCTCTCAGCTTCAACTGCACCTCAGTGCTATTGGATTCCTGTACCCATTTCAGTCAGAATTTTGTCCTGGGTATGGCACTAAGACTAAACTTGTGGCCTTGGTTGACGACTTCCATTTGAAAATCAACAAAGGAAATTGTACCCTGTTGATTTTGTTAGAGCTTTCAGTGGCTTTTGAATAGTTGATCGTGGTGTGGGCATGACTGCGTGACCTGGCAGGGGTTCACAAGACTGCTCTAGAGTGGTGCTGCTCATTCCTGGCTGGGAGAACTCAGAGAGTGGTGATGGGCCCTCATCATCCCCTTGGGAGCTCCCTTGTGAGGCTCTGAAGAGTTCCATCTTGTCCCCATTCCTGCTGAATGTGTATCTGAAGCCCCTGGGTGAGGTTGTATAGAGATGTGGAGTGAAGTGTCATCAGTATGCTGATGACACCCAACTCTGTCTCTCTTTCATCTGACCCAGGTCCTGCAGTGCTTACCTGGTGCTTACCTAGTGCCTGGCTGCCATTGGGGCTGGATGCCAGCGAGCTGATTGAAGCCGAATCCAGGCAAGACTGAAGTGATTATGGCCAGCTGGTCATGTGACCTGGGAGATACCGGGACCCCTGTTATTTATGGGCTCCAAGCTCCTTTGATCACTCAGGTTCGCAGCCTTGGGGTGCTGTTCGATCCATTGCTGCACCTGGATTGCCAGGTTGAGGCAGTGGCCCAGGATTGCTTTTCACCAATTACATCTGGTGAGAAGGCTGCAACATTTGTTATCAGATTTGGATTTGGCCACCATCATCCATGCCTTTGTAACCTCGCAGCTAAACTACTGCAATGTGCTCAGTACGGGGCTGCCTCTAAAGATTGTTCAGAAGCTCCAGTTGGTGCAGAACACGACAGCCCATCTTCTATCGAGGGTGGGTCACCAGGAGCACATTACACCAGTGCTCCAGCATCTGCACTGGCTACCAATAGCTTTCTGGGCACAATTCAAGGTGCTGGTTTTGACCTATAAAGCCCTAAACAGCTTGGGCCCCAGGTATCTGAAAGACCACCACCTCCCTCATGTCCCATCACGGCCTCTGATATCAGCCAGGAGCACTCTCTTGCAGGTACCATCTTCCCATTACATTTTTACAGCTAAGGCACACAGAGAGGCGTTCTCGGTGACTGCACCACAATTATGGAACTCCCTCCCTTTGGAGGTTCATTTAAGCCCAAGCCTGTTCATCTTCCAGAAACTTTTAAAGACCTTTTATTTAGCCAGGTGTTTGACAGGCAGGATACGGTTGGGTGAGTTTGAATGGGGGGCAAGGGGACTTTTAGATGTTTTTATTATGGGTGGGACACAGGGCCCAGTTTTGGTTTTGTTTCAGGTCCCTGATTTTCAGTTAGTGGCTCAGTTCTCTTTCCCATTGAAGTCAATGGGATTTTGACTGCAATGGGAAAGAGAACAGAGGACTGAAAGAAAACTCCAGGCGGATCGTCCGTAATCTCCACCACCCCCATTAACCAGGGCCCACTCCCAGCCTCGGAGGGTTGGGGTGGAGATCCACACCCTTAACATTCCCCAGGACTTGGCTTTATCCCCACCACCACCCCAGGACCCTGCACTTACCACCATCAGTCCAGGTGGTCCAGAAGATGGGGGTGAGAAGGGACTGCTGGCTCCGCTGCCAGCAGCTGGGCCGCCTCTGCTGCTCGGTGGTAGCAGGCGCTGGCTCTGCTGCCAGGCTCATGGGCCTTCTCCGCTGAAGGCCTGGCCACTTGGCTGCGGAGCTGGCTCCGCAACCCAGCAGGGGAGTAGGCCCGGCCCGGCCACTCAGCAACAGATCCAGCTCTGCTGCCAGACAGCCAGACCGTGTCCCTTTCCAGGTAATGGAGCTGCAGCAGCGGAGGCCTCTTCTTTCTTGATCCACGGCCGGTTCGGGTCCAGGAAATGCTGCCGGAGCGCCCTGCTTTAGCAGCGCACATGTGCAAAATGGCCACCGAGACCATTCTGCACATGTTCAACCCTTTTCCAAAATGGCGCCAACAATTTTGGAAGAGGTCAGCCATTCTGCACATGTGTGTTCACCCACCCCAAGCTCTCGGATTCACTTCCCACCACATGCGCAGGATAGCTGCCCTCTTCCAAAATGGCACCAACGCTGCCAGTGCCATTTTGGAAAAGAGTTGCACATGTGCAGAATGGCCCTGGCGCATGGATGTGTGCTGCCAGAGCAGGGAGCTCTGGCAGCATTTCCTGGATGTAGACGGGCAGCAGATCAAGAAAAAAGAGGCCTCCACTGCTGCTGTGGCCCTGCCACCTGGCAGGGGAGAAGGTCCAGCTGCCCAGTGGCAAAGCTGGATCTGTTGCTGGGTGGCCAGGCCTACTCCCTGCCGGGTTGCAAAGCCGGGCTCGGCTGCCAGGCGACCAGACCTTTGCCGCCGTCCCGCAGTAAAGAAGGCCGGCCAACCTGGCAGAAGAGCCAGCTTCCGCCACCACCCAGCAGCAGAGGAGGCTCCAGCAGCCCTTCCTCACACCCAACCTCCGGACCCAGAACGGCAGTGATAAGAGCAGCACCAGGGGGTGGAGGTGTTAGGGATGTGGATCCCCACCATCCGAGACTGGAAGTGTGCCCTGGTGAATGGGGGTGGAGAAGATTTATCCTTAGCTCTTCCTATTGAAGTCAATGGGAAGATTTCCCATTGATTTCAATGGGAACACACAGAGCCGAAAATCAGGAACCAAGATAGCCTGGTTTTGTGATCCTTCGGTTTTAAACTGAGACAGCCATTTTGGGGCTGTTGTGGTTAAAACCAAAAGTCGCAACTCTAGTTTTTATTGATTGCGAGCTGCCCTAAGACTTGATGGGAAAGGCAGCATATGAATTTAAATAAGTAAATCAGATATTCATTTGTTTAATATCTAAATAATCTTCACATTTTTACCCACTGTAGGCCTTTGGAATAGGGCAGGGTATAAATTTAAATAAATAATAAATATTGGGGAGGGGGGAAATGGCACACTTTTAGCCTTAGTCAGTGTTTTGTTTGTGGCATTTTCCCTCTAAACCCTACTTACTCTTCTTTTCAGTGTTTATTGTTTCCCAATTTACACTGTTCTTAGTCTGGTCTATGTTCCGTGTCAGTCTGGGCAGCCTGTCCTGTCACTGCCACCAAGAGGTTTCCACTGCCTTGCTCTGTCTTTACAGCATGGTTCCCGTAGTGTAATAATTACCCTGCCAGTGGAGAGTGAAAGTGCTCCCACTGTACAAATATTTACAAACACTGCAAATACCAACTCCAAGAAAGGAAGAGCAGAGCAGCACCGATTAAACCCTTTTTTCTCTTTTATTTCTTTAAAACAGGTTTCTCCCTGTGAGAGAAAATCATTCAGCAAGTTGTTCCCCCTCCTCAGGGTTTGACTGGAGGTGAGTCTGTCTGTAGTCTTTTGCCTTGCTGTCCTCAGCCCCCCCCAACTCTGACTAGGGGAGAGGAATAGGATGTGGCCACTCAGAATTCTATTTATTGTATGCTCTGAAGTCTAAAATAAAAGGTGGGGGCAGAGGGGAGAGACTCTGAGAGGAAGAATTTGGATTTTATGTTGAGCTGTCAAGAATGACAAGGAGAATTTATTATCAGGCTTTTTCATTATGAAGAATGACTCGGAGAGAGAACAGTTTACCAGCATTTCTCCTCAGTAGCTCATATGCAGTGGAAAGTGAGGTGGATTACTGATAGGAATTTCTGGTGCAGCTGATGACCACGTTGAGGAGGTGAGTGTAGGAACTATAAAGGAAAGCTATTTTACTTTTGCTGCATGTTGTTTTTAGATGCAGTTAGTTTGTCCAACCCTTTTTTGCAGAGCTTTGGGCCAAGTTGTTCATTGTCTGATAGCTCTAAGGATCTGATAGACACTGGGCAGATATGGGCTAAAACACTATTAACATTTCAGAGTTTAGAGCTGTAGATCAGGTCTTTCATAGTGCATCTGAACCTTCCCTTCCCAGAGTCACAGAACAACTGTTAACTCTCCCAAGATCATGTCTTACCCTCTACATTTATACAGCTCCAAGCACAATGGGGCTCCCTCACTAGCTTCAAGCCTCAAACAGCCAGTGTGAAAATAATTACCAACATGGGAATTGTGTTCCTACAAATGCTGTGCTGAATGGAAAATCTCATTTTTCTCTCTGAACAAGTCAGAGATGGTAACAGGTGAACATTTTGGTGGCTTGTAGCTTGGTGCTGAACTGCAGCCTAGTGCAGGTGTGTCAGTCCTACTATGGGGCAGATGCAAAAACTTCTTCAGGGCAATGGAAGCTTTTTTTCATTTATTTCAGTCAGATGCTTAAACCGTAGGTTCCTAGATCCCATAATATTTTAGGGTCCCAGTGCTATCTTACTGGTAGAAGCTCCTACATACTTTGTGAAGACACAGGTGTTTCTGTTTATAGCAAAAGTAATATGGCCATATCTCAGTACAAAGGTTCCTGGGTTCTGTGCTTGGACACAGCAGAGGTGATTTCGATTTGTCTCTGTGCTGGAGATGGCTGGATGAAATGTCTTTTCATCGAAGTGCATAATGAGTGTTCTTCACTATAAGGTCTCTGAGATTGCTTTGTATGAGTGGATCCCTACAGTTTCAGCTCCACTGGAAATTAGAGGGAAACAAAGGGAACATAGAAAAATACTGTTCTGGTCCCATATATGTATTTAAGCTGTGCTGATGAATATGAAGTACAAACTAATTTACTGCTAAACTCTAGCGCACAGAAAACGGGGCGGCAGGGAAAGGTGGCAAGCTAAAGTATTTTAAGCAGAGGCATGTAGTAGGGATCCTCCTCCAGTCACTCTGTAGGGAAGGGGCCTCATGCTGTGCTGTACCAGGAGAACCTTGATGGTGTACAACACTGGCCCAGCAGGCCTTGTATTGTAATTGTGGGACTTCTGTGCGCTTTTGGTGTGTTGGCCTGTGAGTGATCTGCAGGAAACAGCAAGGAAAAAGAGTGAAGTTGAATTATGCAGTGAAAATTCTGGTGCCAGTAATGAATTTGAAAAGGGGTGGGAATTGAAAATGGAAATGGGGTTTCTTTTATGAATCACAATGCTGTTAAATACCAAATTGGTGATATGGGGGAAGGGCAAGGTTACCCACTAAACCTCTTTTACAGCATAAATCCTTGATTTTAATAAATGCACTTGCACCATTATTCATATAGGAAATAGCGTGCTTATACAAAGCAGAGAATAAAGATGTCATTAGTGGAGTGCTGTGTACATAAGCATGCATGACGCATCCTTAGCAGAGCTGCAGCAGCTGCTGGAAGAGGAATCTGTTCCTTTTAGTTTGGGTGATTACATTTCTTGTTCTAGGCAATCTTCCATGATTCCAAAGGCCTCAGGGGTGAAAGTGGGATTACAATGCAGACTGTAGGGGTGAAGGTGGGATTACAGTTGATACATTTTTCATATGACAGCAAAACTGAGTGGTTATAGAAAGCTACTATGTGAAATACAAGTGGTCCAGGTCACCCTGCCTGAATATAAAGCAGAGAAAAACACTTTAGAATTGTAGCATCTTAAAAATTAAAGCAATGAGAGCTGATATTTTGATGCAGAATACAGTAGGATGGTAAATGCAGAATGCAGTGAATGCTTTGAAAAATGGGGGTTTCATATCTTGTAAGTTCTGTTTTTCTTTTTTCCTTTAAACTGATAGTTTAATTGAGATTTCCTGCTGCTATGCATGTATAAATGGCTCTAATGTTGATCTTGATAGATAGTTCATTAATCTATTTTGTACATGCTGTGTTGGGGAAAGTCTAGATCATCAGCTCTTGATAAAGAAACCTAACATACAGGTCCCAAAATTTATTTCCAAGCAACTTTCCCAGTCCCTGTTTTCCTGCCCATTCCAGGAAAACCTCTCCATCTTATTCTGCATTATCAGAGTGGGTCCCTTGATTGGAAAGTGAAAGGCAAAAGAGCTGTCAATCATAACTAGAATAGAAACACTAGCCTACCAACTCCTTCCTCACTTATACTTTGTTGCCCCAGCTCTCATCTGCCTCTTGCTTTATCCTGCCCATAGTTTCTATTAAACATTCCTCTCCCAGTCTCTTCCTTAGAGGTAAACTTTATATCCACCAATCACTGGTGGTCTTCCATTTGTCCAAGGTAGGATCTAGGATAGCCAGGGGTTCTGAATGATTTGGTACTGTCCTGATCTCACTAGATAGGTCTCCCATCTTGCCGGAGCATTGGCATGCCTTTGGAATTATTTTGAGCCAGGACAAGATGTGTCTGTCAATGCAGCAGAGGGAACTATTATTATTTGGACAAAAACAGGCCCTGTGCATCGTAACTGGTTTACTGGATTTGAAGCTGTAGAAAGATTTGTAAACTATAAGCCAATGGTTCTTGACAGTTATGATTCAGGTCACTCTTTCCAGGTGCTGATAAGTGGAATAAACAAATGTTTTCCAAATTTTAAGTATTTAGCAATGTAGGAAATAAACAGTATTTTATAATAGTCCCAATTAAACCCATTATTTCCCACCCCATTTACCTGTTAACTCCTAAAATAGGCTTTTCAGCTAGTCCATGAAGTTAATGAATCCTGAGCTCTGTTAAACTGGCAGGTTGAGAGAAGTAAATTCCAAAACCAAGGGCCTTTCACAAAGAATACCCTTGCAGTGGCACTCGCCTCTTCCTCAGCTGGTAAGTTGAATAGCAAATATGTACGCCCTCTTAGTGTACACCATCCTTGGGCAGAGTAATCTCTCATTATAGGCCATTATAGCCCATGGCCCGCTTCTGGCTTGCAGGTCAATTTTGTCTGGCCTGCCAGGCTTCTTCCAGGCTCCCATTCAGTGCAACACACCTTCCTTTGTTGCCTGGCCTGCAGTCTCTCAGGAGGACTGAAAACTGAGGTTGCAAGGAGAAAGCACATGTCGTCAGCATGACTGATGGAAGTGACTTGCACTGGGAGGCAAAGAGGCACAGCCCAGGAGGCATGACTGTGCATTGCCTGTAGGTGTAACCTGCCCTGCCCACTCGGGCTCTGCTTCCTTGCCTCTCTGTGCACCACACCCCATCCCATTCTAGTAAGACCCACACTCCTGCACAGGTGCATCACTGCTCACTATCCTGATCCTGACCCTTCTCCCTCAGCTTCCCTAGTAACTGCCCCAGAGGGAGCCCCAGGACCCGAGGTTGGGGGAAACTGGGGGACGGGGACCATTTATGTGACCTCCTGGCCATTTTCAAATTGCCAATGTGGCCCTTGTTTTAAAAATGCCCCCCATAACTTTATTATAGATTTTATGAGGAATCCTTTGGTGACAGGTTTTGTTTTGGGGCCAATCCACTTCAACTGTGCCTCTCTTTCCCTTTAGATAATGCAAGGTGTTGAGCCATTCCTTAGAGCTGCAACAGGTACTAAAATGCCTACATTTTGGGGCACCCAACAAACTAGCCAGGGACCACTCAGGTGCCTGATGCATGAAAATGCAAGCATTACTTGCAGGTGGAAGGCACTGGAGAGGAGTGGCCTTTGAAAGTAATAGGCCCCAGACTTGTCACTCTCAAAGGCCAGCTGGTGCATTCAAGCAGTGTGTTGTGTCCTGTTCAGGCATTGATGGTGCCCAAACAAGGCCGGGTCAATTTGGGCACATCAGATTCATCGGGGTGCCCAAATCTTCGGGTGCCTGGTTGCAGCTCTAATAATAATCACTTCTCTGGGCTAGTTTATTTTTTTCAAGTAAAATTTGCTTTAATACTTCCCTGTCAACTGTGGGGCTCCAGCCAGGCAGTCATCCTGGCTGTGGATTCTCTCTGGTAGGAAGACAGTTAAGTCTTCCTACCAGATGAGACCTGTCCTCCCAGATCCCCTGTCCAGAGTTCTCATAAATCCCTCTACCTGCTCCTGTTCTCTCTCTCAACTTCTCTCATTCAACTCACTCCCTTTTGACTGCCTTTCCCTCACGCTCTTTGGCTTCCTTTCAAAGCACTTAGCCATTTGTGTTAACACAGGCCACTTGCCCACATTACCGGGGCCGACGATTCTCCCGGCGGGAAATCTCAGGGCTGGAAAACTTATGCCAAGCTCTGCACGTGGGCCATCAGCCGCACCCAGTGACTTTTTTCCCCTCTAAATGTCAGGGCTGGATTTCAAGTCCTGACATTTTGAGGGGGGAAAGCCACTGGACACAGCTGATGGCCCACAGACGGAGCTCAACATAAGTTTCCCAGCAGGGATATTCCCCACTGGGAGAATCGCCGACCCTGGCAAAATGGGCAAGTGGCCACAGACAGGCCTCTGGAATAGATGCAGCTGCAATAGGCCCATTCACCCTGCTTACATATTCCCCATAGTTTGAGTGGGACATACCTCATTTGTTATGGGTGTTCTATTGTAAGAGCGGTGAAGAGATATGATGGAGAGTTACAAATAAGAAAGTTTCCCCTTCTCTTCACTAAAGCTCATCATAGTTCATACATTTTGTCTTTAGAAAAAATATATTCAGCTTTCATTCAGAATGCTAACTGGGGCATAAGCTTGAGCACTTGGCATACTGCTAATATCATTCTTACAGACTTGGAATCTTCTGTGGGGCACTATAGATCAGGGGTGAGCAACCTTTCTCTCCCAGGGGCCACTTTAAAAGTTAGTGCAAGGTCTGCGGGCCGCATAGAAGTAGGGGTGGGAGTGCTTAAGGGGTATGCTGAGGAAAGTCCAGAACATTATTATCATTATAATTATTATTTATATAGCACCAGCAATATACCTGGCACTGTACAATCAGTAGTTACGAACAGGTCCCTACCCCCAAGGGGTTTACAAGGGAGTGGGGAGACAAGGGAGAGGCAAATGTTGGGAGAGACAAGAGTACATTCATGAGGTTGAGAAGTTGCAGGCACATGTGCTTCACTTAATTACATGGGTCTGTATGCTGGATCTGTTTGCTGTCCTTGTGTGCATTTCCTCATCTCTGTTCCTCTACTTTGAACTCGGTCTTTTGATGTTTGGGGGTAGGAACTGGATCCAGAAGGCAAATCCAGGAACTGGAAAGGTGCCAAATGAAAATTAGCCACTGGCTGCATTTGGCCCTAAGGCCTGAGATTCCCTACCCCTGCTCTAGATGATCATAAAGGTTTCTTAAGAAAGAACCTGCATGTGCACCAGTCAGCGGAGATTAATGATCTTGTTTCCACTGATGATTGCATCTGTTGTGGTCACTGCTATCTCAGCAGTGTGGCAAACTATACAAATGGAAAAATTGTCAACATGCTGTGTATCTGTCATATATCACCAGCAAATTCTAACTGTTAAACAGCAACCTATAGCCATCCCATTCATTGAGCAAAGAAAAGGTGAGGAGGGAAGGGAAGGTCTGTCTCTCAATCCCTTTTGGAGATCACTCACCAAGCAGATGTTTTATTCCAGAGAGAAGAGAGACAGGTCACTTGTTGCATCCCTTGCAAAGAATAAGAGAGACTGGGTCCTTAGGAATCTAAGCATTTTACAGGGACCTCCCTTCCTTTAACCTACCTACTCCTCAAACTCATTTGCTTCTGTTTTGCAGGGAGTCCATGTATCCTAGTCCCCTGGGTTCCTGTTCATGTCATGTAAGGGGTAGATTTGCTCTTCTTTATTTCCTTTTGTTCATGAAAGAGCAAATGTGACACAATTGGGCTTGATTCTTGTTGACGTTGGTGGAATGCATTCTGCATGAAATTTCAAATAAACATTCACTATAACTGGAAATTTACCAAAATTTTTAACCAAAAGAAAAGTCTGTTAGAACTGAGCATGCTCTATATGTACCTCTGGCAAACACCAGAGGGGTCTCTCTATTTCCCCTCCAGTAACATTTGTATGGCATGTCTTGCCAAGAAAGCATTATATAATTTAATTGTTGTCTTTCCTGGATCAAGTGTTTGGGATGCTTATTTCCCTCAGTTCAGGAGAAAATGTAGACAGGGAAACTGTGTTCCTCCATTAACCTTTAAACAAAGGAAACCAAGCAAACAATGTTGGGAAACGTTGGGGTAAAAATCCTTCTTCCAGTGGTTACTTCACTTCTGAGAAAACACTCCATCAGCAAGGAAATTGCACATCCACATCTACGCCTAACTAGAAGAAACCAGGTTCCTGATTTAAGAATGTGGGGAGGTTAAAGGGAGCATTGTCAAACTAGTCAATGGGTACAATCCAGAATTCCTGTGTGCATGGCTTACATGCGTGCATGCCTGTGCACTTACATGCAGGCGAATTTTGCATGGTTTCCGTGCAGAGAACCACAGTCGGGGTTGCATGCTCATGTACACGTGTGTTGCGTGTGCCCCACGTGCATGTCTGCGGTGCTTGAGATCAACCCCAATGTCAATACTACCTGCAGGATTGGAGCACTTCTGTGTTGGTCTTCCCCACAGGGTGGAGGAACTCAGAGGTGAGTGGTGTTAACAGTAACAAGTTAACAGGAACACTGACTGGATACATGTTGGCTGGGAAGAGAATCAGGCAGAAGAGAGAGTGCCAGTCCCACAAGTTTATCTGAAAAGAGACATCTCTGCTGGATTTTACATTCAAAACCTAATCATATACATAAATGGTTCTGCATTTGTCATAGAAGCATGCAGTGAAGATATTGAATTGACCTTAAACTCTTTCTGTGGGAGATAGTGGTGGGGGATGCTGGTATTTTTCCAAGGAAATTTACATTCAGATAATTTATTTTATTAGAGAAACAAAAAACCTATGGTTTTACAAACTTAGTTAAGGCAGATTCATACCAAGCAAACTTTAACAAACCTAGAAATTGTGTGTTAAGGCTCCCGCCTTAACTTCCACACCATGTAAGCAGTAAAGATGTTGTATGGCTTC
>QEPC01002445.1:1117004-1268577 GCA_003113815.1 Sphenodon punctatus
CCACCGAGAATGCCCTCTCCATTGTGACCCCCCGCTTAACACGGGGGATCTCCAAGAAGGCACCCCCGGCGGACCGAAGGAGCCGCTCTGGGGTGCAGAGGGCGAGGCGGTCCCTGAGGTATGAGGGACCCAGACCATGAAGGGCTTTATAGATCAACACCAAAACCTTGAACGGCTCGGGACGCTGTCGGCAACCAGTGCAGAGCCCGGAGCACAGATGTAATATGCTCCCGACGACCTGTCCCCATAAGGAGACGAGCCGCCGCATTCTGCACTAGCTGCAGCCTCTGAACCAGGCACAAGGGAAGCCCCACGTAGAGCGCGTTGCAGTAGTCCAGCATCAAGGTGACGAAGACGTGGATGAGGGAGGCCAGGTCCGGGCCGGAGACGAACGGACGCAGCCTACGCACCAGACACAACTGGCGGAAGGCAGCCTTAGCGACTGCCTCCACCTGCCGCTCCAGGTGGAGGTCTGTGTCCAATATCACCCCAGACTCCGGACCTGCTGAGCTATAGGAGGGCAAACCCCCCCAACCAGGGGGGCCACTACCTCCCTCACTCTCCCCACCAACATCACCTCCATCTTATGGGGGTTGAACTTCAGTCTGCTCTGCCGCATTCATTCCGCCATGGCCTCCAAACATTGGGATAGCAACGAGACCGCAGGGTCTGGGTCAGCTGAAAAAGAGAGGTACAGCTGAGTATCATCAGCATACTGGTGACACCGCACCCCGAACCCACTTACGACCTCCCCCAAGGGCTACATATATACATTAAATAATAATGGAGACAGAACAGAACCCTGCGGAACGCCGTATGATAAGATAAGATTGCTGATGGTGAAGAGCAGACAGAAGGTATTTCAGTTTTTATTTTCTGCAGGCTCTGGGACACAAATCTTTTCCAAGGTTTATAAGAGAAGCTACAAGCCAGGCCATCTTATGTCCTTCATGCATTTTGACGTTTCTTTGTAAATTCAGGCAAAACAACGAATGGTTCAAACATGAGGAGGGATTGACAACCTGTGCCCATGGAAAGTGGAAGTGGGATGTGTACATATGTATCAGGCTTGATAGGATAGTGCTTGTCAGCTTTGAGAACAGATGACTGAGAAGGGGCCATGATAGAAGTTGACATGATAGAAGTTGACAAAATCATAAGAGGTGTGTAACAAGTAAAATAAGGAGCAATTATTTACCCTTTCTAAAAATACTAGAGCTAGGGGAAACAACTGGCAGCATATTTAAAACAAATAAAAGGAAATACGTTTTCACTCAATGTACAATTAACTTGTGGAACTTGTTTCCAGAGCATGTTGTGAAAGTTAATAGGCATAACTGGGCTTTAAAAAGGATTAGATATGTTCTGACGGGACAGGTCTACTATTAGTCAAGTTGGTTACTGACGTATCCTCTGACTATCAGTAGCTGAGAGTTAATAGCAGGGAATGGGTTGTTCCATTATGATCTGTTGTGTACTTCTCTGAGGTGACCAAAATTGGCCATTGTTGGAGATAGGATGCTAGGCTGGATGGACCATTGGTCTGACCCAGTATGGCTCCTCTTATAAAGGTGAGAGTGTAAGGACCAGGGCAAAGGAGAAAGTCTTAATTAAGTTAATGGTTCAGTGTTTGTCTTTGCATAGCAATTGTATTAAGTTTTCATGCTTTGCCTGTTGTAGGTTGGAGAGGGAGCAGCCTTAAAATAAAGCTATCCTGTTTCTGTTTTGGGTTATGACTGAGTGAGGTGTCCAAGCATGAACCTGTAAAGCTTCTTAAAAATTTGTGAAGAATATAAGCAGATGACTGTAAATGTAATGATCTATACTCTGGAGCCTTTATAAATGCAGTAGTGTTCAGACAGAGCCAGAAACTGGAGGGCAGAAGCAACAAAAACAACTGGTTTTAGTCTGATTTTCTCCCCTTTCCTATTGGACCATTTCGCTCTCCGCCATACCCCCCTTTGCTGTCCACAACTCAGCTCCCCCTTTCCTTTCCCTTTTCCTTTAACCTTGATTCTATCACGTTAAATTGGAAGAAAGTAATTAAAGTAATTGTTGTAATAGAGGAGAGTGTTGGTTCCTGCAAGCCTGTGAAATCTCTAAGAGCAGCCTAGATATGTCTTGTGTTTTTACCTTTAAAAAATGGTTCAACCCTTGCTTTATTTTCCCCTCTGAACTGCTGCCTTCGCAACTGAAAATGTTAGTAGAGTGAGTGACTTCACCTTTATCATTCTGGTTTTTCATACAGAACTACGATATATTGTGTGTGCTTGACAGTTAACAAACTGAGTTGAGAAATGTCAGATATGTAATAGCTGAGGCTTATCATCCTTGCAAGGAACATGATACATTTCCACAGCTTATCCCGAGTGTCCTGCCACTCCTGTATACCTCATGCCAGTGGTCAATATGGCATCATGTGCTTACAACTTGCAGAGATGTCCACTTGGCCTGGAATCGAATCACTTACTTCAGAGGTTAAAGTGGATTGAAGCTGGTGGACGAGGTGACTAGTAGCACCCCAGGAAAAAGGAGAGCATGACAAGAAAAAATGGTTTGCTTTTCCATTTTAAAAATACAAGTAGACCAGTAGGCAGTTAATGCCACAGACATCTGCAAGAGGATTAGCAGAGCAACATAGGGTTGACAGCCAGGATCTTAATTGGGATCTGATAAGAGATTAATTTAGGAGAATGGGACCTTGCTCTTGATTTAGGTACCTTTTCAGGACTGGATTAGGTACAAACAAAGCAGTTATTTTCTTCCAGCGGTATCTAGGAGAAACTTAAATGCACAGCCACTGTTCATTGTAAACAAGGGACTGCTGAAGTCCCGATTTTGAGGAAACCGCTTGCCCTACATTTCTGAAAATATAACCATGGCTGTAAGTTGTGAGGACCATCATACGCACAAAGTTTGAAGAAGATCCATCAGGAAAATAAAATGTTATGACTGTTTAAACGCTAATTGCTTGTGGCCAAAATACACAGCATCCTCAGGATTTTGAATAATCAATATCTCCTCCCGCTGGATAGGTTAAGCCCCCAAACATCACAGGCTTGCAGCATGAGATCAATAACAACTGCTTCCGAAATATCATAGTAAATGGTGCAGCCAAAACCAAGATATTATTGATTAAAATATCGGTTCTGCAGGGTCACGCATGCCCACTTGAGCTCCTCTCTCTTGTCGGAGAGCCGGTGGAAGTGGCTGTGTCCCATCCCCCTGTGAGCTCTGTGGGCTGCTGCTCCTGCTGCTGCCCAGCCCCCTGGCAACCCGCCAGCCCCACACGCACCCCCCACCAGCCTTCCCAAACCCTGACCACAACCAGCCCAGCCCCTGTAAGCCCCAACCTCACCCCCCAAACCCCCCACCCCCCTGCAANCAAGCCCTTCCTCACAACCCCCGTGTGCCCCAACCTCACCCCCCGCTAGCCCTCACAATCCTCGCGCTCCCCAACCTCACCCCCCGCCAGCCCTCGCAATCCCTGCGCGCGCCCCCCCCAGCCCTCGCAATCCCTGCACTGGCATAGAAGGGCCTCATTTTTCAATACCTGCTCTCAGTTTGGTTGTTCAGCTAGATTTCCCAGTGACACTAAATCACAATATGGAGATCCAGCGCATGGAAGAAAGAATTCCACCAGTAACAACCTCATAGCTTTGTGAATTTCCCAAGTCACTGCTTCTCTGATGTAAAGAAAGGGCTTTCTTTAGCACCCTAAGCAAAGGAGTTTTAGTTCTGAATCCTTCCCAAAATACTACCTTATTTAGACTTTAGCACTACGGCCAAGCTTGAAAATACCTGATTTATCCAAATTCACCACTTGGGAGGTCATTGGGGATGGGGTGGAGTAGTTTGTAGATCAGAGCCTGCTGAGAGATAGAGGAAATAAAAAGGTGCAGTATTAACAAACCAGCTACCATCATTCCAGGGTTTATTTTTGAAGACATTGCCCTTCATTTTAATGAATGAAGGTAAGAATGTACCTTTGTGCCATTGCACAGGTTCGCAGCTTTAATTTCTACAGCCCATCAACTCATGAGAACCTCTCTTGCATTCCCTGTCAAGAATGTCTGGTATCTGAAGCCTTTTGAAGTGTGCGCGGGGCTAAGATCAGCAGAGATGTAGTGTAGGGAACAAACAAAGATGCACAGCAGTTGTGCAGTTACTGACTGAACTCCTCTCTAGTTACCTCTTGTGTGGTGCAACATAAGTGCCACTTTCAGAGAAAAGAAAAAGGGCCTTCCTTTTCAGCATGCCTCTTTTTGGGAAACATCTTGTAGTCCATACATGGGAGGCTGGGAATTGTAGTTCTAAAGGGGAGCAGGAAGTTGGCCATTTTAGTAGGTACATAGTAACCTGAAAGTTTCTGTCTAATCTTCAAGTAAGTAGAATTAAAGGGATGGTGTCATGTGGAGTTATGAACCCAGCAATGATATATACCTAGACAAAAAACCTTTGGTTTAAGAAGCTTGTTAAGGTGCCATTACAAATTATACTTAAACGTTAACATGACAGTAAATTGTATGTTAAGGCAACTTTATTAAATATCAGACCAATTTATACATTTTTCTTTTCTTATTCATAAATTAAAAAAATTATGACAACTGAAATGAAGCTGCATATGTGTGGTATGGTGACTAAACTATACTTATACGTGATGAGGAATGTATACAGTTTAATTTCAGTTATATTTTTTATTAATGAATAAGAAAAGAAAAATGTATAGATTGGTCTGATATTTAATAAAGTTGCCTTAACATATAATTTACTGTCATGTTAACGTTTTAGTGTAATTTGTAATGCCACCTTAACAAGCTTCTTAAACTGAAGGCTTTTTGTTTAGGTAATTTGCCCTTCTTTTGAAACTTAATAGTTTTGTTAATGCATAAGCTGGCCCCAGACGCAAGAACACTGCAGGTGCACACAGGCACTCACCCATCCATCCTGCCACGTCCCCCACATGGAGCAACCTGTTTTTTCGCAGGTTTCTGTGCAGGGTGATGGGTGGAGGTGCATGTTACACAGGAGCGCACAAGCAACTCCTTTCATATGAGACGCACCCACTCATGCCACTGCATGTGTGGGTCTCTTGTAAAAGAGGTCACACACTCATTCACACACATGCTCTCACCTCTCACACACACACTCATTCTAACGATCACACACACAATCATTCAGACACAGTACGCACATGCTCTCATCTCACACATTCATTCAAATTGATCACACACATACTCCTCTATAGCAGCAGCACTACTAGCAGGCAGAGGCAGATGAGGGATGGGGACCCCCCACCTTCAGCCTCCACCCCACCCCTGGGCTCCCCTTCATTGTTTGTGTATAATATATATAATCTATATTTATTGGTTATCAATGCATAACCAGGCGTAGCTCTTAGGCCATAGCCTCGTCAACATAGAATAATGACATCATAAACAATTTTTTTATATATATATACAGTGTGTGTGTGTGTGTGTTTATATATATATACAGTATTGATGTTTTGAGTTAGCGTTAAGTTATATATATATATATAGCTCTTAGGCCATAGCCTCGTCAACATAGAATAATGACATCATAAACAATTTTTATATTTCAGCCTCCACTCCACCCCTGGGCTCCCCTTCATAGTTTGTATATAATATATATAATATATATTTATTGGTTATTATATATAATCTATATTTATTGGTTATCAGTGCATAACCAGGCATAGCTCTTAGGCCATAGCCTCGTCAACATAGAATAATGACATCATAAACAATTTATATATATATATATATATATATATATATATATATATATATATATATATATATATATATAATAGATTACACATTACAAACTTTGTAAAAGACTTGTAAAAGATTATATATAATTTTTTTTTAGATTCATTATATCTTGGAAACCCGACCCCTGAAAAAGGAGGAAGTGGGGTAAAGGAATTGTTGGTAATTAAGCATATGCTAGCGATGTTATGTGTTACCACTTATAGCTGTATAGCTTGACTTTGCTAAATCAGTTTTATGGTTAAGTTAGTAGCTAAGTCTTTTACAAAGTTTGTATTGTGTAAGTTTTGGATTGAATTGAATTATATAGTCCTATTGGAACTGTGTTAAGGTATTGAGGATTGTTAAATGTATAGTTTTTAGTTTATTTATTTAGCGTGACCTTGGTCATTGCTTGGCTAAAAGCCATACAGTAACTAATCCTAATACAAGCAATATATAAGGAAGGCCCCAAAAAGGCAAAGTCATAACAACAGTGACGAGAATAGCCATCCAACAATATTAAAAAATTACAAACCAAAAACCCAATACATCCAATAAAGGGAATACATACAAAGAATCAATACTACTTAACGCTAACTCAAAGCATCAATACTATACATTTATTATCGATTTATTTCTGATAGTCCTAAACTATTTATATATTAATTAATTATTTAATTATTTTTGAAGTTTAGTTGTTTACTCTTAAATCTTGCTTAATTTTGTAGTATTGATTCTTCGTATGTATTCCCTTTATTGGATGTATTGGGTTTTTGGTTTGTAATTTTTTAATATTGTTGGATGGCTATTCTCGTCACTGTATGACTTTGCCTTTTGGGGGCCTTCCTTATATATTGCTTGTATTAGGATTAGTTACTGTATGGCTTTTAGCCAAGCAATGACCAAGGTCACGCTAAATAAATAAACTAAAAACTATACATTTAACAATCCTCAATACCTTAACACAGTTCCAATAGGACTATATAATTCAATTCAATCCAAAACTTACACATTACAAACTTTGTAAAAGACTTAGCTACTAACTTAACCATAAAACTGATTTAGCAAAGTCAAGCTATACAGCTATAAGTGGTAACACATAACATCGCTAGCATATGCTTAATTACCAACAATTCCTTTACCCCACTTCCTCCTTTTTCAGGGGTCGGGTTTCCAAGATATAATGAATCTAAAAGAAAATTCAAATCCCTAAGAGCTATGTTGTTTAAAGTTAAGAAAACACTCGCGAATTACGAAAGCTTTATGCAGAAACTTAGCTACTGCCTGGGACACGTCCGGGAATTGATCCATCAACAAAATTTGGACAAGCCCAGTATTAGATCTACCTTATCTAGTCAAAATGGGATCTAAAGTTTGCTTCCTGAACTTTTGATAAAGCTGACATTCCAGCAGAATATGATCCACTGTTTCAGCTTGCAATAGATCAAATGGGCATAGTAGTTCTGTAAAGTGTATTCCAGTAATACGGCCCTCACAGATCTTGGAAGGGAGTGCATTCAGACGAGCCAGTAAAAATTTCCTCCCCCAAAAAGGGAGCATGTTGCAGTGCCAATACTTGGCAATTTGTCATGATTCTGGGATAGGGTCTAAATAATATCCCAGTGATAGAGAGGCCCTAATCACTGCAATATCCTCCTGTCAGGATATATCATCAATCCTGGCATAAATTTCAGTTTTTGCTGCCCTTAGGCCCTTACTCCTTAAGTACTCCAGTGAGAAACCCAAATTTGCTATATCATTCCTCATATTGTTAAGCCATACAGATTTAAAACTGTCTCTGGCCATGGCAGGAAATAAGCCAGATTGTGGGAATACCTCTGCTCTCAGCCACAAGGACAGAGCATACTTTTGGGCTCTCCCTGCCCATCTAAGTTTCCTCGTCTCAGTTCTGATGGCAGCTGAAGGAATTCCCACAGGGAGATGAAGGAGTTTCCTCAGTAGTACCAATTGTACCCTAGCTATATTAGATATCCAGGAGGATGCCCATAACACTGCCCCATAGAGTAATTGGGTGGCAGCCCTGGCCTCCAACACTTTTAAAGCCATGATCTCTCTTCCAGCTTCCTTCCCTGAGAAATAATTCAGTATTGCAACACCAGTACCTCTGGCATGGTTTAATGCCGATTTGGCCTGCAGTGATCAACTGCCTGACTTATCAAGAATAATTCCCAGGTACTTGTAATATTTTACTTGTTCGACCACTTCGTGTCCTATTTTCCACTGGAATTTCTTCGTACTCTTACCAAAGATCATAATTTTAGATTTTGAGTAATTTATTTGTAAATTATTTGTAGAGCAAAAGTTCTGTACTTTCTTATTGGTTTTACCATTGTTTGTAATCACAGAACATGTGTTGCTGGAGGAAAGCTAAAATGGTCGCCAACCGGAAGTTTTTGCTCTACTGACTCCCATTGAACAGCATAGATGCTGTTCAATGAGAGTTTGTTACCGCCTTAACTATAGGGCTACCTGAAATATGGGAAGGTCATGATGTTAAAGAAGTGAGTGTTGAGCATTGATTGTATGAGCCACAGAAAAACGTTTGTATTTACTAGTCACTGTATGAGCTAGTGGGAAACTTTTTGTATAGCGAGTTTGCTCAAAGTAAAGAACCTTAGCCAGGAAATTAGCAATGTAAAACTTCAAAAGTCAGGACAATCAGCCTGCATAGGTAATAGAGGCCAACTGGGTAAATTTAGGGTGTTTTTAGACAAGCACCTCCCCACCCATTACCCACCAATAATCCACCCATCATGCATGTTGCAGGGCTGCATAGGGTGCCAATGCAGCCCTGCAACATGCATAATGGGTGGGGAGGCTCTTATCTAAAAACACCCTTAAATTAAGGCTATACAATAGCTGAATGACCAACAGTGGAAGTTAATAAAAAAATCAAAGCAAGGTAATTTGGAGAGTTAAAAGGCATGCTTAAGACACTGAGAAGAGGGCTTTTGACCCAGCAGTATATGAAGATCAGAACTCCCAACTAAGGCTGCTTGCACAGCCTTTGGCGCCACAGGAGCATGCACTATTCTAACGTAGCGCAGCTCCCATCTCATGGGAAAGGAGGAACTGCGGCTCTCCTGCCAGCACTCTGTCCAATGTGCGATCTTGCCAGCCGGAGAGCCACAGTTCCTCCTTTCCCACGAGATGGGAGCTAGTGCATGCTCCCGTGGCGCCAAAGCCTGCTCATGGGAAGGGAGTTTACGTGAAAAGACTGCGCCTGCTCGTGGAAAGCAGCCTAAGATGCAATGTGCCTGTCTGCAAACATGAGACACAAGACTTTGGCCCTCTGGAACAGGGGTAGGTAACTAGTAGAGAGGGAACCTAATCAGTTAAGCTAGCATTGCATATTGTCTTGAATTCATTTTCTTTTGCACCCTCTGTATTTATTCTGAACCAATATTATCTGTCTTAATTCTTATATAAAACTTTCTCATTATAAAGCATGCATCTGTGTGGTTACTAGCACTGTGCTGACTCGGATCTTGGTCTGCCACCAAGACAGGCCTAACCCCTTTTACTTTTCTGATTACTGTGGAGCCCTGAGATACACGCGACAAAGGATTAACCTCTTACAAGCTGGCTCACTCTGGGAAGAGTCTTGCTAAGTGGTTGCTGCAAGTGGAGTAATTGAGTTGTGACTGGTCCAGTAGTTCTTTGGGGGATTGCCAAAGAGAGGGGAACCCCAAATCCCATCACAGATGGTCAATGAGTTTTTGACAAATGTACATCAATATATCTCTGCAAGCCTGGCAGAAACATACCTAAGGCTTTAAAGGGAAATTGTAGAAGAAATTTTGGGAAGGCTTAAAATCAATAAATTATATGGAGTAACGTGAGACTCACAGTGAATTTCCTGACTTTTGTGAAATTAACGTATTGCTAGGAGACCTGTGTGTACGTTTTTCGATATAGTAACCAAAAGGGAAGAAATTAATTGAGAGCTGCAAGAGAAGTGTTAGCTGTGGCCTGAAGCTTATCAGCTGAAGTGTTGTTAGATTAGGTGTTAAGGAAAAATCTTTTTACATGCTCTTATTGTCTCTGCACAATTTCTCTTTACTCCTATAAAGAGAAATAGATGGAAATTTACAGCAGTTCGTACTCATGATGGTTTGCTAGTGTGATCCCAGCAGAAGAGAATAAGCTGCCTTTTCTTTTAGATAAGGGACCTTGCTAGAGTTGCCATACCTCCCCTTTAATCCAGGACGCTTATGAAAAATACATGGTACAGGACTGCATTGGTTCCAATATATCCCTGCCCTGGAACCAATGCAGCCCTGCACCATGTATTTTTCATAAGTGTCCTAGATTAAAGGGCATGTATGCCAACCGTAGGCCTTGCCCATTTTAAAAAATACTGTGGATAAAGCTATCCACACTAACTTGCTCATTTCAAGCGATTCACAGACTCTTGGGGGTATCCTAAAATCATCCTAAGGGATATATCATCTTACCCAACACAGCACTTTTCTTCCTGCAGGATGCCAGTGGTCCTTGTAAACTACATATACACAAGAATCATCTCACCTGTAGTACCACTGAAACGTAGCCACTTCTGGGCTGTGGTACAGGAAAGGAAATACCAGATAAGACATTATAGTAGGGAACCCAGTCGGGGATGGATTTGGTTCACTGGGGAAATGGCCTGGGCCTTGAGTTAGCTCCAGCTTGAGGCTATTTTTGCTGTCCTGTTAACAATAGGATAGTTAAAAAATAAATAAATAAATAAATAAATAAATACCATTTTAGATATATTGGTGAATGTGATATTCAGGAGAATATCCTGAAACGTGTAGGAGCCAGAGTAGGTGACCAACACACCCTTCCTGAGCCTCAAATGAGTTCATGAGTCTATGAAAAGAAGCACTAGAATTGCACCATCTTAGTTTAATAGTGGATGCATCCCCTAAGTGACACAGTTTGCAGCATTCTGTACTGTTCTGAGTAACATCTTCTCATAATGTCAGCTGGTTTCCTTGCATTTCTGTACTACTAAATGCATAGCAAGCTTTCAATGATTTATTACAGAAGAATTTGCTTTATGCTGTTTGTTGGTACCGGCTGTCACACTAGGCTCGCTAGAGATCTGTGCCAGGATGCTGTCCTGTCTTAACACCGTCTCCCCAGTTCTCTGCCTTCGAAATAAGACTACTTTAAGAATCTATAGAGCTTTGTATATTCAAAGCACTGAATAAATCTCTCTTATCATAACTACCCCACCCCCTGCCCTAAGACAGCCTGTCTCTCCCTGCTCAGCTCCAGCATCTCATTTTTCATTCTATTTTAAAATACTGCTCCCCCTCCCCACCACACATCACCGTGTCTCATTCCATCCGGGATTTGTTTAGCAGGTCTCCACTCTTTTAAAAAAAATTTTTTTACAAAAGAGTTTTGGATTTGGTGGAAGCAGAACATATTCTAATACTGATTTATTTATATATTTCCCTGGACGTTCATTTCTCCCTTCTGGTGCACAAGGAGTTTACTCTCCTAACAGGTTTATTTCTATATCAGAGATTCCTCTGGAAAGACTCCATTATGTTTAAATAGATGTTTGCTTTGCTTCAGGGAAAATCTTTTTCTCTAGCAAGATCTCTTCATCGAACAGCTGTTGGTTTGGGTGCAGCTGCTGGCTACAGTAATGCTCGGGAAGTAATTTTCCATTGGTGAATAAATTTCCCTAGGTTAGCTTCTCTCACCTTGTCAGCTTTATGTCTTAAGGCAAACTGTAAGCATGTGACATCTTCAAAAGACAAACTCCCCAAGCAACCTATCAGTGAGTACTGACTGGAGTGTCAGGCACTGCTGTCTGTGTGGGTTCTTCTGTTCCTCCCCATCTCTCCCTCCCTCTCCCCTTACCTTATTGATGTGGCTTTTCTTGCTGCTGTTCTCCTTGGCAGTACATTTTTAGCTTTCCTCTTCCCAATTATCTGCCACTGAAAAAAGAGAGGAACTGATTTCCAGTGGTGCAGCACCATACAGTGCTGTCTCGGTGTGGGGAGCTGGGGTATTCTCTGCATCCCAGTCCATGTCTGAATCGACAGCAAGCTTGTTTAGCTGCTTCACAAGAAATGCTTTTGAATTGCTGCCAGATCCCCTCGGCTGCCGTGCAAATGGAGTTCAAAGCCCTGCTGTGATTAGGCGCAGTTTTTATAAAAGGATGGGGAAATAGATCTGTGATGCCCTAGCCCAAAGGAGCATCTCCAGTCTGCTGCGTGCCATGACTCTCTGAATACTGGACCATGTTTCAGTCTGCCTTTCTTGACATCGCTGCTCTCACTTTCTTTCCATTGTTTCTGAGATTTTGGGAAGTAATGAAGTTTTGCACAGAAGAGCTGTGACATGAGGTAGCTTCTGGGGAAAGAGGACTGTTCCATTGGACCCTTTGTATGGACTCCCTTCTGTGCTCACCTGCTGTGTCTGAAGATAGCCCCCTTGGACGCTGCTGCTTTCCATCTCCATCTGGAGCAGGAGGCTCAGGAGCAAAGTGGCCTTACTTAGCCTGGTTTTATTTACATTTGTATGCATGCACAAGATTCTGGGATCTTCATGTCCACAGATTGTGATTTGAGAGATTTTGGCAACTCCAGGGGCAGAAAAGACTGCCACTGCTTCTAATGACTGCTCAACCATTTACTGGCTGCACAGCCCAGCTGCCCTTTTCAGGAAGGCCTGAGATGTGCCAGTTCACTTCTTGTGAGACTTCTTAGTAGACAGCTGCTTGTGGGCTTTCCCTTTGCCTCTGTCTGTACTCTCACCTTGCTGGAGGTGCCAGTTACCATACCAGGCTGTCCAGACACCTTTGCAGAGAGAGAGGGAGCGCTTCAACTTAAAACTTGGCTTTCCAAGGTAGGGCCTCTGAAAACCTCTGTGGTATTTCATATTTACTTTTGCTATATTGTGGCTGTTTCAGGGGAACATTCTTTGTTTATTTATGTAACAAAAATACACTGTATTTAGTTAATGTGTCTTCATCTATGGGACCATGCTGTAATGGAGAGTCTGCTGTACAGTAATAGGTGCATTAGGTTGTTTTCTAAGGGACTTCTCTGGGTTTTATCAGACACAGACTTTACTTGACTCACCAGTTTGCTACATTCCATAGTCAGACTCTTCATTAGTTCCCTCTCTTCTCTCTCCTCCCTACCTCTCTCTCTCTCCCTCAGTGATATGATGATGCTTGTGTCTTGACTTGCTACTGAGTTAATTTAGGTTCTGAAACATACTGGATAAAAGGAGGAATCTGATTGGCCCACAAGGAGTTAATCTTTCTCTTTGTGCCTCACAGAGCACCTGATCGTGGTACAACTGCACCCTGGGCTGCTGCGCGCTCACTCTACAAATAATCTCGCTTTTGAACCTTATCAGTCCCCCGCTTTATTCATTGGTAACCAGACTGCTTTGATGATTAACACATTGCAGCAACTTCAGTAACTGATGAAATCATTTCAAGGATCAAATAAGCTAGAGATGGAAAATTTAAAAATTAGGTCGTCTTGTCCATTCCCCAAGGGCCAAAGTGGGATTGTTCCCTACAGTACATTTTCTGGCTTTGTCACACAGCTGCCTATATCTTCATTTTCACTTCAAGAGAGGAGCCAGAGGCTTTTCATTAATGTTTGGTAATTGAGATCTTGGAAAGAGGGATTCTCATAGCTGTGTGTGGAAAGTAGAGACTAAAACCAGAAAATGAAAAACCACAGACAACTGCGTTAGCACTTTAGTGTTGTTTTTTATTTTGGTAGGGGGTAGGGTTCTCAATAGCCCTGTGGAGTTCTCACCTCTCCCGAGGGCCTAGATTGCAGCTTTTATCCTGCTGGTGAGGCTAAACTAGGCAGGACATGGGTCACAGACCTTTAAAAGGTTCTTTAATCAGTTGATGAGGTTCCTTCGATACCACCCTGTTAACTAGGTATACAGCTTCTACAATATCCCAACTGCTGCTAGCCTGAAAAGTGAGAGGCTCAGCTGGGCCACCCTCTAGCTGGGCCACCCTCGCTCCATCCATTCCTTATGCTTATCATTTATTATAAGCTATCAGTCAATGAGGAAGGGGTCCTCCTTCTCATGCATTGTCTACTTACTGTGGGTGAGTAAATGTGCTGCTTAAAATGGGGATGATACTGGAGGAGAGAGGTAATTTTCGAATTTTCTCCTCTGGAAACACAGTCAAGGTGTGTTGCTATGATGCAAGTCTCACTCTTGCGTGTAATATTGCATCAAGTTTTATATATATATATATGTCTAACATCGTCCCATCCCACATGCCTCTGCCTCAGGTGCTCCTTTAATAAAGTCATTTACTTTTACAGTAAGGTACAAATTTCAGTGACTGTCATTCTGCAAATTGTCTTCTCCCTTGCTACACTTCAAGAGAGAGTTTCCCTGCTCCTAACAGAGAGTGGCACTGAGGTCTGTTTTTAAAGCTGAGGAAGTCTGTTGTACACTGTGACTTGAATCTGGTATGAATGAAAAATTCCCTGCAGTCTGAGATGGCTGTATTTTGCAGACTGTTGAAGCATCATAGATCTTGCACCTTATTTTTCTAGATTCTGTTACCAAAATGACACATTGGTCTCCTGTCTTTCTTACAGTAGCACTTTGTGCCAGGCAGAATGAATGAAGATGCAACTCATTCCCATATACCCCATAGTATTTAGACATGCTGTCTGCTTCTCAAGTGCTGGACTGTGCAGAATCATGTCCTGAGTATATGTAGGGAGAGCGTTCTCAAGGCTGATTCAAAATAGGGGGCCAGAGATCCCATTATCTGCTTTTTGGAGTTGCAATTCCTCTCGGTCATCTATGCAAGTCACCTACAAATTGTTATTTTTATTTATTTATTTATAATAATTTATATCCCACCTCCTGCTGGAAGCAGCTTGGGGAGGCTAACAAATACCATAGTAAAAAAATATTTAAAATACAAAATACAATAAAATCAATAATAATAAATACAAAATATTATAAAATCAGTGGTGGAGTAGACAACATACAAAACATCCCTTCCCTAACCCTCCAGACCCCTGCCCTCACCAAAACCCAGGCGGAACAGCCAGGTTATACATTGGCACCGAAAAGAGGAGAGGTCCGGAGCTACCCAGGCCTCAGCTGGAAGGGAGTTCCACAGCCTTGGTGCAGCCACCAAGAACACCCTTTCCATAGTTGCTTCCCAGGATACCCGAGGGACTTCCAGAAGGGCACTCCCCGATGACCGCAGGGGTCGATCCAGAGTCTGGGGAGTAAGGCAGTCCTGCAGATACGTAAGGCCTAGGCCATATAGGGCTTTATAGGTAAGTACCAACACCTTGAATTGGGCCTGGAAGACTATAGGCAGAGACTGTAACACTAGTGTTATGTGCTCCCGGCAACCCGTCCCCGTGTTATGGGCTGGGGAGGGAGAAGATAAAAGGCAAAGTCTATGAACTAAGCCAGCTTGCACACACTAGGATGAGCCCAGGCATGAGGTGAAAGGAAGGCTCAGAGCTATTCATTATCTAATATTCCCTCAGGGAAGTAACAAACTCACTGTAGAGCAAGCCAGCCAGGCACGGCTGGCAAAGAGAGAGAGAGAATGTGCATGTATTGTTATCCCAATGCAACCAGTATTGGAATGTGTCTTTGTGAATTTGAGGCCATTTTTAATGCAAAATATTTCTCGGAGGGATTTGTTTTTGTTGTTGAACATTTCAGAAGTGACATTCAATCTGACATAGTGCTTTTTCCCAAACAATAGGCAGTAAAGTTAGGGTCTCCATCACAGCAGAGAAGATACGCTTTCCTTTCACTTCTCAGTATGTGTGTGTTGGCGTGGGAGGGGGGTGTAAAACCCCTGATCTGTAAAATGGAACTGGGGTGAGTGGAGAAAGGAGACAAAGTGAAGACATTCACATATTCTTCTTCGTGATGAGGGATTTATGTAGTACTTTCTGGTCTATAATAGCCACTCAGTGGTGCTTTCTTTGTATTTCTGCAGCGAGAACTTTGAGCAGTGGTACAATGGAAATTAAAATACACATTTATTAGGTTGGAGGCTACGTATTTATCTCCAGGTGGTAAGGAGAGAGCTTTTCACATGAGTCTTGAATGTCCCCTCAGGTCCCCTTTACTGGGCCACAGTATCTGCACCTGCTGAAGAAGCCTGTCCTTTCCTTACTGAGAACAGCAGCCATAAGAGCCCAGCCAGGAAGCAGAGAGTCCATTTTGCAAACAGGCCAGGAGGGTGAAGGCAGAGTAGCTCTTTCTCCAAAGTTGGCTTAGCAAGCCTCGTGGCAGCCTATGAAAGAGTGAGTCCAAGCAGGGAAATTTGTCTATGAAACTCAGAAACTGTGTAACTTTGCAGCCCAGAATGGTTTCCTGTCCTGGAGCTACTGTAAAATGGGCTTGGAGTGGCAGTCAGAGATGTCCCAAAAGCGGAACTTCCATAGAGAGGAGTTTGAATTCTGTGTGGAAGGTGAGTAAAAGTATTGAATGTGGAGCTGCCTGAGAGAATGGACTTGAAATTGTTGGCCTGCAAAGGAGCATAGGACCTATGAACCGTGGGTTTAATGTTTTCTGCACTGTAAATAAACCTACCGGTGATAAAACTGCTGCAAAGTTCTGACCCAACAATTCATGTCCACAACCTACCTCCCCAGTCCCCTCCCCATAAGGAGACCTTGTAAGCCTCTTTGGCTTACCCAAGTGGCAAGCCAGTGGGGGGCTCTACACCTTATGCTAACCATGGGTGAAATTAACCCCATGTTACTTAGCAGTAGCATCCCACAGGGAAGCAACATGAAGAAAAGTTCATGTTATTCCATGTTTATGCTGCCATGCTATCTCTGGCCAACAGGGAGAGTCCATCAGGTGGCAGTATAAATAGGTGAAGCAGGAACATACAATCTCTCTCTCTCTCTAACACACACACACACACACACACACACACACACACACACACACACGTGTGTGTGAAATTGACACGGCAAAGTCCCCTGCTCATGAAAGATGACTTGCCAAAGCCCTGCTGAGGTGACAGTGAACAGACATTTATAGTGTTTTT
This sequence comes from Sphenodon punctatus, assembly GCA_003113815.1. Taxonomy (NCBI): domain Eukaryota; kingdom Metazoa; phylum Chordata; class Lepidosauria; order Sphenodontia; family Sphenodontidae; genus Sphenodon; species Sphenodon punctatus. Next base: position 1,133,844 of record QEPC01002445.1, read on the forward strand.
TGGCTGCTCTATCAACCTCTTGAGGGATTCCCCAGATTTGTTCTGTGCAGCAACCCCCCACAAACCCATGTTGCCTCTGTATCTAGCTTAGCTACTGACTGGGTTTTCTTGAGCAAGTTTAATGCTTGCTCTGTGTTCGACAGCTGGAGCAGTAGCAAGTGTTGCGTGTAAAAAGTCAACCAGTGTGTGTGGTCCCTGCTGTGAGTGGTACTAGACACAGGGTATTTTCAGACGTTACGTGGTCAATGTCCACCACAGTCAATTCCCTGTGGTGGCTTGGACCACATAACGTCTGTTGGGGGGAATGGATGTTCCCCCCCCAGATGTTACCACGGTGTGGGATCAGATTCACCATGCGTGCGGCCGAAGCGGCGGGACCGGAGGCCGTCGCGTGTTGAATCCGATTCCAGGCCATGGTGACCCCCGCCGTCACATCTGGATGGCGGACACGGGCCGGAATCCCCGCAGGAATTCCGTCCCGTGGCCATAGCGGGCGGGTGCTGCGACGGCATTGGCCGCGGCGGCCGCACGTCTCCCCAGAGGGTGGACGGCGGGGAGCGCGGAGGGGGCGGGGCCGTGTGGCCGCACGTTGCGCCGCGTGGCCCCGCTTCCTCCCCGATTCCCCGCCGGGATCCCCTGGAACGTCTATTAGGGTGTTATGGGTCATCCTGGTGGGGGATCATTTCATTGATTTTGTGACGGGGCCAATTGGCCCCGTCACGTCTGAAAACACACACAGTTTAAGAACCTAGCTAGCTCGTTAGGGACAGTAGTGGGAAAGAACTTGTTTCCAGCTTTTTGTGGCTGTCATAAACAAGCAAGTAAAGCTGGAATTGTTTTGAGTTGGAAACTCCCATGTAGTTGCTACCTTTTTAATCTCTCTGGAACATTTACAGCAAAGCAGAAGGCAGTGATCTCACTTTTACTGTCATATTGAAAAGTGTATGTCATATTGTCACATTAGGAGAATAACGTGCTTCAATACTATACTGTCCATCTGAGAATCATCAGTCTCTGTATCACCCCTGTTATGTAGGCACATACTATCTGTATTTTAGAGATGGGGAAAATAGGCACGGGAAGGCAATGTGAGTTATCAAAGTGTCTCTCACAGTCAATAACTCAGGAGCCTAAATTAAGTTCTCTGCTGTAACAGTGGCATCCCTGCTTTAATGTGAGAGGGGCAAATGACCCCAGTATTCATTCTTTCTCTGCCTCTGGTGCTGCTCTACCTTTCCCTCTCCTCTGAATGTGTAAAGAGTAGCTGTACTGAATGGGTTTTTGTCATTTGTAATGACATTCCAGATGTTGATTTCCTAGCTTTTATCATATTCAGTGTCTGCTTAGGATTCTCCTTCCCTGTGTCCTGAGGAGCACTAACTTTCTGATAATCTCTATAGAAAACAAAAAGATTGGGTCCTGAGGGTATTGTGAAAATGTGTCAGATGGGTCCACTGCATTAACGCTGGTGGCTATCTGAGTGAGAGCAGTATATGGCTAGAGAATCCTTGCACATCCCCTTGGCTTTGTTCAGATAGAGTTATGGCCTATGGCAGGCAAAGGACTGCCCCACAGAGCAGCAGAAAACAAGGGGGCTAATGCTGGAAAATGGCATTGGTATGTTTCCTGGAGCTGAAATTACAGATACATTTGTCAAGCTGACAGCCCAATGTGGCTGAGGAGGTAAGAGACTTACACAGCTGTTCTTGTGTCATTGAAGTGCATCTTTCAACCTATGTGTTGTGCTGTTTTCCCCGCCCACCCCCTCCCCATTACTTCTGGAGCCTGAAGGTGAAGTGCACACATTCTTTCAAAGCAGGACAGGCTCTCTCAAGTGAAGTCTGATGTACATTCCAGCCTCTTTGAAATGTTATACAGTCATTCGGCATAAACTGGGTTTGGAAAGTGTAGCAGCTCTTACCCCGGGCCCTGGTATCCCCCAGTTCAACTTGCTGGATCTGGCATTGCAGCTCTTACAAGATCTGGCTTCTGTCTGTTCTGTCTCTTTGAGTTATGTCAATTTCTCTCTGAAGTTGTAACCACTCTCTGGATACTTTGTTACACTCTACAGCAAGCTTCTTGGAGCAGCTAGAAGACTAGATCTCTGGGGTTCCTCAGTCCTTTAGTAGTCTGGTCCGTCAGCTGTTTGGTCAGGCTGGCTCCCTCTTCCCACCTCGTGCCTTCCCAACCCTACTAGACTATTTTAATGTTGTCTCTCTGGCCCGTGACGGACCCAAGTCTCTCTCTCTAGTGGCTTCTGCTGCGTTCAAGACCCACCTGGACTTTCTTGTTGTAGCTCCCTTGCCCCCACCGGTCTCAGATCTCTTTAAAGCGACTCTCGCCACATTTACCGCCCCACTGACTTTGGCCCTGCTCTGGCAGGCTCTGCGGCACTCTAGCCCCAGCTTTTCAGCTCTCTAACCAGCCCTCTTCTTCCTGCCGGCTTCCTTCCTCTCCCCAAACAGCTGGGCCAAATTTCTACTTAAGAGTTGGACAGGGCTGTGACTTAAAGGGCCCTGCTTTCTGTCCACTCATTTAAACTTGTGGCAGAGTGGTGGGGAACCTCACTCCATCACAGAAGATGCAAGCACTGGGGATATGAAATACAGTGAGGAGGTGGAGCAACAACAGTGTGAGAGGGGTATCAGATGGCCAGCTTGCTTGAGTGTGAATAACAATCACATTTCCAGACTCCCATCAACTGTAGACACACAGGTGCATGGAGACAGGATTTTTACTAGTGAATGTAAAGTTAGTAATCTTCATATGATTATGAAGGTTCTGTTAGGAGGACCATGCTTAATGTGCTGTGTTTTACATTTTAAACATCAGTTCATCAACTATAATATTTGGGGAGATGAGAGAATAATGTATCCTCCTGAAATTTATTAGCACTTACTCTCTGAATAAAGAATGGATTTTCTTACAGTTTACAAACAAATTTGCATTAAACATAACAAAAAAGTCACTAATTTAATTTTATTTTATTCATTTTATTTATTTAAATTTCTACCCCACCCTTCCAAGATGGCTCAGAGCAGTAGGCTCAAATTTATGTCTCAAATGACCTTAATAAGAAAATAACATAGAAGCTTTGGACTTTGTTTCGTCCAGGGTTTGGCACCGAGACTGCACTTGTGGCTTTGGTTGACGACCTGCACCGGGAATTGGATCAGGGCAGATCATCATTGTTAATTTTATTAGATCTGTCGACAGCATTCAGTATCGTTGACCATGGGATGTTGGTGACTCGGCTGCGGGACCTGGCTGGGGTGGGTGGAATTGTACTTGAATGGTTCCGCTCTTTCCTCGCTGTGAGAACTCAGCAGGTGATTCTTGGGGAGTGTTCATCATCTCCCCGGAACCTCACATGTGGAGTCCCACAGAGTTCTATTCTGTCCCCCCTCCTGTTCAACGTGCACATGCAGCCTTTGGGTGAAGTCATGAGGGGCTTCAACGTACGTTGTCATCAGTACACTGATGATACACAAGTCTACCTCTCTTTTTTTTTTTTGAGACCCAGACCTGGCAGTCTCGGTGCTTACCCAGTGTTTGGCGGCTGTGGGGGATTGGATGAGGATGAGCTGTCTGAAGCTGAATCCTGACAAGATGGAGGTGATGTTGGTGGGTAGGGCAGGAGATGTGGCAGCTCCTGTTGTTGACAGGATCCGCCCTACTCTAACTACACAGGTCAGTAGTCTGGGGGTGCTTCTCAATTCACAGCTCCGTCTGGATTTCCAGGTGGCAGCTGTGGCGAGGAGCGCCTTTCGCCAGTTACATCTGGTGCAACGGCTATGGCCGTATGTTTCGGACTCTGACCTGTCCACCATCATCCATGCTTTTAACACCTATGGATAGAACTATTGCAACACACTCTACATGGGTCTACCCTTGGAGGCTGCAGCTGGTGCAGAATGCAGCCCACTTCCTAATGGGGACGCATCACCGCAAGCACATTACACCAGTGCTCCGTTCTGTGCACTAGCTGCCTATTGTCTTCTGGACCTGATTCAAGGTGTTGGTATTGACCTATAAAGCCCTAAACAGCCTGGGCCCTGCCTACCTGCAAGACAGCCTCATACCCCGGGCCATGGTGCAGCCCTTGCGGTTGGCCAGGGACGCCCAACTCGAGGTCCCCTGGGTTTCCCAGATGGCAACGATGGGAAGGGCATTCTCAATGGTGGCCTCTAGGCTGTGGAATTCCCTCCCAATGAAGGTCCGCCTGTCCCCTGATCTCTCCTCTTTCCGAAGACAGTGTAAGACCTGGCTGTTCCGCCAGGCCTTTGGTGAGGGAGTCGGGTAGGGAGGTGAGGGTTGTGGGGAGGGGGGTGTTTTTGGTTCCGCCTTAATGTTTATAAGGTTTTATATATTTTAATTTATTGTTGTGAGCCACTTCGAGTTGCCTGTGTGCAAGAGGAAGTGGATTAGAAATACAACTAACTAAATAAATAAAATAAAAGAACCGTACAAAACAATGCACAAGCATATGATCAAAGAAGATACGGAAATTCAGAGTCCAGGTGCCTGAGAAACCTTGGCTGTGCTCTCTTTAGATACTATGAAGAAAAAAAAGAAATCTCTTTTCTTTCTAAACATCAGTTTTACCTAATCTGTAGGGATGTGACTTTCTGTTTCGGATTAAACCTTAATTGCCCCCAAAAGGCTGTTACAGTTTAATCCGAAGCAGGCCATAAAACAGTCTGCCATTTTTGGATCCATATTTTCCAGATCCTCTACCTCCACCCTTCCCCAGGGCCCTGGCATGTACTTAACAGCCTCGGAGGGCTTGTTTGAAGCTCCGTTGGCCTGCTGGGGAGGGAGGCTCCTGGCAGGCTCTCTTACCATGGCATGCTGCCGAGCTCCCTCCTCTGCAATGCACATGTGAAAAATGGCTGCGGAGGCTGTTTTGTGCATGCACAAATGGCCACTGTCCTTAACCAAAATGTCGGCAACGTCATTTTGGCCGCCACCATTTTGGTTAAGGGTGGCAGCTATTTTGCGTATGCACAAAACAGCCCTGACCACTATTTTGTATACGCATGCTATGGAGCAGGGAGTTCGGCAGCACACTACGTCAAGGGAGCCTGCTGGGAGGCCTCCCACAGCAGTGGTAGGCCAGCAGGGCTTCAGTCAAGCCCTCTGAGACCGGTAAGTACATGCCAGGGCTCCAGGGGATGGGGGGAAATACAGATCTGTAATTAAATCTGTAAAGACCTTTAAACTGAAACCGAAAAAAGCCAAATCCGTAATTTCGGTGTCCCACCCCTAATAATCTGGGAATACAAACACAAAAAGGCATTAATCATAACTGTGTGATGGTTGGATGGTATCGCTCAAGGGCAGGATTAGGATTATTTGGGTGCCTTAGCAATTTCCATACGTCCTTCAATTACAGCCTATGCATAGAACTGCAGAACATATTATCTGTGTGGTAAATTTGCAGATTCTGTATTCTATTGCCAAGATCATTTCTTTACTGCAAAATGTTCAGCTTTCTTGCAAGGTCAGCCTGAAATTTGTGGATGGTGAATATTCCTAGAGTATTTTATGTTAAATTACTAATATGTACACTCAGCCTTAACTTCCATCATACTGTAGTTGAGCCTGGGATCTAAAATGTGGCTGTGAGGTTGCTCAATGACACATTGATTCTCTGTGGAAAACAAGCTTACCATTTGAGTTGGTACCAAGCATCATAGGGTGTTTTCAGACGTGACGGGGCGCCTTCGCCCCGTCCCGAAAACAACCCAGAGATTCCCCGCCGGGATCACCCAGGCACTGCAAACAGACGTGACGGGGATCCCGGCGGGGAATCAGGGAGGGGGCGGGGCTGCGCGGCGCAACGTGCGGCCGCACAGCCCCGCCCCCTCCACGCTGCCTCGCCGCCTGCCCTCTGGGGAGACGTGCGGGCTGTGAGGCCAATGCCGCCGCAGCGTCTGGCCGAGTTCACCACGGCCCGGAATCCCGCCGGGGATTCTGGGCCGTGATAGCCGACCAGATGTTACTTTTTATTGATGCCCGCCTGGAATCACTTTCACCATGCTTCTGCAGATTTTCCCGCCGGGAGCCTGGGAAGCGTGGTTGAAATTGACCCCATGTGGGTATTCAGTGTGGCGAACATCTGGCGGCCGCCGAACAGACGTGCAGGGCACAGTGACCACAGGTGGGTATTCACTGTGGTTCACTGTGATCTCGTCACATCTGAAAATACCCATAGATCAGGTGTTTCTCTGCATAAACTGAGCTTTCTTTGACATTTTTCTTCTCCTCCAAATGCTGCTAACTTGAGCAAAAGAAGCTGATAGACCTTCCACTTTGGATACTGTGCCACATCCTATCTCACAAGTTAAGTGGCATTGGTTTTAGCTAGTAAGCAAATAAGACATGTCTAAGGTTCATTTAGGGTGCTGCTGATTTGATTTAATTAGGCATCCCTTACTGAACCCAGTGGGCCAGTAGGGTACCAGATAACTGTGTCTGGAAATGCAGCCTTTCAGATGAGATGTTAAAAAGAGGCCTTGGCCCGTTGTGGTAATTGAAGACCTGTGATTGCTTGAGCTTGTAGTCACAAAGTCCTGGTCAAATTCTCTCTAGTTAATTGTGTTTTTCTGTCTCTCCCTGATTATCTCTGTGCTCTCATTTCCTCCTACTCCCCTTCTCAGCATCACACCTTCTTGCCTGCTATCTCCTCCACTTGGAACAGTCTCCCAGTTCTACTGTGCCAAGTCCTCCCCCTCTTTCTTTCCACCTCCAAACCCATTTCTTCCAGCAATCATTCCTTGCTTGTTTTCCTGACTAGTAATCTATTTGCAGACTCCCTTCCCTAAAATATTATTCCACGACTTGTCTCCTGTCCAGGAGCTGGGAGCTCTGTGCTTCAGAGCTGGGAGCATGTCTGTCTTGGCTTTGTAGAACATTGGGTATGTTTGTCACACTGCATACATGATTAATAATAAATTCTGCTTTTAATTTTAATTGAACTGCAGTATTTTTCAGTGAACTACTGCCTGTTATTGCTCTTAAATAACTCCCATGTTTCATGTTAAGGCACTAGCAAAATTGATGCCTGTATAATGGCATGGGTTGGTGGCATTGACAGGGTTGTGCCTAGGTTAGAATGCTTCTAAATCCTGCTAACGCATTACTAATAATTACTGTTGCTAATTTTCCTGCTGAAGCTGCACTGCTGTTTGTTGCTGTAGCCTTTCTCTGGATAGTCCTGTGCATGGTGGTATATTTTAGTGTGGGTGAATGCATTATAAAAGTGAGAGATGATTACAATGATAGAGCAGAATGAATTCACAATCTGGAAAACATTTCTCCTCAGAAGATGCTCCAAAAAAGCATAAAACACATCATATTAATGCCCCTGCCCCAACGTTGCATTTGAATTCCTGTTTGCAAAATGGTGGGTGTTGTCATTAGCCTACATCTGTGCTGAAAACTGAATATCTTCAAAGTAGAGTCGGGAAAGGGACAGACTGGCTCTCTTCTATAGCACAGCTTGGAATCTTGAGGTTGACCTATTCCTCCCTCAACATAGAAAGATTCTGTTAATCCACTTCTCCTCTCTGCCCTATTCTGAGGTAAGCATGTTAGTCTATGCATAAACTCCCTGTGTTTCTCTAGTGGAGGGTAAAGGTGAGTCATTACAGAGCAAGTGTGCATGTGCCTATGTGGCTGTGATTTTTATAGTGATCATGAGTGCAGATGGGTTGAGAGAAGATGAAATAATTCCGCCCACGTTGAGGGAAGCAAATCTAACAATAACTTCCAGCTTTCTTTCTGTCTGACACCCATTTGTCAGCTTCTCTAGCAGGCACCTGCAATTTCTTTCATACCACTTTTTATACTTGAAGTTGCAGGGAGGGGTGAATGTCCTCCCTGAACTAGGCTGTGAAATAGTCTCCTCCATCCTCCTTCATATCCCTCCTCAAGACCCACATTTTTCATGTTGCCTATGATAAATTGACAGCAGATAATTTGCAAGGCACGTAGCCAGCAGAGATTAGTGATGACATTAGTGTGACTTGTTTATATATTTTTTAAAAAAAACAACAAACCACCACACACACAAATTGCCATCCTGAAAATTGTGCACCTAGCTAGTCTTTTTAACCCACTCTTTCTGTCACTGTTGCCCTCATCATGTCTCCAACCTTCCATTCACTGATTGGTTACCCAACACTCACTTGTCATCTTAAAATAAACTCTTCTTCACTGCTTCTTACAGTGTGCCACAGCACACTAGATCCTAGGTGTTACCAAGACACAGTTCATAGTTCAATACTAGTTACTTTCAGTGATCAATGAAATGCATGTGAGGAAGCTCTTTAAAGGGCTTAAACAGAATCCTATCCCTGTCTGTTGGCAGGTGGTGGTTCCAAAAAGATTCCCTCTATCTATTTCCTTCTATCTATGAAGGAAGATGAAATTCTATATTTCCCTACCTCCCTGTTTGGCTTTTTCAGCTGTGGTTAAGAGATGGCCAGCAACAGGATGAATAGTGCACACATTTGCCCAAGGAAGCATATAGCTTTGCCCTCTCTAGCCTCCGAGGCCAGAGAAACTGGCTGCATGACAAGATTTGTGCATCTCCTAGTGGTACAACCTTGAATCTGCAGTTTGGCCTCACATACCAGATTTTGTAGCCATATCATCTGCTAACCCCCGAGATCCTGGATTTGTAAAACATTCACACTCCTAGGATTTTTATAATAGGGCAGACAGTGAATGTTTGTGAAAACCAAAGGAGGTTGGCGAGACTCAGATGTGCCAAGGTGCCAGACACCTTTCACAACTTTTCTAGAGTGTTAATGAACAGAGAGACACAGTGATTTGGATGATATCTTTCATTGGACCAACTGTCATTGGTGGAAATAAGCAAACTTTTGGGAACAATAAATCAAAAGCTACATATGCTCATAATCCCAGATATCATATACTCTGTGGAAAGGCTAATATACCTGTAGATTATGTACGGTTCTATTGAAGCAGTAAAGACCCACAACAGTCATAAATAAGCCAAACACGTTAAAATAAGGGTTTCATTAATAAAATAACAAAACACATCTGAGGAGAAACAGCCATCTCCCCCCTTGTGTCCCATCACAGCCCCCAAGGGCAGCTGGTAGCGCATGTACCATTGCTGCATCGAGTCCATACATCAAGGGCATGCAGAGCAGTGTTCTTAATCCACCCGTTCTCTATGGTGTAAAACTATTCGTTGGCTGCCAACTCTGATAGGTCCATAGACAAAATTAACATTAACATAATTTCTGGCTCCTCAACCAGGACCAACCATTCACTAACCACTCCTTTCCAGCCATGTTTGGGAAGTACTGTAGTACGTTGCAGGTGGCAGTTCCCTACGAGTAGTCTGCTGGCCCATTCTGTGCTCTCCCATTATTACAGGCATGTGTAGAAAGGTGAGCTTTGTACAGTATCATAAATATGCCAAGACTTGGAACTCCCCGGTGGTAGGGACTTAAAGAGGTTGGGGAGTAGATTGGAGAAGAGATGGCGGAAGAGCTGTCTGGAAGCTGATCTTCAGCTGTACCAAGAGTTTATGTGGGCGTACAGAAGAATTATTACTGAGGCCAAGCAGTTGTACTTGTCCTTGGACATAGACACTGCAGGGAATAGTCTGCCGCAGTTGTTTCAGACTGTGCTCAGTCTGGTGAATCCAGACTGCCTCAACCCATCTGTGCTTTCTTCAAAAGAGTGCTGTGAGCAATTTTCTACATTATTTGTGCAGAGAAGATAGAGGGACTCTGGGCGAGACTCATTGGGCCTTTTGATGTGGAACTATTCCCCTGGTTGACTCTGACATGGTTGATGACAAGGAAGTCCACCCGCTGGTGGGATTGTTGAAACCCACTCTCTGTGCCTCTGACCTGCGCCGGTCCTGACTGTTGAGGGCAAGCACTGGGGCAGTGGTACCTTTACTTGTTAATGCCTCCTTTTTGAAGGGGAGGGTGCCAGGCACTCTCAAACATGTGGAGGGGTCGCCCTCTCCTCAATAAATTCTCTCTTGACATTGGAGTGCTTCCCAATTGTCACCTAGTCTGCAGTCTGCCTTTCTTAGGGAAGGTGACGGAGAAGGCTTTGGCAGTACAGCTGCAGAGGCACCTGGACTAATAATATTTGGGGGAAATTCCAGTCTGGATTCTAGCCTTCCCACAGGGTAGAGACCACACTAGTCAGGGTGATGAATGATATGCAGATGATTTTAAATTGAGAACCAAAGTTGCTGGACCTTATGGCAGCATTCAATACAATCGAATGTGGGTTACTGCTTTGGCAGCTGAGGGATGTTGCTGATGTGACGGGAGTTTTTGTCTGGCTGGTGGTTTCAGTCATACTAAGAAGAGCAGATTCTGTCAGTGGTGATGGATGGATGTGCGTCATCCCCAAGAGACTTGAATTTCAGTGTTCCCCAAGGTTCTATCCACTCACTCATATTGTTTGATGTATATGTGTAACCCTTTGGGGCTGTTATGCCCAAACACAGGATGAGTATCATCAGTGCACTGATGATACATAATTATTTATTGCTTTCCTTATGCGTCCTGCCATCTCAGCCTCTACTTTGGAGCAGTGCTTGAATGATATAGCCAGCTGGATGTGTCGGAGCTACCTCGAGTTCAGTCTGGGGAAGATTGAGGTGATGCTGGTGCGGGGGGCAGCCGATATGAGGATGCCCTCACCTCTTTCAGGTCTCTGCATGTTGATGGGTCCAGGTAGAAGTAGTGGGACAGGTAAAGAACATGGGTGTCATTTTCAGCCATGCTCTGTCCATGAAAACTCAGGTTTCTGACATGGTTCGGAGATGTTTCAGCTACGCAGCTTGCGTAGGCCGCACCCTTATTTATCCCAGACTGACTATGCCACAGTGACCCATGCCCTGGTGACCATGGAACTTGATTTTTGTAACTTCGTCTTCTGTGGGCTGCCAGTGGTGCTCATCCATCGCTTACAGCTTATTCAGAATGCAGCAGCACAGCTGCTTACTGGTTTGGGCAGCTGTGATCATATTACGCCCACCCTGCATTCTCTACACTGGCTGCCTTTAGAGTGGCAGATTGAATTTAAGATTGCACTGCTGCTTTCCAAGGACCTGAAAAGTATAGGTCCTGGCTATATTTGAGACTTGCTCCTGGAGCCTCACGCTGATGGTTATCTGTGCTCAGAAACCAACTTCTATCATATCTCCTCTGTCATTTCCTCTCCAAGCCATAACCTATCGTGCTTCTCCTGGTACGGAAGCCATTCCATACCGTTGATCATTTTTGTTGCCCTTCATTGCACTTTTTCCAATTCTTTTATATCTTTTTTGAGATGGGGTGAGGAGAACTGTCCACCATACTCGAGATGTGGTCGTAACATAGATTTATATAGCAGCATTATCAAATTTTCTGTTTTCGGTCTCTATCCCTTTCCAAATAATTTCTAACTTTGATTGCCTTTTTGACCGCTGTTGCATGCTGAACTTTCAATTGATGTTTTCAATAAACTATCCACAATGACTTGAAGATAAAGTTTCTCACTGGTAACATCTAATTTAAAACCCAGCATTTTGTATGTATAGTTAGGGTTGTTTTTTCCTATGTGCATCCGTTTTGCACTTGTTATCACTGAATTTCATGTGCCATGCCCCTGAGAGCTACTGTATAAATAGTGGTGGTTTGAAAAGTTTTTATAAAGTAACCTGGAGATCTTGAAGTTGTAGGATAGAAGCAGTTGCATCAGAATTTTGAATCATGTAGAAGGAGACATGAGAGGAAGGATATTGGGGAAGTTGAGTGCTGCTGGCATGTACTATGTGCTTATATATTTATCCTCTGCTCTGGTTTGAAGTCTCAAAGATAAATTCTTGTGATGAGGGGGACATGAACAGGATTCAAGTTGAATGGAAGCCAGGAGTGGGGAACCTGCACCCCATAGGTCAAATACAGCCTAGAGCTGTTTTGTTTTTTTAATTTGGCCCATTTCCAAAACCTGGATCTGTCCCAGGGTTCCAGTCCCTACCATCAAGCACTGAAAGAATGAGCTCAGGGGAAAGGAGCAGAAATTAGGGCATGCACACGGGACGATAGATTGATAGCATGTGATTGGACCGTCCTCAATCTTCTCTCATCCTTCAGCCCCCTGTCCCCAACTCCTGTACACCCATGGAGCTTGCCTTGTTCTAATCTTCAAAGTGGCCCACAGGAGGGAAAAGGATCCCCATCTCTGGTGTATAGTGTTGACCATATTTATCTGTCTTGATTTTTAAAAATGAAACATTCCCACTTAAAATTTCAGAAACATTTTGAAAAGCATATAAATCCAATAGGATTCTCCAGCACTTAAATAAAATTTGTCTCCTAAGCAGAATAGATGAGCTTCACAGCAGGACTGAGAAGGCCAACAAATTCAGTTTCTTTCAGAGCAGGGAGCAGTATGTTCCAGAGCTGGGTTCCTTTCAATTTGAATTAACTCTTTTTCTGCCAGCTTTTGTAGTTTAATTGGGGGCACTTTGGTGGAGCACTTGACTGCTGCAGTGTCATGGGGAAGCAGGGAGAGGGGATATTGAAGACTTGGACCTGTTCATGCTTCACAGGTTCAGAAAATCAGTACAGCACACAGGTATACTTTAGTCCAAGATCCCTGGGGAAACCCCACTGAGCAGGTAGAATCCAGATATTACTTTGCCTGCTAAGTGTAGATATTTACATTTGGATCATGTTAACTGTCTTGGGATAGCGAAGCTGCCAGAGGATGTGGATTTTGTTCCCCAAATCCCAGTAAGCTATTTAATGACATTTGCCTCGCAAGAAGTAAACAGACTGATGCTTCAAAGAGCTGCCTGGTTCAGACAGAATGACTAGTGAGGTTAGTTTTAGGCAATGGGGATTGCGGGAGAGGGACTGAATGGAATTTTTACCAATATTAGAGCGTGTTGAATTTTGTTTTGTCCTTACATGCTCCAGCCATTTGTGCTCCTCTTCCATTGCTCAGGACTAGACTGATTTGTTGCATCTACCCCCACAGTATAGTACCTATTTCTCAGGCTGACCCCAACTGCTTTGGTGGTTTGTAGTGCAGATAGGTAGGGAGAATTCATTTAGTACTGTGAGTTAATAATACAACCCTAAACCCTTCCTATAGTCAAAAAGTTCATTTCCCAGGAGAGACCATGAGGACATTGTCAGAGTTTGTTTACATCAGGGTCCTATGTTTACTGCATCAACAAATCTTAATTTCTGCAACCAGTGAAGCCAAATTCTGCAAATTCACTTTAAAATGTGCATCATTAGCTTAATTGGCATAATTATGCAACATTTATACATGCGAGTTTGCTTCCCAGCATGCTTTTCCCACAGCTTTGACATAGACCAGATCCAGGATTCCTAACACACACACACCCCAGGCTCCTCCTCTGCCCCCCCAGATCTAGGACCCTCAACCCTTCCAGGTTCCTCCCCAGATTCAAGACCCCCAGGCACCTCCCCAGTCCCAGATCCGGGACTCCCAACCTCCCCAGATCCAGGACCCTCAGGCTTCTCCCCAACCCTCCGATCCAGGACCCCCAATTCTCCCAAGCTTCTCCCCAACCTCCCCAGATCTAAGACCCCCAATCTCCCCAGGCTTCTCCCCAACCCCCAGATCCAGGACCCCCAACCTCCCCAGGCTCATCCCCAGCCCTCCAGATCCAAGTCTTCTCCCGGGCTGAGCAGCTGGGGCAATGTGACTAGAGAGTGGGGTGGTTGGAAACATGCAGCTGGAGAGCGGGGCAGAAAGGAGAGGAGACCTGGTAAGAGACCCCTGTTCTAGGATCCCCAACCCCTCCCAGCTTTAACCCACTAGCCCGGTGCTCAACTGCTCTACTGCTGGCCCTTCCCTTTTCCTAGCCCCTGCCCATGGTTTACCCACCCAACGCAAAGACTCCCCCCCGGCGCACCCCACAGAACCCTGACCTGCCTCATCCAACTCCCACGCCAGGCTTCCCTTTTGCCGCTGATGCAATGCTATCTGGTCACCACCACTGCAGCTGTTTCCCAGCTGTTTCAGCTAGTGTCACGTGACCGCAGAACCAGCCAATCATCATGAGGGATGCCTGAAACTGCAAGGGACAGCATGATTTGCAGCCTTGCAGTAAACACAGGTCCCTGGCTTAAATGCAAGGAGTAGTTTGGCATGTGTTTTGCTTTGGGGTTTTAAAGAAAAAAATTCAAACCTAAAAATAAAAATGACCCAACCCTGAAAGGAGCAGGGGAGCAGCGTGATGAGCAGGACGCATTTCCACAGGGAACCAAATGTTAGGCACAAAAAAGGTTAACAAACTTCCCTTAACTCTGTATGTTGCCTGCTGGAGCCTTTCCACACAAAAGAGCCTGCCAAAAGCATGCAGGGAGCTGCTGTACACAGCCACACAACTTGTTCTTTTACAAACCTAGGAAATTGTGGCTCCCACGTAATTACATGGTTTAAGCCCACAAGAGCAGGTAAGCACAGAAGCCTTGCCTACTGTTTTCTCCCTCTGCTTTAGCATGTTTATAGCTGCTTCCTCTGTCGCCTCATAGGAGCTTTCAGTGCAGCACTTGCTGCCCAGCTGTAGCTGGCTCCTGCTGTCATGTTTTCCTAGGTATTAGAAATGAGAAAGATCTATTGGATCTTTCAGAGAGCCAGTGTGGTGTCTGAAAGCCAATGTAGAGTAGTGCCTAAGATGCTGCACTTGAACCTGGGAGACCAGGGTTTGAATTTCATGCTAACCAATAAACTCACTGGGTGGCCTTGACAAGTCATAACCTTGCAGCCATCTGTAAAATGGGAATGTGTCTCTGTCTTCCCCTGTGTCCCCCTCATCCTTGTCCAGCTTAGATTGTAAACCCATGGGACAAGGACCTATCTCCGTAATCTGTTACTGTAAAGTGCTGCAGGATACAGCTTCCATGACAGGGTATTGAGAAGTGCTATAGAAATGAGTAGTATTAGATCCCAGATGTTTTTCTGGGGCCCACTGTAGGGTACAGCTTCCATGAGAAACTAATAAACTGCTTCAAAAGATCAAAAGTAAACAATTATTTTTATATATACATATATACATATACATACATACACACACACAAATCAACAAATATGCCAAAAATGAAGACAGAGTATGAAAACCAAATGTAAGGAATACGTGACTAAAGACCCAATGTTTCGCCAAGATCTGGCTTCTTCAGGGGTTGCTTATGTTTTCTTTCCTCTCCCCAAAATACTTTTTCTCTATGTATCTAGGGGGTACAGCAATACAAACAGATAATATCAGACAATGCCAAACAATACTCTTTCCAATTTAACCCGGATCATAGAGGTACATACACACAAGGCGGTACATTGCACTTCTAAGGACACAAAGTACTCTCAGTCGAGGGGCGCTTTAGATCAGGCTAAAGTAACTCATTTAGGCAGCAGGTACAAACATTGTCTCAAATAACAGGGCTCTTAGCAAGGGTAACCCCTCAGCTTCATGTGATATGAGTATACTAAAGAGTTAAAATACAAACTAGTTTTAATCACATAAATTGAATGTCCTTTACAGCCATAGCATTTAGTCAGACAGTTTTTAAAAAACAAAAATGAATCATAGGATAAACCCCAGGGTGATGATCTATTGCCTCAGGTAGGGAACACCTTAATAACAAACTAGAATATGAAATGATTTCTTTAGGAGCCCAGTTACCTTTTGTACACGAGGTGCCGCAAGACACCCCGCAACAGGCAAATTCAGCTTTACTAGCCTTTTCCATTTTTCCTTATAAGTTTCCTGTCGTATAGCCTTCACAGTTCTCGGCGGTCTCCCTATAAACAATTAGATCGTAGTAAAAGACCTGAGGTAAAACTACCCAAATCATATCCCTGTTTGGTCCTTTCTTCACAGCAAAAAGGATTTCTGCCCTACCTTTTGCAAACTTTGGTGGTAAATCTACTCCACTGCAGTAACCTAGGGCTGCTGTGTTCTTCTCAGTACAGCTTCCATGACAGGTAACATATAATCAGGGCCCTGTAAATTCTGTGCAGCTGTGATTGATTGCAGCCATTTTTGCAGCATTTTGCAACATTTTGCAGCATTTACAACCTGATTGGGGAGCACTGAGCTAGCCAATGAGATGCAAAGTCATGACTGTATATGTGCCCCACCCTGTGTGCCCCCTCTCCTTTTATCCATTCTTGATTGTAAGCCCCTCAAGATGGAGACTTGTATCTAATCATGACTGCTCAGGCACATTGCTGGTGCTATATAGATAATAATGCTAGCCTCTGAACTAGCCAGTGGGGTGCTGGAGTGTTTGCTGGGGGCCTGTACCACAGCTGCTGAAGAGAAGTAGCCCATGTCCCCCTCCACACAGGAGAGAAAAAAGAGTGTCTGAAAAAAGAGAGCCCGGTTGGGCTGCTTGTCTCCACAGAGATCATTAATGCACTATCTGGGTGGAGAATGTGGAACTGGATGGAGAAGTTCTGAATAGCCAGTCCAAGTACTCCCATACCCCCCTCCTACCAAATATGGCACCAAGTTTCATTTCCAGAAGAAGTTCGACTGTCCACCAGCCCCCCTCATGCACAGAGGTTTCCGAAGTTTTCAGAATAACGGCCTTGGTTCTTGGAACTTTGGAATTCAGCCTTTCCAAACTGAATACCTTAATATTCAGTTTGAATATTAAGGTGGAATATCTCCACCTGCGGGGAGAACAACAAGAACTGCAAGTTAGACCTGGGAACGGAGGGGGCGCCACGGATGCCAGCACACCTGGGTTGGGTGTCCTGATGTGACCCCGTGACCCGCACCCGGAAGTTGCTCGGGGGGGGCACAAAGGGAGCCGCCTGCAAGCGGAGCGAAGAGACTTACCTGCCTGTCGTCTGCTGGGACCCACTGCACTGCTTGCTGCCGCCTCGATCCCCCACTGATTCCACCTGCGGGGAGAACAACAAGACCTGCAAGTTAGACCTGGGGGCGGGGAGGGGGCCACGGATGCCAGCACACCTGGGTTGGGTGTTCTGGCTTGACCCCGTGACCCGTACCCTGAAGTTGCTCGGGGGGGGGCACAAAGGTAACCACCTGCGGCTCCGCCGTAGGCCGCAAGCCAAAGGGCCGCGCCCTTGGTGGGAGTGGGTTGTCCAGTTTGATGGGGGAACTGATGAGGGGGGAGGCTTTCCCCTATGGTGAGAGAATGGGGGTTGCTTTGGGGGAAGGGGGGGAGCCTCCCAGTGAGAGCCTTTGGATGTGGACGCACTCGCCAGTTACCGACCCGTCTCTAACCTTCCATTTTTAAGGAAGGTTATTGAACGGGCTGTGGCACGGCAGCTCCAAGAACACCTGGACCGCACCGGTTTCCTTGACCCCTCTCAGTTCGTGTTTCGGCCTGGGTATGGTACGGAGACGGCCTTGGTGGACGATCTCCACTGGGAGATGGACGCAGGACGTTCGACACTACTGGTCCTGCTAGATCTCTTGGCCGCGTTTGATACAGTGGACCATGGGCTGCTGTTGAGACAGTTGCGTGACCTGGGGGGTCTGGATGGGACCACCCTTGGTTGGTTCCAGTCATACCTCTCGGGGAGGACCCAGCAGGTTGTCTTGGGAGCAGAAACATCTAGCCCCCGGGCTCTGGACTGTGGCGTTCTGCAAGGTTCAATCTTGTCTCCTTTATTGTTTAATGTATATATGCAGCCCTTGGAGGAGATCGTGAGAGGGTTTGGTGTGCGTTGCCACCAATACGCTGATGATACCCACCTTTACCTCTCTTTTTCAGCCGACCCAAGCCCTGCCGTTTCCATGCTGTCTCCCTGTTTGGAGGCCGTGGTGAGTTGGTTATGGCAGAGGTCCTCCACATAAAGCGGGGGGCTACAATGGAGAGGGCAGTCTCGGTGGCTGGGCCCCGGTTGTGGAACTCCCTCCCAGAGGAAGTACGACTGACCCCGAGTCTGCTGACCTTCCATCGGGCCTGTAAGACATGGCTGTTCTCCGAGGCCTTCGGAGGCAGGGAGGGGAGGGTGGGCTAAATTTTTTTGGGGGGGGTATTTTAAAACTGTTTTAATAATATTTGTGTAGATTTTTATATTTTTTATATCGTGGTAAATTGTTTATCTCATGTTGGAAGCCGCCCAAAGATGTTGTAGGCATAGGGGGCGGCATATAAATGGAATAAAATAAATAAATAATATTTGGCAAATTCCAAAGTTTTCCGAAGACTTTGTTTCAGCCCTACTCTATACTGAGGAAAATCCCTCAGTATAGAGGGATAGTCTAGCTCATTTAAAGGCTATTTGCATCCCTTCAGCTAGACTTTTCCTTGCACTTCCATGGCCAAAACATACAGTCTTTCCTGACAGGCTGCTTCTCTGGGCTACTTTCAATGGGTTTGGTAGCACTTAAATGTTCTGAATGCTGCAGTATTGAGTTTTTATCAAAATTGTTTGCTAAATATTTGCTGATGCAGTGCCTGGTGAGGGAATAAGACAGCTTGCACCTCTTCCACCCTTTGTGGCCATAGCAAGTCCCCTGTAGGAAACCAGATGCGGAGCTGACATGTAACAGCAATTGCTCGTGTGCCAACCTCAAGCATTCTGAAAGTACAGAGCAGCCCCAGAAACCATGAGTCCTTAAGCACAAATTAGATCATTTTTTAAAAAGTCATATATTTTGGAGCTGTTCTTCATTTTTGGGTTCATTTAGATTAACATAAGAAGTGCCATACTGGGTCAGACCAATGGTCCATCGAGCCCAGCATTCTGTATCTGACAGTGGCCAATCTCGGTTGCTTGAAGTACCCAACAGGTCACTGTGAGGCAATCCATTCCCTGCTGTTCACTCCCAGCTCTTGACATGAAAAGGTTACTATAGCAGGGGCCTACTTAACCGTGGGTTGAGTGTGTACAGGACTAGTGCCCAAGGGTCATCAAGGAGTCACTTTGGAGAATCAGCGTCCAGTTTATTTATATATAAAACCTGTAGGCCAGGCACCAGACCTCTGTCCAGTCTCCACAACCATAAAGTCCATCACACATTTAGACTAGCCAAACACAGTCCAATGGCTAGCTAACAGGAGTCACACTTTGCATCAGGCATCTGTCCTTCAAGATCCAGTCTTCTCCGCAGTCCAGGTCTCCAAGCAGCCTCTATCCAGGATGTTCACTCCACAGTGGCCAAGAGCAGATTGCCATTTTAAATGCCCAGCCTTATTACAGGTCCAACATCTTTTCTCTTGTATCTCTTTCCTCCAGCCTGTTATTTCACAAGTGGCTAAGTTACTCTCCCCCTCCCCGTCTCTTGGTTTTTCCTTTTAGGACAGTCTCTCTTCAGATGTCCTGGCTTAAGACAAGCCCAACAGGTCTTTCCCAAGGCCGACTTCACTACTCTTGCCTTTTTAAAGTCTTGGCATCTAGCCCCAGACCTTGCCCCTCTCTGGCTTCCCAGAGTCCTAGCACCTCTTCCAGGCACATATGGTCACCATTCCCATAAGTGCCCCCAGAGCCCACAATAATAACAGTCCCTTGGGGCTCCCCAAGTGGGAACATGGCAGTATCTTTTCTCCCACGCTGTCTATCTGTGGGTCGCTGCAATGGTCTAGCGTGTTGGTACTGGTTGGGTGCACTGATTCATCTGTCCACCAGCCTGCCGCCATAGCTCTGGCTCTACACAGTTCCATCATATTACCGCATGCTTGCTCTGAGGGTGCAGTCCTCCTCTCACCACCTTGTCCCTTGTCTCCGGGATCCACATCTTGCTAAGGGTTGTGGCGAACCTCCCGGCTCCAGCCCTGCTTGAGTCCTTGGGTGAGCTCTTTGTTCAATCCATGCTCCTCTGCTGGGCACGATCCTCCAGCTCACTGCACTCTCCTTCCAGGTGCTCACTTACTGAAGCACAATCCTCCCAGGGTGTAATTCTCTGTAACACTCCCTGCTCCAGGATCTTAGCACCTTTGGGGAAGCTGGTATGGCAACCAGCAAAGCATGCCTGCATTCTCCACCATATGTGGCATGGATCCACTTCCGTGAGTGAGTATTTACAGGATCCACGCCCAAGAAGGTTGTTGTCACTCAGGGCTCAAGCTCAATAACAGTTTATTTATAGTACAGTCCATAGCATAGACCAAGCCTAGCCAGACAGCAGTCCACTGGCTAACTATCTCCATTCAGGCCTTCAGGTCCAGACCTTCTCCCTTCCAGGCATCCAGATCAGGTACCTTCTCTGGCAGTCTGCTGCTGACCGCTGAGGAGAACGCATCTCCTGGAGAGGCTGCCAGACAAGGTTCCTGACCCAACTCCTTATCCTGAATCTTCCATTTATGCTGCTTAGGTTTGACACCTCACACCATAATCTTGGTCTTTGAATAATTCACTTTTAAGTATTCCTTCATACAATATTCATTCAAGATATCTAATAATCGTCTCAGGCCAACCAGTGCATACAAAATTAAAACCATATCATCTGCATATAATAATACTGAAATACTTCTATTCTGAACTGGAAACAAAGCACTACCTGTCACAGCACCAACAATGCTATTAATATAAATATTGAAAAGAAATGGGGCCAAAATACATCCCTGTTTTACCATTCTCATTGTAGGCACAAATTCCGTTAACTGCCCGTTCTGATCAAATTGGACCCTTGAATCAGTGTCCGTATATAACAGCCTCACCAGTCCTAGTAATTTTTAATCAATATTGGTTCCCTCCAGTTTCCACCAGAGCCGAGTACGGTCTATCAGATCAAAAACACTAGTTAAATCCACGAATGCGAGATATAACTTCTTTCCTTTCTGTTGTACATGCTTATACCTTATATGATCCAATATAAAACTGTTATCCACAGCCGATCTACCATACCTAAAACCCATCTGCTCTTCTTCAAACACCTGATTTATCTTACCGCATCATTCTTCAGCTCACTATCCCCTTTGGGCAGAACTGGGTAATATCTTAGATTTAATGGAGGAGTGCTGCCCAAGAAATATTGTTATAGTGGGAGATTTTAAAGCTAGAATTGGGGAAAGTAGAGGAACTCCAGATCTCCTGGATTTATCAAATGGAAATATAATGGAGGGGCGATCCCCTAGGTGTGCCAGAGATAAGAAACTAAATAAAGCTGGTCTTTATTTATTAAAATAAGTTTATAAGTATGATTTGAAAATTATGAATGGCACATTACCAGGAGATGGAGAGGGCTGCTTCACATATATAACATACAATGGAGACAGCATTGTAGATTATATTTTGATTTCTAGGGGTTTGGGAATAAAATTCTTTGACTTTATGGTAGTTGTGTCTACTGAGTCAGCTCATTTCCCCCTTAGCATATGTTATTCTTATGAAAGTAAAAAATATCCTCTAATATTAACAAATCAGACAATCCTGGATGAGATGGATGAAGAAGTAGTAAGAAGGTTGAGATGAGATGAGCAGTTGCGGAAAGAAATATGCAGCCTTATGACAACTGAAGCAGGGATAGCTCTCCGGATGGAAATCTTGGAAGCAGATTGGCCTGGGAAGACTGTGGGAACATATGATAATTTAGTGGAGTTACAAATAAGAAATTGATGATTAAAGACAAGTAAAACAGCTGGTTTGATAGCCAGTGTAAGATAGCAAGACAAACTACGCGCACTTTAGCTCGACAAATGAAGGGAACTGGTTCAAGGGAAACAATAAAAGCTCTTGTAGCTCAAAGGTGGGTTTATTAAAAAAACCAGTTATTAGTCAAGAAGCATAAGGCAAGGGCACTGATTTGGAAAGAACTTGAGGCTGCGGCCACATTGAAAAACTCAGCTCTGTTTTGGCTAATTGTTAAACAACATCTGAATGTTAGGGGGCCTATGACTGAGCCATAGATATATAAGGATGTGTGAGAAAGTTACTTTTTTTCGTTTGTTTAATGACAAGTTGATTAACAAACCTTCATGGGACCTTGAAGGTAAGGAGCTGCCTAGAACACTATGAAAAATGGGAACCTGTGTCACATGGAGACGTCAGAGATCTTATTAGGAATTTGAAGAGTAAGAAGGACCTTGGAATAGATTTTCTACCTGCGGAACTCTTTCAGGCCCATGAGGACTAGTGGATCCCTGTTTTGGCACAAGTATTTACTGATATAAATGATCTTGGAATTTTACCCAGAGGATGGAATATGAGTGTAATAATCCCAATATACAAAAAGGGATCTAGAGCAGATCCATGTAACTATAGACCAATTAGCCTCATTAGCATGGTGGCTAAAATGTATGCCAAATATTTGCTGATTAAATTGGAGCAATGAGCAGTTACAGAAAGTGTGATTGCCCTTCCTGCCTGGTGTTGACCTTTCCTTCTTTAACTGGAGCTAACTGCCCCACCTCTGCACCAGTAATATAGTTGAAGGGGCAGCTGTGGCTTGTCAGCTGTAACTCTTGTCAACCCTTGATCCAAATCCTAGTGAAGATGCAACCATTAAGGAGTGGAAAGGCACGAGTGTTACATCACTTTGCTCCACCTTAGAGCTGTCAAGGAAGGTTTTATTCTGATGGTGCTAAAATGTAGGTAATTTGAATGAAAAATGCCCTTATCCTTGAGACAATTTAGAAAATGATATGTTGAATATATTGTCTCCCAGGGGAATAGACTAAAATATGTGCTGGCTCTCCTAACTTCTGTATAAACCAACTACTGCTCTCTCCTTGATGTCTGGAGCAGCTCTTGCTGTGTATAGGTACTATATAGAGAAGAGTATGGAATTGGGATGGTTGTGGTTTGAAAGAGGAGCCTGACATACTGGAGTTCAGAGACCCATTGGATGAGGGAATTTAATGAGCAGAGGAAATAGTATGTAGCAGGGAATTTGTTTCCTTGGGCAATGAACCCTATGCACAATAATTCAGATGGGAAAAGAGCTCTATTAGGCAGCTCTTGACTTTTGCATTACCTCCCCCTCTCACACACTATCTATCCCAGGTGGATCCCGTCATCTTTGTGCTTCAAGGGAGGGATTAGACATTTCCTGTTTCTGATCAGTGGCCTGGGACTAGAGTTTAGGAAGACATTTGTATCAATCCTACAGGATTGTCCAGGCCTTGCAAATAAATATTTATTAAACAGATTGTGTTCTGGTTACTCTCTTGCTTTTATACTACCATAGTTCTAGCTTGACTTTAACAAGTGGCATCTCACAAATTTCTGAAGTTCACTGTCAATGCTACATGCTGCTGAGAATCTCAGCCTTGGAGTGATACAAAGCATTTGTTTTTGCCTTGGTGATTTGTGAGAGTACTGGCCTTAAAACGGTCACTAGAACTTTCATCTTGCAGTCCTTTCATGGAGGGCTGAACACAGTGAGTATGGGACCTTGGACCGGTGTAATTTTCAGTTCCTACCATGCATTCTGACCACCTTCTTCTGCACATCTTAAGATAAAAAATCTGGATAAATTTACAACACAGAGAGTTGCTGATTTCTCCATAAACTTGACACTTCTGAAGTATTAGGTCCCCTGTGAGTTCGACCACACAGGAAGGGACAAGTTATTTCATCTCCTGGAGCTTGGGGTTTGGGGTGTGTGTGTGTTTTTTTTAAAGAAGGATGGAGCTGTTCACTACCGCAAAATCCCTTGTGGTGGAAATGTGCCTGGCCTTGGCAGTTTGGGGATGGGCCAGCTGCTAGGTATTTCCCTCACCTTTTCTGATGTCATTTTCATTGTGTTTTTTTGTTTTTGGGTGGTGATGGTTTTTTTCCCCATTAAACCAGCTGATACAGTCCCCAATGAGCTCACTCTGCCCTGTGCCAGCTGGCGTGCCCTCTGGCTGTGAGGCCTTTTTAGAGAGATTGGAGCTGACAGATTCTTGAGCAGCAATCTGATATAGGCCTTTAATTTTTTTCTTTTTCTTTTGCACTCACCCATGTAACAAATGGGGGCTTGTTTGGGAGCTTCACTGGAACATTGAATGGAGTCATTGTTATCCAAACACTGCTCTGATTCAGCTTCCCTGCACAGGGACATTCCTCTCCATTTTGCCCCTCGGCTGAGCAGTGCAGGTGCAGCAGATTAGCTTCTTTTCAGCTGATACCTACCCAAAAAAGAACAATCCAGTCATCTTGCATTCTCTTTCTGGAGCTGACAGCTTCAGAGGCCTAATGTGCAGCGCCTTGCAGTGAGGGCCATAACATTTCCAGCATTGCTCTAAGGAGGAAGGGACAAATACAACTAGGAAAAGGAACTAGTGCTGGTTTTCAGTCTGCTTTTGAAGGGAGAGTTGCAACAAATACAGTGTGCTGTCGGGGGCACTCTTCTGTTTGCTGTATTTTTGCCTAGTCAGCATTTGTTTGGTAATTATTGGCATTCTGTGATGTCGTTTGCAAACTTCTCTCATGTGCAGTGCCTTGAAGCCAATGCATATTCCCTTACAGCCAAAGGCATGGGTGGTTTGGGGAAAACGTCAGCTACTTCAGTATGGTTCAGCTGCTTCACACTGCCCTCTTCTCAGGCAGATTCAAGTATCCAAGAATGTGAGCAGGCTTTTTAATATGGATTTGCCACATGTAAGCGGAGTAAAGGCCATTTCTCAAAGCAATTAGTGCTTGTTGATGTGGAAGCTTTGAACACCCGATATGAATGATATGCAGGGAGTTCTCCTGATATAAAGGATGTAGCATATTGGCTCTTCCTTTGAAGCTCCTGTCCAACATTTTGAGCATCACCCCTTTCAGTTAAAAGGGACTACATAGTTCTCATACCAAACAAGATGGATGTGTTGCAAATTTAGAATGGGAAAGGTTGGGGAGCAGGCAAATGGGTCATGGCTGATAGCGAGTATTGCACAAATTACAGTTGCTTTTTGGTGTCTCATTTTTTTACTCTCTCAACTTCACACACCCGAACCTGATTTTCAGTGGTTTTTCCTTACTACAACTGGGATTTTATGTACTTGCCTTGCCTTACAAACCTGTCTAAAGTTGGACACCCACAATTGCTGGTTGCTTCTGAAAATATTGACCTGAATTATTTATTTATTTATTTAGCTAGATTTCTAGCCCGCTTCCTCCTGCCAATGACAGCCCGGGGTGGCTCACAACATCATAACATTAAAATCCATATAAAGCACATAAATATAAACATAAATATAAATAAATACAAATAGAAAATATCAAAATTGACCAAAAAACAAAAAACTCACAGCTAGAGCAGGAAAACTTACCCTCCTCCCTCCCAACCCCCCACCCATCACCCATGTTCCTCACCAAAGGCCCGGCGGAACAGCCAGGTCCTACACTGTCTTCAGAAAGAGGGAGGTTCTGGGGCCAAGGCAAGGTCCATCGGGAGTGAGTTCCACAGCTGTGGTGTGGCCATCAAGAACGCCCTCCCCATGGTCACCACCCAAAAAACTCAGGGGACTTCGAGAAGGGTGCTCCCAGCCGACCGCAGGGGCCGTTCCAGAGCCATTGGGTTGGGGTGAGATGTTGAGGCAATCCTGCAGGTAGGCAGGGTCCAGGCCATGTAAGGGCTTTTTAGGTCAAACCAACACCTTGAATCTGGCCCAGGAAGACAATAGGCAGCCAGTGCAAAGAATGGAATACTGGTATAATGTGCTCACGGCGACCCATCCCCGTAAGGAGACGGGTCACTGCGTACTGCACCAGCTGCAGTCTCTGGACCATCACCAAGGGTAGCCCCACCTAGAATCCATTGCAATAGTCCAGTCTTGAGGTGATGAAAGCATGGATGATGGTGGCCAGGTCAGAATCTGAGACATACAGCCAAAGCCGTCACACCAGATATAATTGGTGAAATGTGCTCCTCACCACAGCCGCCACCTGGACATCCAGGTGGAGATGTAAATCAAGGAGCACCCCCAGACTACGAACCTGCTGGACCAATGGAGGGTGAACCCCGTCAGTGATGGGGGCCACCACTCCCTCAGCCCCTCCCACCAGCATCACCTCCGTCTTGTCAGGATTCATCTTCCGATGGTTCGCCCTCATCCAGTCTCCCACAGCCGCCAGACACTGCTTAAGCACTGAGACTGCCGGGCCCCCTCGTCTCATTCGGTTATTTCTTCTACGCTTAACCTTTTCCAGTGAAGAGACAGAAACATGTAGAATTAGCGCATCAGACAAGGTGTGTTTGAAGTCATTGCAGCATCTTTCCACTGGCTGAGAATCAAACTCTGTCAGTAAACAGTGTCATCTGCCAAATTACAGCAGGAGTCTGTAAAACAGGATTGTTGCATCTTTAATCCTGAATCTTCCACTGCTTCCCTTGTGCAAATCAGATTCTTTGTGTTCCAGGTTCTCCATTTGTAAATTTTGGCCAGATCTAAGTCAGCTCAGGCCTTGAGGCAGAAACCCTCTTGAACATGAACACTTAAAAACACCCCCAGTTTAACTAAGCTGAAATTCTGGCTCTTATGCAATATTGGGTAGACAGAACCAGAGAAATAAAGGTTTAAGCAACTAAACCCTCAAACACTTGTCTATTAATAAACAGACAAGCCTTTGAATAAATCGAGGATCACTGACATGGATGCATCTTCCTGAGTATAAAAGGTCCAGTTTCTCAGCCAGGAGATTTGATGCTACTGTCAAATACCAGGACCGCTGACTCACTCCTGGTTAGTAGGCTTACTGCCATGAGATCCCTCAGCATCTGGTTCCCATGTTCCTTAAGAAACTCAGCCACTGTCCATGGAACTTCAGTCCACTTTGGTGCTGCTGTCTCTGGTGGTTATCAGACTTAACAGGGAATATGGTGTTTCCTGTTAAATGTTTATGACCGGTTGCCACATCTAACACTGTAGGACAGCCACTGGCACACTCAATGGCTACCACCACCTGCCATGTTCATAGAAACAGTGTTTCAATTTCGCTAGTGCCTTCCCTGTGCCCCTTTCAAAAGCTTGACTATTGACTTCCTCCCCAGAATAGATAAAAATAACAGCTTGCAAGGTTACAAAAAGATGGAACATGAAAAATTATCAAATAATTTAATATTTTAAATTTCTATTGCAGTAGTAGCCACGGGCTCTAATCAGGTCTGGGGACCTCATTGTGGCAGGTGCTGCACAAACCTACAAAGAAAGAGGTCATTACAACCCAGAAATGATTGGGGATAGGTAAGGCTTGCCTGTGGCATGGGGCATTTTGAGGTTTAGTGACTTTCAATCCTGGATGAAAAGGGATGATACAGTGTGTTCAAGGAAGCCAGCTGCTTGGTCCAATTTCTCCCTGCCTTAGAAAATAGCTCGAAAAGTAGCCAGATAAGGACCCTGGAGAATGACTTCTGAGATTCTATCTGAGTTGATCCTTTCCCTGGTATTGATTTCTCTCTGTTAATAATACCCATTACAAAACCAGCATCTGGTCTCTCAGGGAGTTCTTTTTTACATGAAATAGACCCTGTGTCCATTTGACAAACTGCAGGGAAATGGTGCTCAACAATAGAAATCCAACAGATGTGGCTTTTTTTATTAAAGGGCTGAATATAGGGAAGCAGAGGGGAAGGGAGTTAGGTGACACACTTTGGTTGTACTTCATTTCTTTTGCCTTTAGCTGCCCTTTGACAACATGTGTACCAGTGGGGAAGGAGGCAATGTCAGTGTGATTTGTGACCATGTATGTGTGTAGGTGATTAGGTTTCTAAAAGCTTCTTTAAAGAACTCATTGTCATTGTGCAACTCTAAATCAGTTTGGGACAACTGGTACTTTCTCATGACAGGGTCCTTTTGCCTGCCATGTCTAGGCTTGCAGACTCGCTCTCTACCCTGAACTGAGAGAGAGAGAGAGGGTGTTTTTAAACAAGCAAGGCGGGGGGTGGGTGGGTGTATGACCGCTGAGTGGCACTGCCCTGGAGCACCCACTCAGATGGGGCTACATGAAGAGGTATTTGAAAGGGTGGCTCCCGGCATGGCTGCCCCGGCCACAGAGGTAAACCACTATGCACCCCCTCTGCCATGGACCACGGAGGATGGGGAAGTACGATGGACTGGCCTTTGCAATGGACATGCTCCTGATGTGAGCGTTGGGGTACCCGGGCTCCCCAGCACTCTCAGCCAGTTATTGTGACTTGCAAAGGCTGTGTCCCCTGCCCACAGTGCCTATGAGCAGCGGACCGGTCTGCTGGTGTGACTGGCCACCCAAGTTCATACACACGGGCTCCGTGGCCACTTGTTGCCACAGAGCTATTTGACTGGGCCCGCACAGAGCAACCCAGATTTCCCATTAGTGTTCCATGCAGGCCAGGAGCAGGTGTTCTGTAGTTCACGGAAGTGCGTATCCCCGCTCCATCTTCAGATGGGTGATGGACTCTGTGGCTCCCGTCTAAAAACACCCTCTCTGTTTGAGGGGGGGGGGAGTGAGGGGGTGTGGTATATATACCAGTGAACACAGCTTAAGTGTCTGCCCCAGTAAGTATAAGCTACATCTGGTATAACGACTTGGGGTAAAGCCACACAAGACAGGACTGGCTGGATCCCCTGCCCTGGGGAGAGCGAACACAGCTGCCACGCTTTGGGCTGGCAGGAAGAGCAGTCCAAACAAACAGCTCCCCCCCACCCCCTATCCCCGTGGCCATCACCAGCCCCTCCATGCCACGGGTTGGGCCGAGGAGCTGGCCACATGGCGCTGGATACCCAGACTCACTGCTGCTAGACAGCTGATAGGGGGAACAGAGGTCCAGAGAAGTGTGCATGCTCTCCCTGCCTGCTAAACAGCTGGTTAGGAGAGATGGGGTTCAGAGGCGCACATGTGCTCCCCACCTGCCAAATAGCTGATCCAAGGGGACAGGGGTGGAAGGAGTGCTCACACTCCTCCAAGCCCTCTGTGCCCCCATTCAGCTGTTTGGCAGCCGACATGAGTGTGCTCCTCCAGGCCTGATCCTGGGCAACGGTCACACATGATGTATCACCAGCCTTTTCTAGTGGATGCATCACTTAGTAGCCAGCTGCTCAGCCCAGGGCAGAAGTGGGCAGACATCTGGCGGCCACCAGCCATAAAATACGATCCACTGCATCGCAGGCTAATGGTGAGGTAGATTGCTCAATGTGGGATATTGTCTCGTGTGGCCTTACCCTTGGAACCTGTTTTCTCCTTTGCATCGGATAACCTTGTTCCTGACAAAGAGGAAAAAACAAAAGCAGAAACTTTGAAATCAGGTGAAATCACTGAAATCTTGTCAATTCCACCGGTGGTTGCATTTTGGAGGAATGGTGCTTGTCCCATTGG
Source organism: Sphenodon punctatus (assembly GCA_003113815.1). NCBI lineage: Eukaryota > Metazoa > Chordata > Lepidosauria > Sphenodontia > Sphenodontidae > Sphenodon > Sphenodon punctatus. Next base: position 1,163,058 of record QEPC01002445.1, read on the forward strand.
TTGTTTTGCCCTGTGATGAGAGCAGCATGTGGAGAAACACAGACCCTTTTACTTACAGCACCAGCTCACATTGCTAAGTCCCCAGCAGTGCTAATAATAAGTTCCTAGAAAACTGTCCTGACGCTTTTTGGTGGGATTCGTTCAGTTAGTGCTGATCTCAAGAGAGAGGTTAAAACTAGCTGGGCTGTGAAGATGAACTCTTCCCTATGTCTAGAGGTCCCCAAGACCACAGGGAACTTAACATTGCTGCTTCCGCGAATGAGTCTCTTAAGTGGGCAGACTCCAGAGTTGTTAATCAGGCATCTTTATCTGTACTGAGTGGATTTTCTTCTTAGCCAGAGCATCATATCCCTCATTTTTCTCCATGCTACCTAAAACTGTCTGGGGTGAATAGCACCATTGCTGTTCCCTGCAATGGCTTCCTCCCCAAAAGGCATTCCTAACTCACCTGAACTACTAGGTTCAGGCTTGTGCATTTCCCTTCTGCTACATCAGCAGTGCCCACCAATCCCACTATTGAAAACCCCTTAAACTAGAAGTTAAATTGTATTAGAAAAACTTCCTAACCAGTAAGAGCTGTGTGGCAGCAGAACAAGTTGTAGGCTCTCTGTCGCTGGAGGTGTTCAGAAAGAGGCAGGGATGATGTAGCCGTGTAGTCATCTTGCATCCAAGCAGGGGGTTGGACTAGATGACCTTTGAGGTGTCTTCCAGTTTTAAGATTCTATGGTACCAACCTGTACTGAAAGTCATCTTTTCCCTTTTTTTAAAATTGCAGGTCAAGGAAAGAAGAGTCCATCATGTAAGTGGCAAATTGGTTCGCCGAGGCAATTCCTGGGAGAGCAGAGCTGCACACTGACACACAGCATGACTGACTGACTTGCTTGTGGAAACGAAGGAATTCCTAAACACACACTACCTTCTCCCTAGGACTTCACTGAGCAAAAAGGAAAAACCGAGAAGGCAGCGCACAGAGGAGCAATGGGAATTGAGGGCCATGTTTACTTGAGATAAATGGCAGATCCCTGGGAGTCTAATCTCGTAGCTGCTTGCTTTAGCTTTACCCCTCTCCACAACTGCTCTTTCTTGTTTGTGAGCTGCTGCTGGGTGCTATCTCGGTGGCACTGGAGACCCCGAGGGCTACTTGGGTGCTGAGGAGGGGGTGGGGTGCCCGCCTCACCATGATTCAGCTGTGGAAAGTGGTGCGGCATGTGCGACAGCTGGAGCTTCACAGACTGATTTTACTACTCATTACCTTCAGCCTGATCTCCATGTGCTTCCTGGCCTATTATGTCACCAACAGCCCCAAAATCAAGGAGACACCACCCCTGCCATTCAGTGACTGCAGCAATCAGCACAGGGTTTTGATCCAGCCCCAGGCCAGCTGGAGGCTCACCAAGTCCGTAGACACCTCACGCACAGACCCTGTGGTGCTAGTCTTTGTGGAAAGCATTTATTCGCAGCTGGGGCAGGAGATTGTGGCCATCCTGGAGTCCAGTCGCTTTAAATATAGGACAGAGATTGCCCCTGGGAAGGGGGACATGCCCACCCTGACGGACAAGGACAGGGGCCGCTATACACTTATCATCTATGAGAACATCCTTAAATATGTGAACCTAGATGCTTGGAACAGGGAGCTGCTGGATAAATACTGTGTGGAGTATGGAGTGGGAATCATAGGCTTCTTCAAAGCCAATGAGAACAGCCTGCTCAGTGCTCAGCTCAAGGGTTTCCCCCTGTTTCTACATTCCAACTTGGGGTTGCGGGACTATCACATCAATCCCAGTGCCCCACTGCTCTACGTCACCCGGGCTAATGAAGTAGAGCAGGGCCCCCTGCCAGGTGATGACTGGACAGTGTTCCAGTCAAACCACAGCACCTACGAGCCTGTGCTGTTGGCCAGCACAAAGTCTTCGGAGTCCATTCCTCATCTGGCCACCCACAAAGCGCTGCATGCCACGGTGGTGCAGGACTTGGGTCTGCATGACGGTATCCAAAGGGTCCTTTTCGGCAATAACCTCAACTTCTGGCTGCACAAGCTCATCTTTGTGGATGCCATTGCCTACCTAACGGGCAAGCGCCTCTGTCTCACGCTCGACCGGTACATCCTTGTGGACATCGATGACATATTTGTGGGCAAAGAGGGCACACGCATGAAGGTGTCTGATGTAGAGGTAAAAGTCAACATTGGGGGGAATCTAAGAACACTTGGTTTTTTTCCATACATTTCAGTGTTCCAGGCACCCTGCAGCTGCACCTGATCTTGGTGAAACCAATCAGTGATTGTCAGCTTTAACATGGAGGCATTGCCCATTAAGACCACAGGTCCCAGCATGCTAAGCTTCAAGAAGAGGCTGCTCAGATTAATGTGGCCCCTTGCATGCTGGGACCTGCCTGTTCCTTCCCAGGACTGCACCTCTCTTAGAGATGAGGGCAGCTGCAGGGCATATTTTGTTGTATTCTCCTTGGTCTGAACTGTTGGTGCCAATCAACAAAATTATTTTTTCCTCACTTTCTTCCTTGTTAACCTTTCAGGAGAATTTGGAGAGTAGGAGCTGCTTGCTTCATATGCTCATCGGTGCTTTTCAGCTACCCGACCTACTCTTTTCTGCTTCTGCTGTCAGCTGTTGAGTAGGGAGCCATGAGTGTCTAGCAATGGGTCATTGGAGACAGAGTTGGGGAGGGGAACACAAAAAGCTACAAAGCTCAGATCCGGAGCTGGAATGTGGGGCCTTTTTGAGTTTTGTTCATCACTGCTCTGGGTGGCTGGAAGGACAAGAATATAGCTCAGGGATGGATTAAGAAAGGAGCAAGACAAGAGTGGGGACGTATGTTAAGGAGAAATAGAGGTTCCAGATAAAGGAAGAAAAAAGTAGAAAGGAGAGACGGCAAAAGGCTTGAAACAAAAAATCAAAGAGCACTTTTAGTAAGTGTTGTTTTTTTCTTTTTTCTAAGTGGTTGTTGACAATATGTGATAAAATGTGTTTTATTTATATGCCAGATATGTGTAAGCACTTACTGCTTCAGAACTACCATAAAGCTTGCTTTTATACCACATTCGCTGTACTGTAAATCACAGCTGCAGGCCTGTGTTGTGGGACACTGTCAGACTACCTGTAATCTTCACCCAGGAAACATTCGTCTGAGCCCCTCTAACATTGTAAAAGAGGAAACCCTGTTTATATCTGTGGAGAACCCCAGCTTTCATGAAAAAGCAAGAGACAACAGGCCTAAGCACTAGAAAAAAGGACATAAGGCTGCTCTGGTGACTTTTAAAAACAAACCCAGACCAGATAATTCTAAAAGACGCTTCATTTGGGGTTTTAACTGAGTGAAATGGAGGAGTAATCTGAGATCAGTAAACAGACAATCTCGGGCAAAGCAGCTAAAGCCCAGATTTATTCATTTAAATGAGGCTTTCTGTTCGAAGAGCAGGAGAAGTTAATTAATTTTTATTTTTTAAAAGCAAGAAATAACTTCACGGGTTTGTGATGGCCTCTTCCATCAAGGGGGGAGGAGTGGGATCTGCCACTGATAAAACAGCTGCTGCTTCCCCAGAAGTTTCCCAGGAAGGCAGTGCTTTAGAGACTTTTGCTCAGCACCACAGCTCCTTTATGTCAAAGTTTAAAATACAGTGGTTGGGAGCACCACTTTCAATCACAAAGATGACATCTCTGTCTCAGCAAGGCTGCTTCAGCTCAAAGGCTTGTATTCACAGGGCTCCACAGCTGTTAGAGAGAATGGCTGGTGGAAGGAAAGACATATTCTTTACCTATGTGCTAGGTAAAGGCAGTATGTACGAGGTGGGCAGGGTTTTTCTTTATGAGAGATGACAGGAATAGGATTCTTTTTAGTTTTTCTAGATTTTTATTTCCTATTGCTATTGTTGCTGTCGGACTGAAGTGGGAGCTTTCTTGGCTTTCTAGTGAAGCAATGAGAGGGTAGTTCACAGGGAGAACGTTTTTCCTGGCTATGTTAGGAGTTTGAATTAAGTAGTTCTCACCACAAAAAAGTTCAGTCTAAAGAATCCTATTCCCTCTCTGTAGCTCAGTTTTCAATCTTTTGTGGGGCTGTGATCCTGCTAGCATTCCAGCCCTGTAGAACTAGTCCCAAGTTAGTTTCTATTTTAAACTCCCAAGTCTTTCAGGCCTTCTTGCTACTTCATAAAGGAACAAAAAGGCACAAGTGTAATTTTTGTCTTTGTACAGGTTAGCTTTAAAGTAGCATAAATGATTTAGTCAGTGAGGAAGTAGGCAAAGCTGTACTTGATGGTTGGTCTAGACCAGCAATTGCACTCCTTGGACATCACCAGAAGAGAGAGAGAAGAAACTGATTCAGATGACCTCTGATAGCAGCTGCCAGACAACATGGGCAATCCAGGCACTTATCGCTTTGACTTCATATTCTGACCCTCTCTGTATTCAATGATGGGAGCACTAATGGAATCCAGATGTGGAGACAATGCTATACCTGTTCCCTGTGTGCATAGGAGCTTCCACCATTGCTAGCCCCATCTGAGCTGTTAGCAGTGATAGAGCAGCGTTGGAAGAATTGCTAGGAATCCTCAGGGAAGATACTGTGTAGTTGCCATGGGTGGGTGGGACTGCTAGAGGAGTGTCTGCAGCATCAAGTTCCTGGTGTTCAGCAAAGATATTTCAGGGAAGGGAAGGACCAGTCAGCAGCTTGCAGCACCATCACTGAGCCATACTGGGGCCCTCTGCTTTCTTCAGCCTTGCTTCTCTGTGGGCGGTGTTCTCTCTTGAATTCCTCACACATTCTTCCCTCCATCTTGCTTCTCTCTTCTCCATCCTGCTCTAATTTGTCTCCTTTCACCTTTTCATTTTCTGGTTGCTTCTGTTGCTTCCTCCCTTTTTTAAAGCAGGACTTGAGAGGAGATGAATGATTTGTGCTAGCAAAGCTCTCTGGTGTGAAACATTTCTTTTGTGCAGAAGAAAGTTGAGTTAGATAAAGCACATTTCAGCCACATTCCTCTTTGATGATTGGGATAGCACACCATGTTATCAAAGTTTGGGCAGCTTAAAAAAGGGTGCAAGGCAAGGCTCACTTGGCCCCGTGCTCTAATCCATGGACCCAGTATTGCTGAGCTATGTCTGTGCAGAGTATACCGCTTGCTGGGTATGATGGTTGCTAGTAGGGATGGGACTTTCAGTTTCAGAAAGAACGAAAAATACCCAATAATGGCCATATCAGATAAATCCGATATTTCAGTTCTTTCTCAGTATCTGATCTTTTGCAATGCTTTTTTTATTGGGATTTTCAACATTGGAGTTTTCCCCATTGAAGTCAATGGGGATTTTTAACATTGGGGTTTTCCCTATTGAAGTCAATGGGAAAAAGTGCAGTGTTAAAAATCTGATACTGAGGGAACCGATAAATGGGAACCAAAACTGATATAAAACCAAAACCGAAATTTTGCCCAGAGTCCCAACCCTAGTTGCTAGTGACTTCATCTGCAGAACTGCACCAGGCAAACTGGGTTTGCCTCAAAGCAGGAGTTTGGAGTAGATAACTCTTGAGTCCCTTCCAACTCTGTTGTTCTATGTTTTTAAATTGCCCACACCAAAATGGTGGCTTTTCTTACAAGACCAACTTGTAAAGGTGTGTTTAAACTAACCATTAAGGCCAGGTATCTTTTTAAAAACCTCCCAGTTCTGAGAGCAATTAACTGAAGGCCCAAATGACAGAATTTCTATGTTTGCTTAGTTGTGCATATAAATTAGAACTAGGGTTTGGATGACTGTCACTTATGTTTCAATTAAGCTTCCAGAACTGATTGCTAGGAAAAAAATAATTAGAAGCTGGGATAAAGCCTTGGAATAGTCCACCTATTAATCCAGAGAGCATTTGTCTGCCAGATTCTAACTATTGTCAGATAGAACCAGTCTTTGCTAGGCTAGGGCAGTGCTTGCTGGGAAAACTATTTGAACCCAGCTCTCTCAAAATGTGTCATCATGATAAGCTCTTCCAGATTGAGACCTGACACAAAACACCCATTTAGCCATCCTGTTGTTCATTGTTCATAATTAATGTGGTTAAAGGGGAATTTTTGCCATTTCATCGAAGCATGGTTCAAACGTGTTAGTTAGATTTCAGCCCTGGAGTTTCTCTCCGTTGTAATCCAGAGGACGTTTACTGGCCTCTGTTTAGAGGGGTGAGGGCATTCCAAGGCATCCCCCATTCCTACCAGTTGAAGAAGGGCAGTTTGTGGGGGTGGGGGGAGATAACCCTTTTAAGAATCTCAAAATGCTTTAGACATTAATGAATTTCCCCTCACAGCAGCCCAGGCGGTGAATATTAATATACTGGCCTTACAGTTCAGATTGGGAAACAGGCAAAAAATAAACTGACTGAGCTCTTAAAGACAAGTGAGAAGTAGAATTGGGAATTAGAGTCCAGATCCCCGATTCCTAGAAAGCACAGACTTCCCTTCCCATTAGGAATGTCAATTCTTCATAGCCATCTTTATTTTGCCTGAACAGCAGGTATCAGTCACTTAACCTGCTGAATCTGGAGCAGTAGGAGGTAGTGACTGTAGAATTTTCATGCAGCCTTTGTTTGGTTTTTGCCTTTCCTTTGGACTTGTGCAGGGGGGAGTTTGCCTGCTGTTTTGGACCTGTGGCACTTAGTGTGTGTGCTGTATAGAACCTGCACGAGTCACTATATAGTGTAGTACATCATTAAGAACATACTTACCCAGGAAAGCAGTATGACAGGCTGCATAGGTGCTAAATTTTGGAGCTCCTCTAGCCTTACCTCTTCCCATGTGTTTCTTTCCATAAACAATAGAATTGCTGCTTCCATGAAGCAGGGCTGTATAGGATTTATCAGCTGACAGATGTGTTGTCATGGTAACGCAAACCAGGCTTTAGATCTCCCTCTGTGCAGAAGAATGTTAAGCCTCTTAGCATCCTCACTGCTTTCTCTCTTACCTTCACGCCAAACCTGAGTAGGAAGTTTTTCAGTAGCACAGAAGGTTTGAGAGGCTCGGATTCCTCTGGACATGATAAAAGAATGCAAACTAGCTTGTGGGTTCATCCCAGCCGCTGAGTGCATTTGCCCAATGCCCTTTGAGTTGTGTCTGACCAAATGATTATCACCTCTGAATGCTGCATTGCTTCCTATAGGTTGTGGGAGGGAAGACTGTCCACTTGGTAGAGAACAGACATCCCAGCACTTTTAGCAAAACTCCTTTGAGAACTAATCTGCACGCTCTCTCCTGCTCGGAGGTGAGAGTAGGGAGCATGCTCTACCTGTGCTGTGAAAAGAGGATTTGGCCTTCTGAGCAGCAACTCTGATACCATTTGCCAGAACTAAACCCATTAAAAACAGATCCCAGTAGATGCTGTGTGGCATAGTGTCACTGCCCTGGGGAAATGGGATAATCTCATGGGTGAGGTGAGTTTGGGGTCTTTACTCCTGATCTCAGGCTAAATGCTGCACTTATCATGATTGCTTCAGTAAGGAGGCGGAGGAAAGGCAAAAGGCTGGATTCCTCGCTGGAGAGGAAGCCACAGCATCCCAGACAGAAATGGGTTGACTGACTAGGTCCCATGCAGGCTCTTGGGCATGTGCAGCATGTTTGGCACTTTCCATCTCTCCCACTCATTGCTGCTTATTAGCAGCCTACCAATGTCACCAATTAGCAGTACCTTTCTTTTTACATATCTCTTCTAACTGCTCATCTTGAAGGGTGGGGGAATGTTGGCCAGCAGTGTGTCATTGCACATATACAACCTGTGGGTGGGTGGGTAGCAGAAGAGTTTGTTAGCTAACCAGCAATGAGCTCTTGAACGACTGACAGTCCTAGACAGTACACAATGGTCACTTGCTAGAAATAGTAGTTGTTGTGTGCCTAACACTCCTTCACTAAACAAGGGGCAGCTGGAAAAGCTAGTCCCACTGTGCAGAGGAATACAGGTCTTGGGGGTATATTTTTGCCAGCTAAAGACCCACATGCCCAAACAATGTCTGCAAGTGTGGGGAAGGTATGGAACAATCTTATCATGCTCTTTCACGGACCTGCAGGTGTGGTATCTTTGGCAGAGGCAGGAAGTTCTCCTGCTCTGCTCCAGCAACACCAAGGAACTATTCAGCTGTTCCAGGTGGCTTCTTTGCTTTGCATTAGCATTTAGCCCAAGTCTACGATTGCTAGGTCACTGTCTTCACCTTGGTGCAGTCACTGATCCGTCACTCTCTTAAAAAGCTATTAAAATGTAAATAACCACCTAGGACCTGACCACTGCCGTTTCCTGATTCACCTGCATCCAGCACTCCTGCTGAGTGTCTAGTTTATTGAGAATTGCTCTGAAAAGAAGAAACAGCACCTCCACACTCCTGAAGCACATAACTAGTGACAGGGTCTCAGTTTCCTGGTTTCTGAGTGTGCTATTCACCTGCTCAAGATTATTAGAGCAAAAGAGCAAGTTTGCATGCTGCCAGTCTACAGTCTGTTGAGTGTATATTTTTCCCATGGACAGAATGTATCTGACACATCTCTCAAGCTTTGTAATGCAAGGCCATTGCAAATCTATCATGGGTCTGCTTCCTTTTGCTGTCATGATTGGTGGCTGCATAAAGCCAGAGAGGAAGTGGGGGGGGAGGGGGGGGCAGCTTCCCTAGCTTGTTCTTGCAAATTGCAAGCAGTTTATAATATTTCAGGTGTAAAAGGAGTTTGGAGCTTAGATACATTCCCAGAGTCAGGACTGGAGGTCGGGAGTATCCCTTTCACAGGAAGCTACGGTTCTGTAGCAGGGTAGACATTAAAAAAAATAAAAATAATCAGAAGTTTCTGTTTAAATCAATTCCATTTAAATTTTTTACAGTAAACCTATTTACATTTATGCCAATCTGCATTTACTCTGTTAAAATCAAATAAATATACTGATCCAAGGAGCCCTCCCCACCGGACTCATTAAAGGCTAGTTTTTCACATACAGTACCCAAGGAGAACCATTTAAAACTAACATTTGAGGTCAGGTTTTATGAATATGACTCAATTTAAGGACCACATTATGACTAAGTCTTACAAAGACTTATGCTAATGCTTCACTTTACTTACTGCTCATAGGTCTGTTGTCTTCAGTGAAACTATGCACAGTGTGTAACACACCCAAATAAATGTAGATGTTTATTTTCTTCCAAGTGTGTTCAGTTTCCCTTGTGTAGAAAAGCATTTCCCTTAAACTGAAAACAAAAGTAATAAGTCTAATTCACGCTGGTAGTTCAGTTTTTGTTGCCTTGCGTACAATCCAGCACATTTAAAATAATTTTAGTTAATATTTAAACTAATTAAAGTAGGAAAAGGAGCTCTTGTTTAGGTCCAGTGGGTGACATTGTCATACGCAGTGAGGCAGCAACTCGAGTTCAGACCTCATTGCAGCCAAGGAAGCTGTGTCACTCAGAGTGGGATTAGGTGAAGGTTTTTCTGTGTCAGATTCCTGTTTCAGGTGTAAGAGGAGTTTGGAGCTTAGAGCACTCTTTATTCCAGGGAGTAGAGTGCCCTGTCACTAAGACTGCCTCCACACAACGATATACCTCAGGAACAAATTGCCACTTCATTTGTCACTCCACATTGCTAGTAAAGTGTTCCGACCCCTTACTTCCATCAGACGGTTTGCAGTACCCCTATGTGTAGCCATTGTATGCTGAGTAGCATAACACATCACTCCAGTTTAACCTGGAGCAGTTTTCCTGTGCATGGCTGTGCTATAGGAGATGAAGGTGAGTAGCTCATCCATAGCACAGCCTCAGAGTGGGCAGGAGGCCATCAGGCTACTCCACTTCTTGAAGCTTTTCCAGAACTGAATTGGACCCCAGCAAAGTACAGAGAGATGAAACTGAATTGGAGTCTCTCTCCCTTTTGCTCCGATAGGCTCTACTGAACACCCAGAACAAGCTGAAAACTCTAGTTCCCAATTTCACTTTCAACCTGGGCTTCTCTGGAAAATTCTACCACACAGGTAAGCTCCTTGTTTTTCCCACCTACCTTGTCTTCTATTTACCACCACCCAACCATGTTTGACAGGTTGCTAACTGCAGCACAGCTCCTCTGTGTTTCTGACATGGCATCTGTCAGATCAGATGCATTTCTGGATACATCCTGCACAAGTGTGTCCCACCCACAAGGATTCCCCACTCCTGAGGGAGAGCTCTGCAATACTGAACTGAACACCCCTTGGCTAGCTGAGCACCTCCCCATTTGTGTTTCTCTCCCTACTCTTCCCGTGATCCCAGGTACAGATGAGGAAGATGAGGGTGATGATATGCTGCTCAAGCACAGGAAGGAGTTCTGGTGGTTCCCCCACATGTGGAGTCACATGCAGCCTCACCTCTTCCACAACGTCACCGTGCTGGCTGAACAGATGAAGCTCAACAAGCAGTTTGCTCTGGTAAGAGCACTCATTGACATAGAGTAGGGTGGGGAACCTTTTCCCTCCCACTGGGGGTGGGGGGTGGTACAAGCTCCACAGGCCAGATAAGTGTTGGGGGTGGTGTGTGTTCAAGCTGTGGGCAGGAAGGGGAGGATCTAATTCAGAGCTCTGTGCCATGGATCCATCCCGTATCCTTGAGTGCTGCATGGCCTCAGCTCCACTCCCTTTCCCTGAGCTCACACTTCCAGTAGGATAGGGATTGGATACATGGTCCGCACCCAGGAACTGGAAAGGGGCCAAATAAAAACTAGCCACAGGCCAGAGGTTTCCCAGTCCTGACCTAGAGCATTCTACCCGGAAACATTTCTCCCCTAGAACATGCCAACTGGCATTTGGCTCCTGCTGAATCCAGACATAAAAGACAGAGACTCCGACTGCATGAGTGTGATGGTTCCTACTACCTTCAGGCTGGAAGGGTGGTACCTAGAACTGCTGCCCGTAGTAGTGAGAATCCCAGCACTTTCACCCCAGTCAGTGACTACTTGTGCATCCCAGGGCACAAAGGCCAACACTGCTACATGCCAAGAGTGGAGTCAGGGGCCCTCAAGTGCTGTGGGGTTTTGGTCTGCCATCCAGTTAAATTGTTCTACAAACTGTGAATGTGAAAGCACATTTCCTGCTCTCTCCTTACTAACCTATTCTAAGGTGGCCAGCCTTGTGCTATCCTCAGCTGATCAGCAGCATACGGTACTCTTGGTCCTTGGACCTTCCAAACCAATCCTGGAAGAGGCTCAGTCGCTAATGTGGGAGAGAAAGGGCGGAAGGAGCAAGTATATGTGTGTGTTCTGTGTGGCTTTATGTCTGCATAATACTTACAGAACAAGGCAGGGAACTGAACATCATGCCACAGGTTCTTTAGTAAGCAAGTGTCTCCTTCATCCCCTGCTGTTGGAACAGCGATTACAAGCTCCTTTTGGAGTAAGAGTGAACTGTTTCATGCCTCTGCCTTTTAGTCACTTTCCCCTGTGTAGTGTGAGGATTCCTGTGCTCGAAGCACAGCTGTAACTATGTTTTATAATCTCAGTTTTCTTTCTCTCTCTGCTGTGTGCATCTGTTAAAGAGCATTGGCTCCTTCCCAGGCATTTCACACCTTACTACCACAGGTTCCTTCTTAATAAGAGACACTGAGTCCATTGGTCCAAATAATAATTTCCCCCTCTATGGCGCTAGTTTATTAGGTAATGGCCACAAACTAATGGTCCCCACTGGGGTGCAGTGGATTTCCTGAATGTCTCTTTCCTGAGTAAGCCGTTACCTTGTACCCACTCCCAATTCACAGGCTCCCTATTTGTTCTCTCTGTGAGGGCAGCCATTTATCTTTATCCCCACCAGCAACCACCTCCCTTAGTCTTCCTGGTAGAGCCCTCCTAGTCCTTCCCAAACCCTGGTTTTCTGTGGCTTAACTGTCTGTTGGTCTCCTTATGGGATTCTCCAGGTGGTTCCCTGAGCATCCTCCAGATGTTTGTCCATCTGATAGGCCTCTAAGGCCTGTAATGACTTCAAGGGCCAGCTTGACCTGTAAGAGTACCTGATTTTCTTTTCTCCAAAACATAGGCTCTGAAGTCTGATAGCCCTTTTCAAAGCAGGGCAAAACACAGAAAGCAATTAAACAAGCCGAGGAGAAGGTCAGGGTTGTGGTTCTATCCAGGGACCATAAACTATCAGGGCTAAGCTGTCACAGTTCCCGTTATCACCAGAGGCACGCGGTGGGATTATCGCCACCAAACTGAAACACTTCTAGCTCATGAATCTAGCTCTAGCTCACTTCCAAGCCTACAGTACCCAGGCAGCTTCCTGCTCTCCCAAGGCTTCCCTCATCTCCATGCTAGTTCAGGAAGGTTTTGCCATCCTGCTCTGGCGAGACTCCTTTGAGCACTGTAGAGGCAGGATTTGCCACCTCAGTTGTATGGATTGACCTGACCATTGTAACAAACGGGGCTGACATCAGGCCCACAAGTCAGACTTGCCTCATCACTCCTAGAAATGACATGATTCTCTTTTTTAAACAGCTGCTGCAGCGTGTTGAATACTCCCTTGGCTCAGTATTTCTTCACCGTTGCTACTTGTCTGGGTAGATTTAACCAGGAGCATGCAGCACTAAAAGCTTCATGTTTCGGAGAGACTGGGTCCTAGTGCCCCCAGCCTCATTCTCCATGTGCTGATGACTAGTTCTGAGGGGAATGCAGGGCTTAAAGGTGTGTTCTGCTTCTAGGAGCATGGGATCCCCACAGACCTGGGCTATGCAGTGGCTCCCCATCACTCGGGGGTTTATCCTGTCCATGCGCAGCTCTACAAAGCCTGGAAATCTATCTGGGGAATCCAGGTGACCAGCACTGAGGAGTATCCCCATCTTCGGCCTGCCCGTTACCGGCGAGGGTTCATCCATAATGGGATCATGGTGAGCATGGGGACTTAGCCTGAGAGGGCTGGGGGTGAGATGAAGGGAGGGATATGGAAGCAGCCACTGGCTCCTGAGATCCCAGTTGTCCAGCTTTTAGAAGCTAAACCCAATATTTTGAGCTTGAATGAAAATCCATTAGTTTTGCATCTGTGGTTGGACTCAGTCCTGTGCAGAGTCTGCCGTACAAGGGAAATCCTTCAAGACAAACACATTTCTGAAGATCCAGTAAATCCAGGCCCATAGAGTCAGAATAGCTTAGTGGACTTGAACCAGGAAACCAGGTTCAGATTCTGTCTTAGCCATGAATTCACTGGGTGGCTTTGGGCAAGTCACTGTTTCTTAGCCTCAATTCCCCATCTGTAAAATGGGAATAATAATGATCTACCTTACAGGTCTGTTGTGAGGGTATAAAGCACTTTGAATACTGAGCACTATAGAAATTATAAACAGTAACAGTGCTGTCTCCCCAAGGGCAGGAATCTCACTGTTTAGACATCATCATCTTCCCAGTTTTAACAATATAAACATCTCAGGACAGGGGGAGCTATAGGCATTCCTGCTCAATCACCTATACTGGGCAGCATCTTAGAGGGAACAGGTTGGGACCAACTCAGGGCATGGCAAATCCTCCAAGCTGGCCCTTTAGAAAAGGTCCTACCTGCCTTAGTGCACTCATGCTCAGAATAGCCAAGGCCTTGAAGACTCCACTAGCTGTTTCCTGTTCTGTTTCATTCCATGGTGTGCTGCCTGACCAGCCTTTGAACTCTGTATGCACACTGTATTTTCCGCTTCTTTAACCTTCCCTCTGGCTCCCCTAGGTGCTGCCTCGACAGACATGTGGTCTTTTCACTCACACCATCTTCTATAATGAGTATCCCGGTGGCTCGAAGGAGCTGGACAAAAGCATCCGAGGTGGCGAACTCTTCCTGACAGTGCTCCTGAATCCAGTAAGCTCTGCAGTGCGGGGAGCTAATGCTTGCATTTTCCCAGGCTGTTGCTAGGGCACTTGGTGTCAGGAAGGACTGGGCATTGGAAGCTGGGGCATGAAATTGCTAAGACTGGAGATTCCCTAGAGTGGTTTGTGCCAATGGGAGAGGGGGTTGCAGGAGCAACAGGAGGGAGATGGCTCAGGCAAACCCTTGTTGGGGACAGGGAAAATTTCTGGACAAACACTGCTGTTCTGTTTTCCTTGCCCTTTGTACCAAAACGTAGGGTTTTACATGAGCAAGGCTCCCCAAGAGTGGGATCAGAGGAGAATGGAACACAGGACAGCGCCTGAGTGGGTGTTAGCTTGGGCTGCAGATTCCTCCTGTTGTATTTCTAAGTCAGCAGCAAGACATTTCTTGGCTCCCTCTTTATTCCTTACACATCACAGCTGTTGGCTTGTCCCCCAGAGGCTGCAGCCAGTCCTGCCTGAACTAATCTCCTCTTTGGAGGCTGTCTTGTTAAGGTGCTTTTCCCCTTTTAATTTGGATACACTTTAAACAGGTTTCAAGTGTATCCGGTTCAAGTATAACCAATTTGTGGGGGGGTTTAAAAGGTTTTTTCCTGTGAGGCTGCTGTCGACGCAGAGGCATTTTCTGCAGATTTGAGTCTCTTGCAGCTGTTCCACCACCTCTTCTTCCAAATGCTCCCAGCTTCAACAAGCTGCTGAGTAATCCGCTGCCTCAGGCAGCCTCCAGCCTTGTCCGAGCCGCTTCAGGAGAATGAGAAGGGAGGAAGGAGTTCTATGGGCTCTCCCACCACCAACAGAGGATGAATATGCTGGTGGGTGGCAGAAGGGTCAGAACTGTACCCAGCAATTGTAACCATAAGATGACACTCCTTGTGCTGCCCTAAAGTGCTCCGTAATTCCCCAACTGGATTTGTCCCACAGTGTGACCCAGTTTAATTCTAGAGTACTAGCTTACTGGGTCATTTCCTCTGCTGGGCCATTATTACCTGTGAAAAGACTAAAGAGCTATTTTCCTCCCCACGGTGATTCTTATAAACCTCCTCCAGGCCCTTTGCCCACTCTGCGTTTTCACCTGCACTTCCTGTATGGCACTTGCCCCTCACTCCCCTGCGTGGCTGTGAGCACTTGTAAGAGCATCCTTGGAGCTCCATTAGCTGAGTGACTCAGAGCTCTGGCTTCTCTCAGTGCAGGGCCATACACAGCCCTCCCTGCTCCCACACTGATAAAGACATCCCCATGTTTGGCTTCCCTCCTCCCTGACCCATGGCAGACTCAGGGCATATCCTCTTTTCACTTTCCTCAAGTGCTTCCAGCCCCCTGTGAGCATGTGTACATGACTGAGCCCAAGCCGGTGTGTGTGTGTTTGATTAACTCTGCAGTGTAAACACATGATGTTTGATCTTAAGACTTGCAGACAAGTCCCGGAATGAGAATAGCCACTTTAGTTTGAGTGGAGAGGTTGCCATATGCCCTTCCCTGGATTTCCCAGAAGCTGAGTTGGGTGCATGCATGTGAACTGTTCTCACAGGCTCCTCTGTTCCCACTGCACACTCACTGGGAAGGTTGCTGCTGTGATCCCAGCTGAGTGCTTGAGTGAGGAGGAGGAGGAGGAAACAGACTGTTGCTTCCAAGGCAGTGGTTGTTAGTAGCGCTTCTGAGTTCCACTTTTCTTATAGAATCCTTGAACTGAAGTTGGAAGAGTCACCTAGTTCAACCAGTGGCCCTGAGGCAGGGATACCCTCTTCCTAAGGTATCCCGGACAGGGGCAACCAGAATTTCCTTGAAAATCTCCTGCAAAGGAAATTCCACAACCTTTCTAGGCAGTTTGTTCCACTGCCGAGCTGGTCTAAGAATTCAGAGGGCTTATTTATTTATTTATTTCAATGCATTTTTATCTCACACCCTCTTGCTAATAGCAGCTCGGGGTGGCTTTTTTCCTAATAATTAAATCACCTTCCTGCAATTTAAAATCATTGGTTTTTGTAATTTCCCTCAGTGGCAATGGCGAACAAATGTTCTCCATCATGTTTCTGGCATCCTTTTCAATATTTGACCAGGCCGGAATGGTGCAGAAGATGGTTGGGGTAGTCTCTTTCCCCCCTGCCTGCACCAGCCAGGGAGGCCTGGTATAGCTGTAGTGTGTGGCTGGGCAGTGTGCATGGACCCCCAGACTTGTGGGCTCAGATGCAGCTGCACCACTGCACACCCCTGTATTTGGAAACGGTCACCAGATATGCTCCCCCACCCTTAATCATCTTTTCTCTAGGCTTAATGTGCCCAGTGCTGTCAGCCTTTCCTCCACTGACTTGTGTAAACGCTTGTTCAACTTTGTTCCTCTCCTTTGAATCCTTTCTGCTTTGTCAGTATCCTCCTGGAAATGTGGAGCCCAGAACGGAACATAGTACTAAGTACAGCAGTACTTTAACTTCTCCAATCTTATAATGGAAACCGATGGCACGTTACCCATCCCCAGGGTGAGGGGGTTTGTGTGCTGATGTGCAAAAATCCCTGGGAATGGGTAGTGGAAAACAATCCAGCTTGGTGGGTGGGCAATGGCCACAGAGCAAGCTGAGAGGGAATGGGAGGAAGGTGGGTTGGACGCTGTGGCATGGAGTGAGCTGTTCTTTGTCACAGTATCTACCCAGGGGCGCGCTCTCCTCTCGGTCGTTTAGTGGGCTCCTGAGCCCAAAGGTGACTGGGAGAGGAGAGAGCACCCTCCATGCCCTCGTACCTTGCAGTCCTCCAGGGAGGGGAGTGCTCTCTCCTGTCCCAGCTGTCTCCTGGAGAGGAAGAGAGCACCCACTCCCCTCTGTGCAAGGGCGGGGACAGCAAGAGGCAAAGGGCGGTGCTCTAGCCTTTCCCAGCTGCTGGGGAAGGCGAGAGAACGTACCTCTTTGCTGCTTGGAGAATCCTTGGATGACAGCAAACGGACCTGTTTGCTCTCATCTGATCTTCATTGCAGGACTGCAAGTTTCTTAGCACCTCAGAGGGCTCCAGGGGCTGAGAAAGGAGAGAGCATTCCCCCTTGCTGCTCCCAGTCCTGCAGTGGGCATGGGGCGTTCTGCTGCTGCTAGGAGGAATGGGGAAGGAAACACCTTTAGCGCTATCTGTGGCAGCAGCAGAGGCTGTGCCAGGAAGAGAATCCCGTCTGTGCCACAGCTTCCAGTCCCTAGAACCCTCCCTTTCAGCGTAGCTAACAAAATGGCACAAAAGCTACATGGAAGGGGATGAATGTGGTGCAGTATCTATGGTGGGCACTGTGTTTCTGGAGCCTACGCTGCAGGTGGCCTGCACAGAGCGACGCTGCACAGACCAAAGCCCACAATTTAACAAACGACACACTACCTGCTTGCGCTTGAGGGGATCGTGTGTTATCTGTTAACACCCTTGGTCATGAAGCTTCTATTTATTCAACACGAGGGGGCGTTGGCCATGTACAGCATCAGACTGTGGATGATCGATGATCCCTGGTACAGAAGATGGTTCAGTATTTAATCCACTAGAGCCCCCAAATCCCAGTGTCCTAGAATTCCCCCAAAATGCAGAAAGCACTGATGTGACCCTACTTATTCCCCTGTGATTGGCCAATGGAGCCCTGCAGGTGTGACAGGAGATTTTCTTTGCCCTTCCTCATGCTTCAAGGATTGGCATAACCCCTGCCCTGTCCCTTTTGGTGTAGAAGCTCAAGCCTCCACTCACTGTTTGAGAACTCACCTCCCACCAACTCCTGTCCCAGTAGAGCAGGGAGCAAGAGGTGGTAAGTGCACAGGCAGCAAATGCTCTGAATCTTTAACTGCACTTTAGTGTTTCCTTCCTCTGTTCCAGCTCCTCCTCCTGTGCCACTACTGCCCTGTGCCCCTTACCTCATCTGCTAGCCATCTTTCTGTGGGTATTTGCCCCTATGGGGCACACAGGTAAATAGGTTTATTTCACATCCCCTCCCATTTGGGGAGACTCACCCACTGCCTGTGGTGAACACCTGGCTTTCTGGGACAGGTCTGAGGCATCCTGTAGACTCAGGGAGCAAATCCCACCCCCACACACTGCAAGCTCCAAACCCAATACACTTTGTTTATTTTCTGTGGGTATGGCATGTCTGCTACTCAGGAGTGTGAATTTGATCTCTCCCCCCACCCCCCTCCAGCTGCACCTGTCTACAGGGCAGGAGTTCCCATGGTAATAGGAAATAATCCCAATATTGGCACGTTTGAGCCACCAGGACCTAGTGTTTCTGGAACAGTCTGGCATGTACAGTGTGTAGCTATTACTTGAGTAAAAGCTGCATTAACAGAAGATCTGAGATGCTTCCAGCTACTTACTCTGGTGTGGACTCCTCACAGTGTGTGCTTGATGGCAGCCTATGGAGCCACTGGGGACAGCAGACTGGGAGCACCCAGGCCCAATTACTTCCCCACTGTTTTCTCCAAGAGCCTTGCCTTCCAGCTTTCCAACCATGCATGCTCATCTAATTACTGAGGCCCAAAGGGAGTACTGTGGCCTTCTGCAGCTGGAGACCCTGGAGTGGCGAGTGCTGAATTGCCTGCTGCCCATTGCTTCCTGCTCTGGCCCTGACCATTCAGCCTTGCCATACTTCTATGCCCAGCAGTGCATTGCAGTGTTGCAAGGGCCAAGCTAGAGCAATTTCTTGGGAGCTGTCAAAGCCACACACACAACTAAAGCTGGCAGCACTTTCATCCAAGCGCTAAAATATTTAAAAGCAACTGTCAGGAGGAAAAATGATTCAAACATAGAGTAGGGAGTTCATCAAAGCAGAGTTAATGCACCAACTCATTGCAGGCTTCATAACAGTGCTGCAAACTTCCTTCCTCCTGGAGGGGAGGAGGTGCCCACCTGGGAGCTTTGGAAAAGGTGTGGCTTCCCCTCCAGGCTCAAGAGGGGTTTGGCAGAGACGTGCCTTGGCTCTTGTGCTTTAGAAGGGGCTGCTGCCGCCGAAGGGAGGAACTGTTCCCTTGGGGAGTGGTTCAAGGGGACATCTAGTCCATGGCCCAGTTTCCCAGAATGCTTTGCTTTGTATTTTCAGAAGTGCCTCACTAAGGCTTGGTATTTTCCGTTCTGAAACCACTCATGGAACCGTCCTTTAGAACTGAGCATCCCATGTAGTGGATTACAGTGAGGGACTGAGCATTCGGCCCCAGTGCCAGTTCCCATCTTAAATGAGCTGAGAAATCACTTCCTCTTGTGAGTAAACCCTGATGACTAATTCTAGACTCATGGACCCTCAAGCTCACTACTCTGGATGGGAGCTAGTTTCAGAACAGGTCGTCGTGGGTCACTGTGAGAGTAGCAGTGTCTAGAAAACGTCACATAGAGGATTTGGGAGGGAAAAAGCAAGAGCCCCACTAGGCCCCTTACCCTCCCCTGTCAGCGCTAGAATGGATGCTCCAGTTCTTCCAGGAGTTCATGTCCCTTTATGTGTCCTTTCTGTACGGACAATTCAAACGTGGGATTTCCCCAAAGTGCTATACACCACTCAGGGCTATGCAGAGGAACTTGCACTGCCTTGAAGAGCCCTGGGCTCTGGAGCTGTGACCCAACAGACAGCAATGCTCTCCATTCGCTTCTCTGCTTGTAACAGTTGTGTGTTCACCAGCCCAGACACAGAGAGTGACCCTGGTATGCAAGTGGCCTCCTGCTGACAGTAGAGGAAGGGTAGGGTGGCAGACAGCAGGCAGGGGTGTCACTGGGGTATTTCTCTACTTACAGATTCCCCTTTCTTTTCATGTTTGCAGATCAGCATCTTCATGACACACCTGTCTAATTATGGGAATGACCGGCTGGGGCTGTACACATTTGAAAGCTTGGTCAAGTTTGTGCAATGCTGGACCAATCTCCGCCTGCAGACGCTACCTCCCATCCAGCTGGCAAAGAAGTACTTTGAAATCTTTCCCCAGGAGAAGAACCCCCTGTGGCAGGTGTGGAGGCAGTGTGGGGCTCCCCCCCAAAACCTTGGGCAAATTATGTCTCCGGTTTAAGGCTGGGCAGGCAGGAGGANGGGGTGATTTTTAATCCCCCACCTTTTATTTACTCATGATTATATGTTGCCCTGTTTTATATGTTTTATATTTGTATTTTAAAGATTTTAAATTGTTTTATTGTTGTAAACCGCCCCGAGCTGCATTGCAGGATGGGGCGGTATAAAAATCTATTAAATAAAATAAATAAATAAATAAAATATTGTGGCCTGCTGGTCCAGAGCACAGCAATGGGGGCTTACGGATTTGGTTCCTGTAGCTTCCAGAGACATGAGGTGGAGGGAAAGGGTGACGTGGATGTTCCTTGTGTGTGTTAGCAGGAGCAGCAATGGCTTTTATAGGTCCCCAGGCCTGAGGGATGCTGGAAGCACTGGGCTGGTTGAGAATCCTTGGTTTGCTGCTTTAAATTAGTGTGAAATGTAACCCTATAGGGAGAGAATGTACATGGGGCTGTGGGCTCCTGGAAGGCACGTTAATGTGATTTCTCTGAAAGTAATTTCCAACCCTAGAATCCATTCTGGGCAAATGAAAACATGCTTATTCCATTCCTCCTGGCAGAACAACCATTCTCTGCATGCTAGTAGGTCAGTGAAATCAGCCAGAGGCAATGGATTTGGCTGCTGACCAAACAGGATGTTGTATCTCCCAGAGTGGGTCTTTTCTGAACCCAGTTCTGTGGAATGCAGTGGTGGCAATGGGACCAGGTTTTGCATTGCGGCCCTGGTTACATGGGGCCAGGATGGTGTCTGTAGCTGTCTTGTAGAGTGCAGGTTGGCACAAATGAGGATGCGTTTAGGAAACACTGTTCCTCATGCATTGATAGTGCATCTTCCGTGAGGTGTGAGTTGAGTGTTCCCTAAAGAACTCTCTGTATGAATCGTTAAACCTCTTCACTCTGTGTGGCAGAACCCCTGTGATGATAAGCGGCACAAGGATATCTGGTCCAAAGAGAAAATATGTGACCGGCTGCCCAAATTCCTCATCATCGGACCCCAGAAAACAGGTAACTTGACAAACAGAATTTCTCATGCTAGTCGGTCTGTGCAGAAAGAGAGCTGCGTTCACACAGGATGGAGATGGGAGCAGTAGCAGCCCCCCTTAGTGCAGCCCAATGCACTTCTGTGTTGGGGTCATCCATTAGCACCGTTCTCCACACCAGTCTGGGATATTGGGTCAGGAAATAGTCCCCCACAGCAGCTGCACAAGCACTTGACTCATCCCGGCCTGCCTTTGCTTATCAAGGGGGACAGGGCGGAGAGCCTGTTATGCTGTACCCTAGTGTCTGTAATCCTGTCCATTCTGGCTTGTCTCTCCTACTGCTTTGGGCAGTAACTGACAAAGCAGAGAAGCTTTCCACAGTGGAAATGTAAAACCTCTTCATTTAGTCATGCTTCCCAGCCTTGTACATTTAAATAGTGAGTGCCAGCCCTTCCTGCCAGATAGTGGGCATAGGCCTATGGGGAAAGGCTTACTCCAGCCAAGCTGCCATTTCTTGCATGTTGACCCACAGTGGATTGTTCCCTGCCTCCGTGATCCACTTTTTCCTTGTCTGCCCTCGTTCATGCCCCTCAGCACTGTTCAGACGGCATGCTGGGGCAGATTGATGAGGGGCAACGGGAGCAACCTTGACCCTGACAAGCCAGGTCACACAGACGTCTCTGTCCGAAGAGCATACAGGCTCTATTGCCCGCACCACCAGCAGCTTCCTTCCCTGACCACTCAGATCCTACAGAACCCCCAAGGCTCCTGCCCAGTGACTGGTCTCTCTGATTGTTGCTTCTCTTTGCAGGCACCACAGCTGTGCATTTCTTCCTGACCATGCACCCTGCAGTTACCTGTAACTTCCCAAGCCCATCCTCTTATGAGGAGATCCAGTTCTTCAATGGACCCAACTATCACAAAGGAATTGACTGGTAAGCAGGCTGTCTCCAACAAGTATTCTTAGCCTGGGCAGTGAGTCTTGGCTCTGTCCCACTGCAGGCCCCCCTGGCTGCAGCTCCTTGGATTCTCATACAGACCTCACTCTAATTCCTACTGGTATGTGCTGTGTGACTGTAATCCTAGCTCACCCCCTCTCCTGGCCCTGCCTCTGTGCTTAGCCCAACATTTCCCCACTTCTGAAAGCCGAACCTCTCCCAAGAAAATGCTACCCCTTTTGCTCCATCATACGGTGCTTTACGGCTTCCCTCCATGGAGCAGCTCCGAGTCAATGGGCTAGAGCAGGGCTGGGGAACCTTTTCCCTCCCAGGGGCCACTTTGAAAATGAGTGCAAGCTCTGAGGGTTGCATAGACGTTGAGGGTGGGGGTGTTTAAGGACTGCACTCAGGAAAAGGAGGGTCCCGATTATGGATCTTTCCCCTGTCTTCATGTGCATGTCCTCATCTCTACTCCCTTACCCAGAACTAAGCTTTCAGTGCTTTGCAGGTAAGAACTGGAAAGGGCCATCTAGAAACTAGCCACTGGCCCACAGGCCTGTGGTCCCCCACCCCTGGGTTAGAGCCTCCCACTACAGTACTTCCTGTTCTGTCTTTACTGCTTTGATGGGTGGTGAGATGGCAGAAAGTGCTGATGTTGGCTTCTGAGTATAGCCTGTCACAAAAAGACAAGGAAGCGCACCCCCAAAGCTGCTTTCCCGGGCTCCCTACAGACCTAGGGCTCGTCTGCACCACAGTTAGATCACTTGTACCACTCCTTAGAGATCTTGTGGCGTCTAGGCTGTGGATTGTGGGTGGGTGCCCCAGTGTCCAATCCAGGGTCGGAACTGCAGGATCTTGTAGTTGCTTGGCATCCATGCACGCATGTTCTTAACTGGTTTAAGCCTTGCCAGTTTGTAGAGCCAAACTGACCTTGCCGAGCTGGGTGAAGGAGGGGAGTTGAGGGCTTGCACTGACACAAGAGCCTGATGCAAAGCATTTGGCAGGCCAGTGTAGCCATGTTGGCTTATACTAGGGCCCCGATTCTCTCGCGGAATTTAAAAAAAAATTCTGCTGGAGCCTGGGAGGCTCGGGGCCTGATTCTGCACCTCACCATGCTGGGCTGTGTTGGGGCTGCCAGGACTTGCCTCCCCCCGCCGCCCCCCAGCCTTGTAGATGCAGTGCATGGCCTCCCCCCACCCCCGCCAGGCTGTGTTGGGGGAGGGGAGCTTCCAGGGTTTGCCTTCCACCCCCACCCTCCCTAGCCCGGCAAATGAACACACCTAGTAGTAGTGGCAGCTGCAGCGGCTTCTTGCAGTGCTCTACAGTCGCTCCTTCTGGCTGCTTCCTGGCCCCTCCCAACAGGGCCTCCCAGAGCGATGCAGCCACATCTGACCACGCCGCTCTGGGAGGCCCCTTCATTGCGAGGGACCAGGAAGTGGCCAGAAGGAGCAGCTGAAGAGCGCTGAAAGAAGCTGCTGCTGCTGCTGCCGCTACTAGATGTGTTCGTTTGCCAGGCTGGGGGGGAGGCAAGCCCTGGCAACCCCACCCAAGGCAGCCTGGCTGGGAGGAGGGGATCCCCAAGGGTTTATTCTTCCCCCTTCCCCCGTGGAATCTCCTGCCCTGCGTCTCCCCAGCGCAGGCTGGTAATTCTGTGCTGGGAGAAGCAGGGCAGGCGATTCCGTGCGGGGGGAGGGGGATTCTGCAGGAAATCCACAAATCGCAGACCCACATTTGGCTCAGGGCCCTGGCTTAGACTTGGGGCATGTTATACAAGCAACAGCTTGAAGCAATTACTATCGGCGGGAAAACTAAGACTGTCCGTGCTTGGCCCAATCCCACAGTGCCCAGGCTCTGGAAGTGCTGCTAGCCTTTAAGCACGCACCCCTGCTTCCATCAGGCCTTGGTCCTATTCCCATTATTCCAGGTCCCCAATCTTTGACTATTCATGTCTAATCCTCCACCCTACCCCTACGTTCGGTGCGTTGCTTATGATAGCAGCCCTGGGCCATGTCTCTCTTGTGCCCTCTCTGCTGTTGTCCCTGCCTGTCTCCTAGAACGATCTCTGGGTTGCTTTGCTTGGCAGGTATATGGAGTTCTTTCCCATCCCCTCCAATGCCAGCACAGACTTCCTGTTTGAGAAAAGTGCCAACTACTTTGACACTGAGGTGGTACCGAAGCGCAGTGCAGCTCTCCTTCCGCGAGCTAAAATCATCGCCATCCTTATCAATCCAGCTGACCGGGCTTATTCCTGGTACCAGGTACTTCTTCCCCTTCTGCTGACAGCACTGCAGCGAGTGGCTTTGAGTTGGAGGGGGAGGGCAGCTGGGGGCAGCAGCACAGCCTTGGGGAATGGCCTGTAGATTGCTGGGTTGCCAGGAGGGGAGATCTGCCTGCTCGTAGTTCATAACGCCTTTGTTTTTGCCCCTAGCACCAGCGTGCTCACAGCGACCCTGTGGCCCTCAATTACACCTTCTACCAAGTGGTTTCTGCAAGGCCCCAAGCCCCCCAAGAGCTGCGCAATCTGCAGAGTCGCTGTCTGCTGCCTGGATGGTACTCAACGCACCTGGAGAGATGGCTGACCTATTACCCCTCTGGGCAGGTGCACAAACCACAACTGCTTCTCTGGTCATGGGGGGTGGGGGCAGGACGAGGAGCAGCTGCCTTCAGCAGCATCTTCTACCCAGGAAGCAGGGCCTTGTGGCTCAAAATAAGGCTGCGTGACCTTGGGGTCAGATAAATCCAGAGTGGACTGAGGCAGGAAGCCCAAAAGAGGCGATGTCTGGCAGTTTTCTTTCCTTCCCTTGTACCCCATGTCGCTTGCTATCAAATGAAAGCGCTTGCTCCCTCCCCTTCAGTGTGACTCGAGGGGCATCTGCCTTGGGCACCCCCCTTCCCATACTCTGGATTGGGATGGGGGAGCGCAGATGGCAGTGCAGACACTTGCTGATGATGCACCGCGATGTGTGGCCGTGAGATGCACTGTGGCAGGAAGTTCAGGAAGAGCTTTCTGGCAGTATCATCATCTTGCATTTGCTTTGACAGCGGTGTCTGGGCCCCCTCACAGAGCACTCAGTGGGTGTTCAGCTACCTGCTGGGATGCGGTTTAGCTTGCAGCTCTTCACCGTGCAGATAGTTGCTTTTGTTGCAAAAGTAGCTGGCTAACCAAATGGGGTTTATTTTAGGGGTTGCGTTCGCATCTTCCGCAGTTTTTGTCAGCTGGTCTGCAAATTTATACGCATCATTTTGGGATCCCTGAGGGATTAGAGGGAAGTGCTGACACCTGCTCCCTGCTCTTCCCCCCTGGTATTTACAGAGGGACTGGTCCCTGGGGGTTGTGGCTGGGGACTCCATTTGTTGCTGCCCTGAGGGTTGGAAGGGCCTGGATCCCACATCGTTTTAGTCTCAAAATCTGCCTTCATTGTGATGGGATTTTAACCATTAAGTAATGCATAATGGCTGTAGTTCTCTGGCCATGGTGAAGTGTGGGGACACTGGAACAGTCCAGCTGCTAGAGCTATTGTGAGCTGGTGTGTGAGCCAGCCAGGGCTATTCCTTTTGGAGAGAACAGGTTTCAAAGTCCAGGAAGTAAACCTTTCCTGCAAACCTTGAACTGTGAAGCTTTAAGCTCTGACTAGAGTAGACATACTGGGGCGGCATTACAGAGAGTGGTAACAAGTCTTAACTCTCTGGGCAGCACTACCTGGAGCTCTGGCCTGCACATCGCTGTGTTACAGTGGAGAATCCTGATTAACGCTAACTACACAGCAGAGCCTCCCCAGCTAAATAAAACACAGCAACATGGGAGCTTTCAGTAACATCACAGATGCCAGGAAATAGCTTTCCCCCGTGTTCAAAGCGTTAACTCCAAAGAAAAGTGTTTGGGAAGTTCCCATTTCCACAGCCCAGCAGGTCTGGTTACCAACCTCCCAAAGCAGAGGGAGGAGGAAAAGGGGGCCCAGCTGCTGGGAGATAGGAGGAGGCGACACCTACTCACTTCAGTGTCTGTAAGAGAGGTGCTGCCACGTGCAGTGCCTAAGCTTGCTTCCTGCTTGTTTTTCAGGCTGCTTGTGCAGCCTTTGGCATGGCAGGAGCATGCCCTATGTACTTCCTCCTTTCCCAGGAGTCGGGAGTTGCACTACATTTGATTAGTGCATGCTTCTGTGGCACCAAAGGCTGCTCATGGGAAGGGAACCTGCTGTAAAAGGCTGCTTGTGGGAAATCAGCCAAAGTCTCCTCCTGTGGCCAAGTGTTCCTAGGGCTGTATGAGATGTCTGAGTGACGTAGGGCCCAACATCACTCTGCATGTCCCCTTCTCTGTTCTAGCTAGTGCAGCTAGTACAGAGACAATGGCTACTGTCTGCCAAGCTTGGGCAGGGAAAATTAAACAGCCAACAGATTGGCACAGAGAAGCAATGCATCAGCTGTCAGAGAGGATACATGTCATTTATGGCCAGCACTTGGGGAGATAGGCTCCGTTACAGCCTGTTGTGCGGCAATGGCTGAGTGACAAGTTCATGCGCCTTTGCTTTCTGAGTTAAGCCCTGTGAAGGATGGGGCTGAGTTGGCAGTGGTCCTTCACAAGTGCCTGGGGCCCCGGCCTGACTTGACTTGCACTAGAAGACTGGTGTGGGTTTTTCTCCCCTTCAGGTTCTGATACTGGACGGGCAGGAGCTCCGCCATAGCCCTGCTTCCATCATGGATAACATCCAGAAGTTTCTGGGGGTGACACCACTCTTCAACTACACCCAGGTCCTCAAGTAAGGATTCTTTTTAGTGGGTGTCTGGGAGATATTGGTGAACCGGGCTGCAGTCAGAGAGTGGGTAATCCATAGCAAGTGCTGCTGAGAGAGGGAGGGAGGGAGGATGAGGTCATCCTGGTCAGCTCTCAGCACAGTATGTGAAGTTCTGAGATCTGGCCCATTGTAGAGTCAAGACATGTAGGCTTTAGAGAGATGTTTTAGCTGAAAAAGCACTTAGGACACTGGGGTAGCCTGCCAGGCTTCAATGGGACTGCTCTGGAGAAAGTGGGATGTGGACGGTGGCCCTAGACACTTAGGTTCTCTGGGCAGTTTTGAGAGCCTTTCCCTGTGTTTCTAAATGGATGAGAGTATTGAGACTATGGGCACTTGCAACCACTGGCTTTTGAACTCTAGTCATTTTGTTTCTTGAAATCACCAGAAAGGTGTAGGGTTTGGTTTTGGTATTTATTTTGTTAGTTTCAGAGGAAATCTTGTAAATTTGCCTCCAGTGCTAACATTTTTCTTAAATCTGTGTGAGAAATGTGCTGTAATCAGGGACCTGTGTTCACTGCATTTTCCCCATTGCCACCTGTGGTGAAAAGGTGGCGACCATGAGTCCCTGATTGTAACCAAGAGCAGAGCTGATTAATCATCAGTATTTTCAACACCAATAAACAGAGAGAGGGAAACTGTCAAATCTTTGCCTGGAATCCTGTCTGCACACAGGTATATTTTATAATAGATGTGTCCTTTTCAGGTTTGATGAAGCAAAAGGGTTTTGGTGCCAAGTGCTGGAAGGAGGGAAGACTAAATGTCTGGGGAAAAGTAAAGGCAGGAAATACCATGACATGGATTCCTCGGTGAGTAAGCAGCTTGGGGAAAGTGGAGTTGGTTTGCAGGGGCCACAGAAGAGCAGCAACAGCCTGATGTAAGTGGATCCCTGCTTTTTGTGGGATGCAGGGGCCACGCCGCAGTAGTAACCCTCTTGCTCCTAGATGCGTGAGAGAAACAGCTAAATGATTGTGGATTGTGTGGGTCTGACATTAACATTCTCACCTTCTCTTCTCCCCACTCCCCTTGCGATCCCTGCAGTCTCGGATGTTCCTAGCAGACTTCTACCGAGAGCACAACATTGAGTTATCCAAGCTGATGAACAGACTTGGGCAGACCCTTCCCACATGGCTGCGGGAGGAGCTGCAGAATTCCAGCTGGAGCTGAGGTGGAGTTCTGTCACCCAGTGCCATTGATGCATGGGGCTGGCTGGCTGGGGAGCTACAAGCTGGTTGGAAACTACACTACCATGCCATCTCGTCAGTCCAAACCAACCAGACGAAAGAGCTGCAGCAAGGGTCCTGACATGGAGGAAGCAGGGACCGTGTGTGCCTCTGCAGCCCCTTTCCCTGCCCTCTCAGAGACAGGCTTCTGCCCAGGGACAGCAGCGCTGGAGTATTAATGAATAGCTTGGGGCAAAAACTTTGAGTGAGGACATCGCAAGAGAGAATGAAATGCACCAAGTGTGGGGTTCACCACAGCCCTGCTCCACTGGACTAGGATGCTGCGCCAAGCTGTGCAGCTGAGGGGGAGAGGAAAGGCCCAGCACAGACACCATGGGGAGAGTGCACTAAACCTTGAAAATACTGCTGTTCCATACGTTTCTGAAACCCTTGGGCGCTAGAGGGCTAATGTCTAACTGCTGTGACTCCATGTAAACGTGCTTGGGGCAAGGGGACTAGGCCTTGGCTGCTGGATGAAAGGTAGTTATTGCACTGTGATGTGGGGGAAAGCTGCTGCAGCTGGGGTGGGGTTACCTCATTCAGGCTCTGCTGTAGTATCAAAATACCAGCAATGAAAGTCCCTCTCCCCCACCTTCCTTGCACACTGTGTTTGGGTCCTGTTGGAGGCAGTTTGCAATGCCATCTTGTGTGGCTGCCTGGAACTGCAGCCTGAGGTGGTCAGATCTCTGTAAAGTGGATTGCCTTCCCCTGGCTGCAGCTTTGCTGTTGCTATACTGTTTCCAGTGAATTGGGTGAGGGCACTGGAAGATGAGGCAACCAAGACTTGCAGAAGTTGCCCAAAAAAAAATTGTCTTGAGGAGAGAAGGTTGCAGACTGGGCCACATTTGTTCTCTGCTGCTGCCAGGAAATACAATAAAGATGTTTGTGAGATCTGGCCTCTAACTGCAGGAGCTGCAAATTCTGATGCTACAGTGCAGAAGCCAAGGAACAGCCCCTTGCCCTAAATGAGACATGAGGCTGAAAATAGTGTCCACTTACTCTGCTTGTACTGGGATAGCAGGTGTCTCACTGGGCTTTGGGGTTCCAGCAGGATTAATGTGATCAACGGCCACGAGCAAGCACAGGGGCTGGGTTCTAGCACAAAATTATTTTTGCTCCCACCATCACCAAGTGTAAGAAACACAGAGAGTGCATAACGAGCAACTGAGGCAAGAGGTAGGGAATCCTATTGAAAAGAAAAAGCCCAATATAAGACTTGGGTAAGAAGGGTGTTGAATGGGCTGATCCTTGGGTCCAAGTGCATCGTGGGGCTGTTTTTCTCCTGAGAGTCACTGAAGCTTGGCGAGGGGAATACTAGGTTAGATGAGGGAACTGCAATGAAGAAACTGATCTATGTTCCAAGGAATGCCCAGGGCCTTTCTCTCTCTGGGTCTGCCCTTGTGGGGGTCCTCACCTTTGTGCAACCTCCCCATCTCAGGGTTGGGTTCTTTTGCTGAGTTGTAGGTATTTAATTCTGCCATTCCCCCCAGACTGGCATTATACTGTACGGGGTAGTCCTTCTACTGTTCCAGAAGACTTCAGGGCAACCCACTATCATCATCTGGCAGTGGCAAGAACCCCTTTTGTGGCAACTTCTGTAATTGTCAACATCTTTCCTTCTAACAGGGTGAGAAACCATTTCAGCCAATCTTTTACATTGAGCCTTAGGTATTGTGTATTTTTACATGGTGCATTTACCAGTGTATGTAAATGTATATAGTCTGCACTCTGTAGTATTTTATTCCATGTGCCCTATGAAAGGGCAGACCCTTGTGCAACCAAAACACCCATGCCAGAATGAACTAGAAACCTGTCTCTTGACCCTGTTAGAACAGCCCTGCGTCCGGCACTGGATTCATGTATGGTGTCATTCACATTGAATGATGATAATAATGGAGAAAGTCTTGGCTATCGAAGCTGAGCACAAGTGTCTAAATAAAAGCTAGAAGTAGCAGTCAGTGGATTCAATAAATGTACTACTTATTTTTCCTTTGCTTGTGATGGCTTGGATCGTTGTCCTTTTGCTATTTGCATGTGCTATCCTCTGCAGCCCAACAACAGAAGGAAACCAGCTGCCATGGTGTACTGAAACAGGGTTTGCATTGGCACTACATGCGTGCTTACCTAAACTAGGACTACAAGGGTTGTGCTTGAGGCACTGTAGGGACAAAAGGCAACTGGTGGCCTCATGCCAGCTGTGTACAGTCAAACAGAGATGGCACATGGATCATTTGTCTCCTTATACATTTTGCCTTTCTATCAGTCACATTCCTGGTCCTCACCAGCTTCTGCAAGCCCACAGGAAGCAACAGCCCCATGTCTCTCTTTTTTGCATTGGCTGGTGGAGAAAAAAGAAGAGCCCTCACGCTGTTGGGAGTCCATCTGTACCCATGCTGCTTCCTGTAAACATCTTAGATCCTCAAGCCAGGTTACCAAGCAGATAGCTGGAATGGGGAAGTGTATTGTTTGTGTAAATCCAGCCAACAGCCTCTCCGTTGTATGACACGCTGGGCTTTGCAACGCTAGTGCTCACTAAGAGGAAGGATGCTTCCTCCCAGCAACAAAAGTAAAATTTTAACAGGTCAGTTGCTCTAGCTAAAATCCGTGGGGTGGTGATCTGACTGGACAGAGGGTTGTGTGTGGTTCCTACCCTGCCTTTAGCTCTTTTTGAAAAACAATTTTTCCATGTACAGCGGTCATCTATTCCTTGGGAACACTAGAGGAACAATTTTTGTATACATTTAGCAGGATCTGAGGGGTTTATTTAGAGCAGGAAAAGAAAATGTACCCTTGAGAACAAATATAGCCATAATACAAAGGCAGTAAGCTAAAGAAAACACACTCCAACTAGACTTGGCCTGACATTAAAGAGGGAACCATTAACTATGAATGGAAAAAATGCTGTTGCTTCATAGGACTCCTTCCCTATACAGTTAAAGGCAAGGCTACTTCTGATTTGGAACTGTCACCCAAAATGGTTAGAAGAAAATGTTTTGCAGGCTTAGAAGCATGATTAGGGGTCTGTTAAAGAAGGTGGTATGCATGTTGCCTGTCCTCTTTGACCAGTGGTTCTCACACTTTTTTTAAGCTTCAGGGTCACATTTTTGTGCTTCAAATATTGTGACAGTTAACATTTTGTTGGCATTTGTGAACCCCATGGTAAGCGAGCCACATTAGCTGCCCTAAGGCAATTGTAAGCTAAAATACACAGAAGTCACCTTCAAGACATGTGCAAACATCTTCTGCTTAGCTCATTCCATCTTTTTACAATGCTTGAGAAGGTTTGAGCACATACCCTTGCCTGAAAAGAGCTTATGGGCTAGCTATAAAGAACAAACTCTCCCCCTTGTGTTTTAGGAAATGATGAACCAGCAGATTCCACTTTATCTCACAGTGACAGAGAAGCAGAACATGTCCCCATGGAGCCAGATGAACTGGGAGCATCAGATAGCACACAAGGGAGAAGTCCTCTGCAGCCAGCTTCTGGCATGTCAATCACTGTATCCTGACAAGCTTTCCTACAATAGTTCTATTAAGGGAATGGAAAGTGGGAGTTTGTCACTCTAGTTCAGTGGAAAATTCTATCATTAGCACCTTCACACACAACAAAGTACCAGCTGGCCTCACAGCAGAGATGTCATCTACTGCAGCTAATAGGTGGTAAGCCATTAGATTGTAAGTCTTGAGCACAAAGGACAGTGGAAATGGGACACGTGCAAATGGCTCTGGTAAAAGGTTGCTTAGCTGCTGCTCTAGGTAAGGATTGGGGGGGGGGGGCACTCAGAAAACTGGAGGTTGGCTTCTCATCACGGTGGCTATGGCCAGCTATGCCAGGCAGGAGTCTCAATCAGCTGCGTGCACCTGTCCTTTTCTCCCCCTGCCTCCGCATACTCCTCTGCTCAGGTAGCTCTCCCCATAGACGGCCAGGAGCCAGAAGTGAAACACTTGATCTGTGCATGCGTGTCCTGAGCTATCCCGGTCCTTCAGTCCCTCTTCTGCCTCAGGACGTCTTTTTTATTTTTCCTCAGGGAGGAGGTGGCTGAGCCACAGGGCAGCAATTTTCCCAAACACAGTCTTGGGAACCCCGCTTTTAATCCTGGCCAGCTCCCTTGCAATGCACCGGGGAGCGGGGGAAGGCATATTGCAAAGCTGCCCGGGCAGTCTCCAGCAGCGCTGCAGAGACACTGCCAACGTTCCCCCCGCCCGGGAGACAGACTCAGCACACTGAGGTCTCTCTGGCCCAATAAAAGTGGTCACCAACGGGCACAATCCTTCCCCTTCCTCCACAGCCATGGAGCCAGCTCTAGAGGCAGCAGAGCAAGAACAGACAAGGGGCAAATCACAAGTAGTTTCTATGTCTTTGGCAAATTCAATGGGCAAAATGCTGGAGTCCCTAGACAGGCTCTGTGAGCTCCAGTCGCAGGGGAAGAGAAAAAGAGCTCCAGAAAAATTAAAAAGAGGTCCCCCAGAGCAGGAAAAAGGGGGGAGAAGCTCCACTAGGGGGAGCCAGAGCCCACCTTTTAGATTCACCTCAGGCATCTGAGGAGAGTTCTATCAGTGACCAGCCTGAGGGATCCAGGAAGCAATTATTGCTTGACTCAGACTCCATTCAGAGGTTTTCTGAGGTAGAGGAAGGGGAGCTAGGAGCCCAGCTCAGACCCAAAAGAAAAGGACAGGCAGTTCCTCTGTCCCTTAGAGAAGAGCTCATGTCCCAGGTCATAAAAACACTACAACTAAAAGAAAAACGCTCCAAAGCGGAATCTTTGGATTCACAGGAGGAAGAGCACAGAGATTACATTCCCTCACTACATGGGAGGGACCAGGGTCTCC
This sequence comes from Sphenodon punctatus, assembly GCA_003113815.1. Lineage (NCBI taxonomy): Eukaryota > Metazoa > Chordata > Lepidosauria > Sphenodontia > Sphenodontidae > Sphenodon > Sphenodon punctatus. The sequence goes on from QEPC01002445.1 coordinate 1,195,614, forward strand.
CCCTGGACAGGGCATTTGAGATGTTAGTACTGGAAGAGTGGAAAAGTCCTAACACAACCTACAAAATGAATAAGACGCAGAACTCTCTGTATTCCCTCTCTAGAAAGAAAGAACCACTCTTTAAAAACCCGGAGGTGGATGCGGCGGCAGCCTCACTAGCCAGGCAGACCATTTTCCCCACGGAGAGGGACTGTTATCCAAACAGATCGAGCCGTGGACTCAGCCCTTAGAAGAGCTTTAGATTCCACAGCTGCCTCCTTAAAAATTAATTGTGTCCTATGTCGCTCGAGCTGTCCTGTCTTGGATGCAGGAGGCCCAAGATCCAGGGATCTCAAGCAAAAGCTTACATCTTTTATCTGGATGGCCACAGCCCTGATAGTTGATTCCACAACAGACGCTATGACCTGGTCAGTTCGGGCAGTAGCAAACTATCTCTGCCAGGAGAAGAGTTTAGCTTAGATCATGGCAGGGAGACATTACAGCAAAAAACCTGCTTGTCTCGGGCCCTTACAGGGGACTAAAATTGTTCAGAGTCTGCCTGGACAAGGTCTTAATGGATACAACAGATAAGGACAAACCTAAGACCCTACAGCAGGTGGGAGCAAGAAAGGTTTTTTTGTGGCCCTCCTAGAAAGTTCTATCCCCAGAACACTAGGGAACCCGCCTGCCCCTTCCCTTTTCGAAATAGGTGCAAGGCAGGGTAGATAGGATAGGCAGAAGCCCAGGATTACTAACCAGGGCCAAACCAAACAGGGCTCTTGACTATTCCGAAACAGAGGTAGGGGGCAGACTTAAAAATTACTCTCCAGTCTGGGTCAATTCAGTAACAGACGTGTGAGTGTTAACCTGCGTAGAACAGGGATACACCATAGAGTTGAGAGGTCAACCCAGGCAAAGATCCCTTGTTTCCGTAGTCGCAAAGAACTCTCTCAAGTATTGGGCAATGATAGATGAGACATCCGTGCCATAGAGGAAGTCCCACCCGATCAGGCCAGGCAAGGTCTCTATTCCATCTTATTTCTCGTCTCCAAAAAGCTAGGGAGCTAGCAAGCAGTGTTAAGTTTTAAAATCCCTACACAGATATGTGAGGAGACAAAAGGTTCAAGATGGAGACAGTGACATCCATCTGTCAGAGCCTACGGAGGGGCGATTGGCTAGTGTCTCTGGACCTCAGAGAGGCATACTTACATAGCCCGATCTGGCCTCCCCACAGAAAATGGCTACAGTTCTGCTTCCAGAACGCACACTGGCAATTCAGAGCCCTCCCTTTCGGTCTGTCATCTGCCCCCCGGACGTTCACAAAGATTCTAATGCCACTCATAGCGAACCTCAGGAGGGAGGGCATTCATCTATATTCTTACCTGGACGATACACTCATCAGAGCACAGTCCACGGACAAGATACTAGCAGATCTGAGCAGAACGATACATTACCTAGAACAACATGGCTTCTTAATCAACAGGGACAAGAGCCATCTGACACCAACTCACATGCGTGAGCACCTAGGAGTAATCTTAGATACTTCCTTAGATGTTGCCCTGGTCCCTCCTCCCAGACGACAAAAGATTCACACCTTAGTTCTCCTACTGCAGCAGAAAACAAGAATGAGGTTGAAGACACTGGCCCAACTGTTAGGCCTCCTGATTTCCTGCACCCAACAAGTGAAATGGGGGCGTTTTCACCTCAGACCCTTGCAGCAGCTGTTGTGTCCTTTTCAAAGAGAGCTCACATTAGGGCTCAACCCATGGGTTCCGATCACACCAAGCCTCAAATGATCAATGTATTGGTGGTTAGACCCAGAAACGTTCATCCTCGGGACGCCACTCACCAAACCTTCCAGAGCAATCATAACAGATGCCAGTCTCAGGGGATGGGGATCTCACATGGGTCCTCACTCGGTGCAGGGCCTATGGCCCAAGTCGGACTTGGCATGAGGGATCAACTTCCTAGAGGTAAAAGCGATCCGCCTGGCACTGAAGCAGCTTCTACCAGTCCTAACGAGTCCACATCTACTGATATATACCGACAACGTAACAGCCAAGGCCTACATAAACCATCAAGGAGGCTCCAGAGTTCCGGCTCTCCACTTGAAGACATCTGTGTCAACAGTTTGACCGCCTCTAAGGACATAGTGAACACCTTCGGTCTCCCAAAGATGGACCTCTTCGCCACTCGGGAAAACACTCAGGTACCAGCATTCACGTCCAGAAGTCCCTGCAGGGAGGCAGCAGCAACGGACGCTTTGAATCAGCCCTGGCCACAGGGCCTGCTCTATGCGTTTCCTCCTTTCCCACTGATAGCCAGAACAGTAACCAATATTATATGAGAGCAAGCACAAGTCATCCTCATTACACCTTGGTGGCCCAGGAGGCCATGGTTTTCAGACTTAGTGGAGCGGAGCCATTCACAGTACAGGATCCTACCACCCTCTCCAAGTCTACTGTCACAGGGCCCCATATTGTACAACAATCTACAAAACCTAAAACTGATAATGTGGAGATCGAGTAGCCCCTCTTTCTCAAGGTTCAGAGGCGGTCCTGTCCACCTTACAGCACTCGAGACGCCCAGCTACCAGACAAGCATACAGGGCTACATGGAAAACCTTCGTCTTATGGTCAATGAAAAGGCGGCAAGACCCTTGCAGGGCAGGAGTACCAGAGCTGCTGGAATTCCTGCAACATGGTTTGGACAAAGGGTTCAAACCCAATACTCTGGCCAGACAGGCAGCAGCCTTGGACTCAGTACTCAAGACAATTTCTAATAGGTCAATCTCCGCTCAAACAAGTTAGACAGTTTATGAGGGTGGCTAGGATAATCTCAGCCCCTGTAGTTCATAGATGCCCCTCATGGAACTTAAATCTGGTCCTGGACGCTCTTACTAGGGTGCCCTTTGAGCCTCTTAGACATGTGTCTACGTACTTTCTGTCCATAAAGGTAGCCTTTTTAGTAGCCGTGACATCCGCAAGGAGAATCTCGGAGTTGGGGGCCCTCTCGGTGGAGGATAACTTCTGCATCTTTCACGAGCAGTCAGTAACCTTGAGGTTAGACCAAGCATTTATCCCCAAGGTCAACTCAGCCTTTCACAGATCCCAGGAAATAGTATTGCCATCCTTTTGCCCAAAACCGACCCATCCCAAAGAAAAGGTCTAGCATTCCCAAGATGTACGTAGGGCCTTGAAGATTTATTTAGCACAAACACAGGGGTTCAGGAAATCCACTGCCTTGTTTCTTAATATCAGGGCAGAGGCACCAAAGCATCTAAGGCACTGATATCGAAATGGGTCAAGCAGGGTATCACGGAGGCGTATAAGGCAAAGGGAAAGGTTCCTCCTCTTCAGGCCTGGGCCCACTCAGTTAGGAGTGCTGCTACTTCGTATGCCTTTAAATCCAGGGCTTCCTACAAGGAAATATGCAAAGCAGCCACTTGTAATGCTTGACAAAAGTATGTAACGAGCTCCAAGATTGACACATTCAAATCCACTGAGGCGGCGTTTGGTTGAAGGGTATTGCAAGCAGTACTGGAGGCTCCCAGTGCTGTTTGTTCCCATCCTTAATGACCCGTTTTCCTTTTGGGCTGCTCGGGGACATCCCGAGCGGAGGAGTAGCTGGAGGCAGGGAGAGAAAAGGGAATTGGTCACCTACCTTTGGTGATTTCTTTTCTCCCCTGCTCTCCGGATACTCCTCCAGCCCTCCCTACCGAACAGCAGTAAAAGGGNTTCAAGATGGAGACAGTGACATCCATCTGTCAGAGCCTACGGAGGGGCGATTGGCTAGTGTCTCTGGACCTCAGAGAGGCATACTTACATAGCCCGATCTGGCCTCCCCACAGAAAATGGCTACAGTTCTGCTTCCAGAACGCACACTGGCAATTCAGAGCCCTCCCTTTCGGTCTGTCATCTGCCCCCCGGACGTTCACAAAGATTCTAATGCCACTCATAGCGAACCTCAGGAGGGAGGGCATTCATCTATATTCTTACCTGGACGATACACTCATCAGAGCACAGTCCACGGACAAGATACTAGCAGATCTGAGCAGAACGATACATTACCTAGAACAACATGGCTTCTTAATCAACAGGGACAAGAGCCATCTGACACCAACTCACAGGCGTGAGCACCTAGGAGTAATCTTAGATACTTCCTTAGATGTTGCCCTGGTCCCTCCTCCCAGACGACAAAAGATTCACACCTTAGTTCTCCTACTGCAGCAGAAAACAAGAATGAGGTTGAAGACATTGGCCCAACTATTAGGCCTCCTGATTTCCTGCACCCAACAAGTGAAATGGGGGCGTTTTCACCTCAGACCCTTGCAGCAGCTGCTGTGTCCTTTTCAAAGAGAGCTCACATTAGGGCTCAACCCATGGGTTGAGCCACACCAAGCCAAGCCTCAAATGATCAATGTATTGGTGGTTAGACCCAGAAACGTTCATCCTCGGGACGCCACTCACCAAACCTTCCAGAGCAATCATAACAGATGCCAGTCTCAGGGGATGGGGATCTCACATGGGTCCTCACTTGGTGCAGGGCCTATGGCCCAAGTCGGACTTGGCATGAGGGATCAACTTCCTAGAGCTAAAAGCGATCCGCCTGGCACTGAAGCAGCTTCTACCAGTCCTAACGAGTCCACATCAACTGATATATACCGACAGCGTAACAGCCAAGGCCTACATAAACCATCAAGGAGGCTCCAGAGTTCCGGCTCTCCACTTAGAGGCGGTCAAACTGTTGACACAGATGTCTTCAAGGACATAGTGAACACCTTCGGTCTCCCAAAGATGGACCTCTTCGCCACTCGGGAAAACACTCAGGTACCAGCATTCACGTCCAGAAGTCCCTGCAGGGAGGCAGCAGCAACGGACGCTTTGAATCAGCCCTGGCCACAGGGCCTGCTCTATGCGTTTCCTCCTTTCCCACTGATAGCCAGAACAGTAACCAATATTATATGAGAGCAAGCACAAGTCATCCTCATTACACCTTGGTGGCCCAGGAGGCCATGGTTTTCAGACTTAGTGGAGCGGAGCCATTCACAGTACAGGATCCTACCACCCTCTCCAAGTCTACTGTCACAGGGCCCCATATTGTACAACAATCTACAAAACCTAAAACTGATAATGTGGAGATCGAGTAGCCCCTCTTTCTCAAGGTTCAGAGGCGGTCCTGTCCACCTTACAGCACTCGAGACGCCCAGCTACCAGACAAGCATACAGGGCTACATGGAAAACCTTCGTCTTATGGTCAATGAAAAGGCAGCAAGACCCTTGCAGGGCAGGAGTACCAGAGCTGCTGGAATTCCTGCAACATGGTTTGGACAAAGGGTTCAAACCCAATACTCTGGGGCCAGACAGGCAGCAGCCTTGGACTCAGTACTCAAGACAATTTCTAATAGGTCAATCTCCGTTCAAACAAGTTAGACAGTTTATGAGGGTGGCTAGGATAATCTCAGCCCCTGTAGTTCATAGATGCCCCTCATGGAACTTAAATCTGGTCCTGGACGCTCTTACTAGGGTGCCCTTTGAGCCTCTTAGACATGTGTCTACGTACTTTCTGTCCATAAAGGTAGTCTTTTTAGTAGCCGTGACATCCGCAAGGAGAATCTCGGAGTTGGGGGCCCTCTCGGTGGAGGATAACTTCTGCATCTTTCACGAGCAGTCAGTAACCTTGAGGTTAGACCAAGCATTTATCCCCAAGGTCAACTCAGCCTTTCACAGATCCCAGGAAATAGTATTGCCATCCTTTTGCCCAAAACCGACCCATCCCAAAGAAAAGGTCTAGCATTCCCTAGATGTACTTAGGGCCTTGAAGATTTATTTAGCACAAACACAGGGGTTCAGGAAATCCTCTGCCTTGTTTCTTAATATCAGGGCAGAGGCACCAAAGCATCTAAGGCACTGATATCGAAATGGGTCAAGCAGGGTATCACGGAGGCGTATAAGGCAAAGGGAAAGGTTCCTCCTCTTCAGGCCTGGGCCCACTCAGTTAGGAGTGCTGCTACTTCGTATGCCTTTAAATCCAGGGCTTCCTACAAGGAAATATGCAAAGCAGCCACTTGTAATGCTTGACAAAAGTATGTAACGAGCTCCAAGATTGACACATTCAAATCCACTGAGGCGGCGTTTGGTTGAAGGGTATTGCAAGCAGTACTGGAGGCTCCCAGTGCTGTTTGTTCCCATCCTTAATGACCCGTTTTCCTTTTGGGCTGCTCGGGGACATCCCGAGCGGAGGAGTAGCTGGAGGCAGGGAGAGAAAAGGGAATTGGTCACCTACCTTTGGTGATTTCTTTTCTCCCCTGCTCTCCGGATACTCCTCCAGCCCTCCCTACCGAACAGCAGTAAAAGGGTGGGGAACATAGCCAAGCACACACACTAATTGGGTTTCTGATAGGTATGCCCTCTCAGAGGGCAACTGGGATAGAGTTCCCCTCAGCAGGGTTGCCTTTCTTCATTATATAATGTTCTTTACAAAATTATCTCTATAGTTAGTAGTATTAGTAGGGTTTACACCAGCCAAAATGTTAAGCACGTGAGACCTAGTCCAGGGCTTGGGGACAGACTGAAGGACTGGGATAGCTCAGGGGACACATGCACAGATCAAGAGTTTCACTTCTGCCTCCTGGTGGTCTACGGGGAGAGCTACCTGAGCGGAGGAGTATCCGGAGAGCAGGGGAGAAAAGAATTCACCAAAGGTAGGTGACCAATTCCCTTTTCTTCCAACAGAAGCTAGTTCTGGTAATGGCCATAGCTGTAAAGGATATACATGCATGAAGCATACAACAAACATCACTGAAATTAAAGTACACAGTTCGGAGCATTACTCAGACTACAGCATCCTAGTGCTCCAGGCACTTGCCCACTTTTGGCACTTTAAAGAACTTGGGCAACTGATAAAAACCTTAGTGGGCCACCTTCAGTGTTCCTTACTAGATATACACAAGCTATCAAAACCTGATGTTAGGAGACATGGAAGTTTGAATTCACCTCTTCCATTTGGAAACCAGTAAAGAAATTAAGTTCTATCTTCTGCAGAAAGCACCTACATATTTCAGTTTTAATCTCTTGCTGACTTGTCTAAAAGACAAGTCAGAACTTAAGTCTGTTACCTGATATTCTTTTACTATTAGAGTACCCCCAAGAAAGTGTCAGTCACGCGTCATCACATGACAATGTCACCCAGTGATCTGCAAAGAGTTGTTGCCACGTTGAAAATGAGCACCAGCCAAGACAGACTTAGAAGGTAGATCCACTTTTCATGGTCAAAGCCAAATGGGACATCGAACCACTGTGTTCATCACCATAGCTCAAGCATACAACTGTACAGCGTCTAAGGTGACATCAGATGCATATAGGCCACTACAAGGAAGAGTTTCCTTTAAAGAAGAAAGAGATTAAGGAGTTGAAAGACAGCTTCAAGAGTCCCATAGAAAAGCTGCTCTTCTGAAGCTTGAGGCCTGAAGAGCTATGGAAGATTCTTTAAAATTATTACCAAGAGTAATATCTAGCTTCCTATCCAATGGGCCCTTGGGATAGCCCTCCCCCCTCAGCTGGTAAGGAAGTGGATTTAGCTGCTGCTGCATCGTTTACACCTTGGGTAAACTAACCAGCTGCTGCTGGTACCTGGGGACAGAGTAAAAGTGCCTCATATTTGTGGGGTCCCTTAAATCTGGACTACTGTTTGCATTCTTCCTTAATGGCATCTATATAAAACTGAACCCATAGGTGGCCAGACAGCCTTCCTCCCCCTACTCCAAAAGCCTTTTTGTTCTCCATGCTGGTTTTGGGACATGGGAGGAAGGGAAAGCTCTAAAATCATGACCATCTTCCCAAGCAGTTTCTCATACTGCGTTGCTTCAGACTAACCCCCAGTAGTTTCTCCTGCTTCTTGGTCTCGGCACCAGAATGCTCCCCCTCTTCCTTCACTGTCCTGAATGGAGAAGCATGTGAGGAGGAGGAGGCTGGGAAAGATGAAAAGGGGAAGGGGCCCTCTTTTTTCTGCTTTTGGGCCCCTTATGGCTGGCCTTATCCTTATTTTCCTTGTGAGCCCTGCTCTGCTTGGAGCCCTTTGAGGATCCCCTTTTATCTCTTCTTGCCTCTCCAGGGAGAAGAGGAAGTGGGAAGAGGAGGGGGAGGAGTCCTTCGAAGAGCCCAAGAGGTCTGTGAGGGAGACGTTTTAGGCCTGGGTCTAAGAGAGGGCAGCCGTGTCCTCTAGTGTCAGTAGGGCCAGTAATGGGAGAGAGAATGCTTTGTAACAGGCAAGTTCAGACTTCCCACCCCATTCTCCAAGTTAGAGGCTGGAGTATTACCGCCTTGGGTCCCCCACCCTCCCTCAATGCCATACAAGGGGGGGGGGGGTGAGGCAACCTGTCTCAGTCACACTAATATGGATACAAGTACATCATGCTGCAGGGGCGGATGAGCCTGGTCTGAGGGGGGTTGGAATGCCCCAGGTGGGCACACTTGCCTTTTGCTTCCTGGGTCTGCTCCACTGTGTGCTCCGCTCCTCCCCCTAGAGCAGGCTCTCCGCCTGTACACTCAGACACTGCAGCACCCACTTAGTTGAACGCAACAGCATTCTCGAGCTGCCACAGGTTCCCACAACTGGAGCCCTGTGGAGCATGGGACGGGCAGCAGCAGTTAGTATGAGGCCAGCCCACCTCAGAGGGGGAAAAAAAGGTAGAGAACAGCTCCACCATGGCTGCACACTTACTATTGCTGCTGCCACCCCTACTCAAACTCCCTTTCATGCCAGTGGCACAAGAGGGAGGAGAAGCCTCCAATGGCCAATACTCCTGCTGCCAAAATAGCCCTCCTTAAGGAGACTCAAGAGCGGGGATGGGAAAGGGGACCCTGCCCCCACCCTTCCCTACCACAAAGCTCAGAGCCCTGCCTTCCTAAAGAGATGAGGGTGAGGGAGGATAGATCCCTCAAAGTGGAAAAACCCCTATTGCTCCCTGAGAGTACAAAGGACCCTGCTTCCTGCTCTCTCGCAAGGCAGGAATAGACTGGGGAGCTGGTGCACTGGCTGTCAATCACTGCCTACTGCTGAGTGAGTAGAAACATAACCCTCAGTTCCCACTGTCCACCCTGTGAAAAGAGAAAGAAACGCACCCCTCTGCAACATCCCTGAACCCCAAGCAAGGAATTTATGGAAGTGTTCCAGTTCAATTACAAGCTATGGCCCCATTCCATAGTAGCCTGCTGTTCTACAAATTCCAACAGCTGCTCAGGAACCCATGGAGCCATCACTGACTGACCCGGCATGAGTTCGCTCCCACACAAACAGCAGCAGCAGAGTGTGGAAGGAATCAGTCTAAGAAAACAAGTGTTTAATCAGGAAACGAGAAGAGACAAGGGATAAGAAATTGATTACAGGAGAGTAATACTCCAGCCAAACGAACACGATTGTACAACTTAGAACGACCAGGACCAGAACGACCTCCAGAGCCAGCAGCACCCAGCAGTGTGCGCTTCCAGGGGAAGAGTCCAAAAGCAGCCCGGACAGCTCCATGCAGTCCTGGAGCAGCTGCCCAAGTCCCAGCCTCTCACAGCAGAGACCACTCCGGCTGTGGGGAGCTTTCTGCTATTCCAGTCTTGGCTCCTCTCAGTAGGAGGCACCAAAAGGAACGGTGAGGGGCACTGGCTATGCAGAGGACAGTCCCAGCCTCTCCCAACAGCAAGGACGGCTGAAGTAATAGAAGCCCATACAAAGTAGTGTACATATTTATAAATGCCAAAATAAATACATTTTTGAAGACGGACCTCCTCCCCCACCGACACACACACACGCACACTGCAAACCGCTCTTCGGACAGCCTCAAGGGAATGAGGAGGGGGTGAACTCGACAGAACAGCAGCTGGCTCAGCTTCTCTCATAGCAAAGAGTGATCTTGATGACACCAGCTCCTGAAGAGTAGAGAGCATGTGAAGCTGAGCACAGCTATGGTGGCGCTGAAGAGGAATGTCATGGTATAAATACATCAAATCAGTGGTTTCCAACAAGTTAAAACTAAAATAGAAAAGCCCCCCCGGGGTAGGACGCTGTGAACAGAACTAAAGCTACACGAAGGCAGAGGCCTGTGCGCCCAAGCCGTCATGGGGAGAAGGTGGTCATCTCTAGAGACACCCTTTGCCACAGCTCCTTGGTCTGCTTGCTGCGCTTCAGGTTCTGGATGATATCGTTGAACTGCATCATGCCCATGGGCGTCAGACAGAAGGCGCTTCGGGCACTGCGGATGGCATTCACAAAGTCATCATAGTCAGCTGGGGTGAGGTGGATCAGCCGGTGGTGGATGTACTGGGAAGGGGACAGGGACACAGTATTAATGCAGAAGGATTTAAGATGCAGAGACTGTTACACCAAACAGCCCCTAGGTGGCAGAACAGTACAATTACTCCCACCAAGATACTCTCCATTCAAAGGGACACCCCCACTATTGCTCACATTGGTGTAACTTTGGACTATGTTGTGGAACCTCAGGAAGCAGTCCATCCATTAAAGCAATGGGCACTGGACCAATGACCTTGACAGGCAGAGGATTTGCCCTTAACATCCTGCTAAAAAGGCAAACTTTCCCTTTGTTTTTTTAAGCCCTTCTGAGAGAGGCAGTTTAGCTGTTCAATGTGAAGGTATCCTGGGAAGAACAAGATTGCTGTGTGGACAGTTCATTCTACCTCCAACTGATGCAGGCATGTGGAAAGCTAGATCCCCTCCCTCAACCAGGAGAGTACCTGTGTCAGCAGAGAATCAAGGGATGTGCACATGTTTACCTGGATGTAGGCTTGCTGACACCTCTGCACCAATTGGTGGAAGGCTGGCGTGCGCAAGTGGTTGTGCACATGGGCAGGGTTGAGCCTCTGAAGAGCTTCCATGATGATTTCTTGCAGCACAAAAGGGCTCAGCACTCCTTTGGCTGCTCCAACACAGAACTGATGCACATAGTTTACACCTGAAAACAAGAGAGAAGGGGGTGGGGTTGCAACAGGTTGTTATGGGGGCAGAGGAAAAGGAAGAAAGTAGTCCAGGAATAGAGCTGGCCCCAGAGACTAAGACTGGGTTTCACAAACCACTTATTCTGGAATAGCCCCACTGAAGCCCTGCGGATTTCAATGAGGCTACTTCAGAGTAAGTAGTTGTGAATCATGTTCAAGTCTCTAGCCATGAGCACGGAATCAAGCATCCTATCCTGGTCAAATGGCAGAGCCCACTTGTATAGCAGACAAACTCACCCACACTAGCAGGAGAGGAAAAATACCAAACAGGCCAGGATCAATCTCCATGTCACTGTAGCTCACAGAAGTGGGTAAACTGTGGCTCTAGAACCACATGTGGCACTTTGGCCCCAATGTGGTAAGTTGATGTGGCTCTCAGGATTACGAAACTTTGTCCTCCCCTAGCTTAACAGCAAGGCCTTCCTGCAACTGGCACTTTCTAAAGACCTCCAGTTGCGCCATGACTGGCCAGCTTCCCCCAGCACCACCGCTACCTCTGTAGATGCATGGATGGCATTCCGAATACTTACTTGTCTGGACTTTTCCACCAATGGCATGGGGGAAAGGTGGGATATTCAGAAGTTTAACAGTGCAATGGAAATAAAACTAATGACTTGTCTGCCTTTTACAGCAGGACGTATGAATATACAGTGGGATGGGAGAGCCTGAGATTGTAAGAGCAGCCTTAGCTCCTTAACTACAAAACGCAGGTGAAACGAAAAGTAATTTCTCCCAGTAAATGGCAAGGATTGTAGCCAAGTCCTGTCTGGCTCCACTTACCTATGCCGCGCCTGTGAATTTTTATATTTAATATACTGTTTTCAGGAGGCCACACCGGCTGGTGGGAGCTGGAGCCTTCAGGAAACTCTCCACACTCCAGGAAACAGCCAGTCAAAGGAAGCTCAGAAAGGCAGGAAGCAGAGCTCTCTCCTAACACAATCATTCATGTGTTTAATCTGGTCTTATTAAAAACAGAAACAAGCCTCCTTTCCAAACCTGCAACACATGCACATACTAGGTTGCTGCCTTGCTCCTTACCTAATTTGGCAGCTAATCCCAGGAGCCATTTTACATCCTCTGTGTAGGGTGGGCTGCGGGAAAAGTTGTTGGGATGGTCGTTGTGAGCTCTCCGACCAAGCATCTCGAGAGCCAGCATCCCTGTTGGGAGGGAGCAGGGAGCATCAGACAGTGAATCCCAGCTAAGCAAGGGAGAGGCAAACCCATTCCCGCAGAGGCTCGAGGCCTAAATGTCTTAGTTCCGTTTGGCTGCTCTAGCTTTACTCTTCCACATTCGGATAGCTGGCTCCTAGGCAGATGAAGAGCACACAAAGTGCTCTAGAGGAAACGGGGAACTGCTCCAAGGTGACAGCACAGAGTGAAGCTGGAGGGCCAAATTGCTCATCCTTCACACCAGTCTCAAGCCAGGAAAACTCTGCCCAGCAATCAGCTCACCAGGCCATCAAGGGAATATTTGCACCCAAGGTAGATCTGGCCCACAGGCCTTTGGCTGGCACATGATACCTGAGCTGGCAGAGAAGAGTCCCACCAGCACACACCAATGGCACTGCTGCCACTTACAGACATGCTCAATCCCAAAGCCAGACCACGCTGTGCCACCACTATAGCCTACCTTTCAAGCTTCATCAGTTTTCCAAATGGAAGCTCCTTCTCCTCTACATGACTCCTCTCCTATCTCCACCCTCATCTCGCTGTAACCCATGTTTCCTTGCACTCAGACATTGCCTCCATTTTTGCGCTGTTACTGCCTGCCAAGCACCACCACCTCTCCAGCCATTATTCCCATTCCTGGTCCCTCGAACTCGCCCTGTCCTGACTCTTACATTTCTCTCATCTCTAGTAAGTGCCTCACAGATAGCACCATATCAGACTTGCACAGATATTACACTGTGCTGCTACTAGCAAACCCTGGGGCTTTCCGTGCCTACAGGCCAGAGATCCAAGTGTTTCCCTTGCTCATCATGCAAGCAGGTTTTGGGGTGGGAGAACATTTTTATTTATCATGTAGCCAGTTTGCACACTCCACACTGCGCTAACATGCAGTATTCATACACTGGCATGATCGGGTATCCACCTCTCCTTCCCTGACAAGTTTCTGCCTAGATTAGCACAAAGCCCTCCCTCCCCAAGAGCTGAGCATTGCTACCCCAGCAGCACTGCCAGCCCATGGAGAGAGTAGGTGCAGGCTCAGAGGCCATAGCTGCCGAAAACACCGTCATTGTAGCTACAGAGCCAAGTCCCATGCACCCACAGAGGCCATTCCTGAACATTTTCTTGCTTTAACTAGAGCTGAAATGGGTATTAATTATTAAACCAAGCCTGTCTAATCAGCACTACCCAGACCTGGTCCGGGTGAAGAGAGTGCAGTGTGCTATCCGACCACTCTCCATTTGGGAACCTGTTTGATCCCCAGCAACATTAGTTACCTCTCTTTACACCATTGGAAGTCTGGCAGCCATTTTCTCTTCCCCTTGGATGCTGTGCCTTCTGAGCAGTATGGCTGTTCCCCCGGGCTTCTGGTGGCAGCCATCTTGGTTGCCCTAACCTCTTCCTGCAGTCAGGGCGTTCAATTACTTCTGCCAGTGGCCATCTTGGTTGCCGTAAAGAAGGGTTGAGGCAATCAAAATGGCTGCCAAGAGAAGTCGAGGTAGATCTAAGGTGGCTGGAAGCAGAAGTGACCACCTTGACACCAGAAGGTCAGGGCAACCAGATGGCTACTGCCAGAAGCCCAAGGAAGCAGCCACACTGCCCAGAAGACCCAATATCTGAGGGGAAGGGAAGATGGTTGCCTCTCTTACTACAGTGATTTTAAAAAGAGGTAGCTAATAAAGCTGGAGATCAAATGGATAGGCAAATGGGTATTTGTTATTGCAGTGGATAGTGCTCTTATATCTGGAGTCCTACCTGAAAATGTAGTCAATAGTCATGAATATTATATCGACTGCTCTTTTCATATGGACTGCAAATGCTCCCAGTCTGCCTGGCCAACTCCTCCTGCCCAAACAGAACAGCCTTAAACTGCTCTGCCTCCACACTTCAGCATGCGAGAGAAACCAAGCCTTCCCGGGACTTTGGTGCAGTAAGGAATTACCATACAGCGGTGAGAGCCTCCTGCAGCCCTGCCCTGAATCCCTCTCGAGAGGGCCACGGGAGCCACGAGCGACTGTCCTTACCAACTCGGTAGGCGGAGTGGAGGTAGTGGAGGCCCTGAGGGCTCACGGGCTGACTGTGCTGCTCATCCTCGGAAGGAAAGCCCCCTGTAACCAGGGAGTTGGGCTGAGAGGAGAGGCTTGTCAAGGAAGCCCCCTGAATTGCTGGGAATGTGGATCCCGCATGAACACTCCCTACTGGAGAGAAGAAACAGTGGCATTAGGGGGAGGTGCTTGAAACTCACACATGCTCTTGCCGCTGTACTAGCCAGCTAGCCCTGCCCCCCTTGAAACTATTCAACTTTTAAAAGGAGAGAGATAGGGACACCATTTAACAGAGCTACACAGACTGCATTGGGAGAGCTTTGGAAAGGCACCGATAGGAAAAGGATACCCAATAAATAGGGCGTTGAACCATGAACTATGGGGATATTCCTGCATATAGGGAACCTTTGGGGGAAGAAGAAGCCTATACCAGAAGGATGGGCTCCACCTACACCAAAACGGAACCAGACTGCTGGTGCTAAAAATCAAACAGGTGGTAGAGGAGTTTTTAAACTAAGATCTGGGGGAAAGCAGACAGCTGCTGTGGAGCATGTGGTTTGGACAGAGGCGACCCAAAGGGATGCCAACATTAGTAGCAATACATTGCATTCTGGTAATGAGGACAGGAAAGAATCTAAGAAAAAAACAGGCGGGCATTAGTATGGGACAAACATACACTCTTATTCTTGAGGTGACTGCTGCATATTTTGTTTAATTTGGAAGAATATGATGAATTCTCTCATCTTTTTAGACTTCTAGCATTTGTATATAGACACTAAGGCTGCTTGCCCCATCTTACCTGGCCCAATGAAACACCCAGTTCAGAATCTCATAGCTATTAATCATACACTTATCTCTGAACGTGGGCACGAGGGTAAAAATGTCATCAGCTGGGTCCTGCAGCATTTTCTCTTACAAATGACAGGGCTGGATTTTGATCCCTGTCATTCATTAGTAAGAGAAAATGTCACAGGACCCGACTGATGACGTTTTTACCCCCGTGCCCACGTTCCAAGGGACACATAAGATTCTGCGTCAGGAGTTTGCCGGGTCAGACAACGTGGGCAAGCAGCCTTAGAGCATTTGGCACTAAATGAAGACAGACATAATGGGAATCTGAGACCTGGTGGAGTGAGGATAACCAGTGGGACACTAATACCAGGGTACAAAATATATCAAAATGACAGAGTAAATCAAGCTGGTGGCGGTGCTACATGTTAAGGGACAATATTAAGTCAAACAGTCTTAAAATTTTACACAAGGTGAAACGTACTCTCAAATCTTTTTTGGACAGAAATTCCATGTGCAACGGGGAAATATGTAACAGTTGGATTATACTATTGACTCCCTGATCAGGACTGAGACATTGACCGTGAAATGCTAACAGAGATTAGACAGGCGGAAATGCAGTAATAATGGGTGATTTCAATTACCCTAATACTGACTGGGTGAAAGTCTCCTCAGAATGTGATACGGAGGGAAATTGGGGTAACGGTGGTAGAACCGCTTGGTAATAGTGAAAATATAATCAAATTTGACATAGTTATAGGAGAGAGAGAGAGAGGAAAACGGTGGCATCATACTCATACTGAAGCCGACTGATTGCAGCGCAGAGTGGCGTTAAAGGCTTATGCCGTGGCTATGTGGGTAGCAAAGATGAACTTCTCTGCCACCATCGTAGCATCCGCAAACTTGCATCCAGCTGAGCTTTTCTGGGTGGTGAAGGAGCTGGTCAGTCTGGCCTCCCTCCACTTGGAACCAGAATAATCTCATGCTCGCTGTGACAGGTTTATCTACTATTTTGCAGATAAAATTGCTTGTATCCACAACTTCGACGCTGCAATTGATGCAGTGGATGTACCTGAAGTTATGAATGCCCCATGTGGTCCGGTTTTAGGAGGTATAGTCCACTGATGCGGTGGAGTTGCTGGGGGCTGTGAGGGCCACAACTTGTGAACTTGAACCTTGCCCATCCTGGCTGGTGAAAGCCAGCCGGGAGATGTTGGGGCCACTGCTGGCAGGGGTTGTCAGTGACTCCCTTGAGGAGGGCAGGGTTGCTGCGTGCCTGAAGGAGGCTGTGGTACAGCCCTTGCTCAAGAAGCCATCTCTTGACATTGATGCCCTTGCCAACTATCAGACAGTCTCTAACCGTTCCTTTTTAGGAAAGGTTATTGAACGTGCAGTGGCCCAGCAGCTCCAGGGGCATCTGGACCGCATCAGATTCCTTGATCCCTCGCAGTCCAGCTTTTGTCTGGGCTATGGCACCGGGACTGCATTTATGGTCTTGGTCAACGATCTGTGCTGGGAGCTGAACCAAGGTCGGTCCACTCTTTTGGTTTGGTTAGATCTTTCAGCTGCCTTTGACACAGTTGATCATGAGATGCTGGTGACTTGCCTGCAGGACCGTGTTGGGGTGGGCAGAATGGTTCTTGAATGGTTCCAGTCTTTCCTGGCTGGTAGAACTCAGCATGTAGCGTTGGGGATTTTACATATTCCCCCTGAGATCTCATGTGTGGAGTTCCGCACAGGCCCTGAGTGAGATCATGAGGGGGTTTGGAGTATGGCGTCATCAATATGCTGACGACACCCAGCTCTACATTTTGTTTTCATCTGACCCAGGCTCAGCAGTCTCTGTGTTTACCCGGTGTCTGGCTGATGTGGGGAACTGGATGAGGACAAGCCGTCTGAAGCTGAATCCCGAAAAAACAGAGGTGATATTGGTGGGAAAGGGTGAGGGAGTTGAAGCCCCCATCATTAATGGGGTGTGTCCTTCGCTGGTCCTTCAGGTTCAGAGTCTGGGAGTCTTCCTCGATTCACAGCTCCACCTGGATGCCCGGGTGGTGGCTGTGGCAAGGAGTGCATTTAGTAAGTTACATCCGGTCTGTCACCTTCGGCCATCTCTCTCAGACTCCGATTTTGCCACCGTCATCCCATGCATTAATCACTTCAATATTAGACTACAACAACGCACTCAACGTAGGGCTACCCTTAGTGACGACCCAGAGGCTGCAGCTGGCGCAGAATGCAACTGTTCGCCTCCTGACGAGAATGGGTCACAGAGCACATAACACCAGTGCTCTGTTCTCTGCACTGGCTGCCTATAGTCTCCTGGGCCAGATTCAAGGTGTTGGGTATCACCTTTAAAGTCCTATACGGCTTGGGCCCCACTTAGCTGCGGGACCACCTCATCCCTCGTGTCCTGGATTGGCCCCTGCGGTCGGCTGGGGATGCCCTCTTGGAGGTCCCTCAGGTGGCGATGTTTGAGAGGACGTTCTCAGTGGTCGCGCCACAGCTGTTCAACTCCCCCCCCCGGGGGAGATTTGCCTCTCTCCGGACCTCCCCTCCTTCCATTGACAGTGCAAAATCTTAATGTTTCGCCAGACATTTGGTGAGGGGGTTCTTTTTTCTTTTGGGGGGTGTCTTATATTTTGGGCCTCAGTTGTTTTGGGTTTTAACTGAGGCTTTATACTGTTTTATATTTTTGTATTTGTTTTAATGCATTTTGTTCGCTGCCCCAAGCTGCCATTGGGCAGGAGGGGGCGAGCTATAAGTACTGAAAATAAATAAATAAAATAAATGTCGAAGAGGCGTATTTATTAAAAAACACCATCTTGGAAGCACAGATTTAATGTATTCCACACACAAAAAAAGGTATCAAGATGACCAAACGTCTACCTGTGTGGATTAATGGGTAGGTGAAGGTGGCTATTACAGCCAAAAAGGCATCCCTAGAAAATAGGAAAGAGTATAAGCACTGCCAAATTAGATGTAAAATGTTAAAGAGACAGGCCAAGAGGGGACTTGTGGAGTAACATATTGGAATTTTTTGAGGGGGTAAATAAGCATGTGGATATGGGTGAGCCGGTCGATATAGTGTATCTGAACTTTCAGAAGGCATTTTATAAGGTCCCTCATGAGACACTCTTGAGGAAATTAAACCATCATGGGATAAGAGGCAGTGTCCTATCGTGGACTGGCAACTGGTTAAAACAAAGGAAGCAAAGAGTAGGACTAAATGGTCAGTTTTTCCCAGTGGAAAGTAGTAACTAGTGGAGTGTCTCAGGAATCTGAACCGGGACTGGTGTTTAATATATTCATTAATGATCTGGAGAAGGGAGTAAACAGTGAGGTGATCAAGTATGCAAATGGCAAAAGTTATTCAAGGTAGTTAAAACCCAAGCAGACTGTGAAGAATTGCAGGAGGATCTTAAGAGACTTGGTGGCTGGGCATCCAAACAGCAGATGAAATTTCATGTGGACAAATGCAAAGTGATGCACAAAGTAAAAAATAACCCAAACTATATGTTTACAATGCTGGGTTCTAAATTAGGAGTTACCACTCAGGAAAGGGTTCTTAGAGTCACTGTGGACAATACATTGAAATCCTCAGCTCAGTGTGCAGTGGCGGTCAAAAAAGCAGACAGACTGTTAGGAATCATTCAGAAAGAGATGGAAAATAAAACTGAAAGTATCGTAATGCCTCTATATAGCTCTATGGTACGACCGCACCTCGAGTATTGTATGCAGTTCTGGCTGCCCCATCTCAAAAAGACATAGTAGAACTAGAAAAGGTACAGAGAAGGGCAACTAAAATGATCAAGGGTATGGAATGGCTCCCATATGAAGAGAGGCTTGATAGATTGGGGCTCTTCAGCTTGGAGGAGAGACGACAGAGGGGATATAACAGAAGTTTATAAAATCATGAATGGCGTGGAACAGGTAAATATTTATCCTCTCTCACGGTACTAGAACAAGGGGATACTCCATGAAATTAACTGGCAGCAGATTTAGAACAAATAAAGTATTTTTTTCCACTCTGTGCACAATTAATTTGTGGAACTCACTGCCAGAGGAAGTGGTCATGGCCTGTAGTGTAGCTAGTTTTAAAAAAGGACTGGATAAGTTCTTGGAGGATAGGTTTATTAGCCAAATACATTTTAGGAACGTAACCTCTTAATGTCAGGGGCTGGAACAACAGGGAATGGATTGCCCATTGTGACCTGTTGGGTACTTCTCCCAAGAGAGAGAGATAGGAGAATTAGTTACCTACCTTTGTGAATTCCTCTCTCTCTTACTCTCCTTCTCCTCCTCCGCTGGGTAGCTCTGCTGATGGCCGATAGGAGGCAGATGACATCATTTCTTTTCTGCGCATGCGTGCCAGGAGCTACCCGGTCCCTCAGTCTGTAGTATAGCCGAGTGCCCCTGTAAGTAGTTCTAACCTGACAAAAAACATAACTTTAAGCAAAAAGTCAGTAATATTCAGGACATAAGAGTGAGAATCACTGGAACAAATGAACTAGGACCCAAACATGGTCAAAAAGTAAGAAAAACTAATCAGTTGTATACGTGAGATGCTGTGTGCTGTCCGGCAGGGAGGGTCGGAGGAGGAGAAGGAGAGTAAGAGAGAAAGGAATTCACAAAGGTAGGTAACCAATTCTCCTTTCTCCTCTTACCTCCTTCTCCTCCTCCGCTGGGATGTACCAGAGCAAAAATCCCTATCCTACGGGTGGGAGTCGACAGCACCGGGAGCATCCAGTACTGACTGCAGTACCCATCTGCCAAAAGCAGCCTCAGCTGACCGGAGATGGTGATCTTATAGTGTCTTACAAAGGTATGTAGGGACACCCACGTCGCGGCCCTACAAATCTCTTCATAGGAGGCTTGTGCCTGAAAAGGCGTAGGAAGTGGCCGCACTGCGGACCGAGTGGGCCCAAATCTGCAAGGGGGGAATCCTCCCGCCAGCCCTGTAGGCTTCAGTGATGGCCTGCTTCATCCATTTAAAAAATAAAGGCCTGGAAGCCTTGAGGCCCTGAAGGGCCGGGCGAGTGTTAACAAAAGAGGGCCGTGGATTTATGGAAGGCCCGGATCCTAGACAATAAATTTGAGCGCCCGCCGGACGTCCAATTTGTGCCCATCTTTCTCTCTGGTGAACCGGGTTGGGGCAAAAAGATGGAAGCACCAACTCCTGGGCTCTGTGAAAGTATGAGTTAACCTTCGGAATTAAGGCCGGGTCCAATCTGAGGAGGACCAAATCTGGTCGAGAAATACAAAAGTCATCCTCCATTGGCAGTGCACTCAGCTCCAAAACTCGTCGAGCTGACGTGATCGCCACTATGAACACTGTTTTTAGCGTAGAAGGTAGAGGGATATGTGTTCTCGGGGCTCAACAGGCGGCCTTGTGAGCACCCCTAGGACCAAGTTTAGATTTCAAGAGGGCACTCTGTGAACGACCGGGGGGAACAGGAGCTTGGCCTCCCGGATGAACCTCCTGACATGTGAGTGTGAGGATATAGCCCTATTGGTTTCAGCTCTCAGTACAGAATCGAGAGCTGCTGCCTTGCCTGGCTATGGCGTGGGCCCTGAGCCCTTTGTTTAATCCCTGTTGTAGGAACTCCAATACCTGTGGAATACCTGCCTGTCGTGGTCATCAAGGACTGGTGCAGTATAAGCCCTGCGTCTTAGCACGGCGCGTCCAATAGTCAGACTGTCAACTGTAGGGTCCGGATATCTGGGCAGGATATCGGGCCCTGACGCAGAAGGTCTGACAGTAGAGGAAGTTTTCTGTACTGACCCTGACTTAGTTGAATCAGCTCCGAGAACCAGGGCCCCCTGGGCCACCAGGGTGTGAACAGAATTAGGAGTGCCCTTTCCCTGCGTGCCTTCGCGATGGTCCGTGGGAGTAGGGGAAAGGGGGGGAACGCATAGAACAGTCCCTTGGGCCATGGCTGGTTTAGGGCGTCGATTGCCTCCGCCTCCTGGTATGCTTCCTGTGTCATGAAGCGGGAAAACTGAGTGTTGGTTCCGGAGGCAAAACAGGTCTGGAACACTGTCTCGTTGAGCATCCACTCGTGAGGCTGTAGTACTTGGCGGCTGAGCCAGTCCGCTGTCGTGTTGTCCTGTCCTCTGATATGGAGCACTTTCAGAGATGTCACGTGGGATTGGGCCCACTTGAATAGTCGCGTTGCTTCCCGATGTAGTTGGAGCGACTGGGAACCGCCCTGATGGAGGAGATATGTCTTTGCTGTGATATTGTCGGTGTAGATGAGCAGGTGGCGATTGGATCCGGAGGGAAAGAGTTGTTGAAGGGCAAGACGAATGGCCTTCAGCTCGAAGAGGTTGATTTGTTGCTTCGAGTCCCGGGGGGACCATACTCCCTGCACCGATCGAGTCGTCGTGTGAGCCCCCCAGCCTGTAGGCTGGCGTCTGTTGTTATTATGTCCCTTGGGGGGTCCGTAAGTGGAACCCCTTGTAAGAAGTGTGCGGGATCCAACCACCATGGAGATGGAGTTGTGTTTTTTTGTTGTTGTTGTTGTTTTTTTTTTAAATGTGGAAACTTGCCCCATGTCACCTGGGCTGTGCAAGAGACTAGGAGCCCAAGGAGTGAAGCGAGTGTCGTGAGTCTCAGTCGGTGTGACGATCTGAGGGTTCTTACCAGTTTCTGTATCCTCCTTGTCCAGTCTGGTGGTACGAACGTGAGGTCGGAGCAGGCATCTATGACTGTGCCCAGGTGCTGTAGCCTCCTCGACGGTCAGATGGCTTTCTCCATGTTGATTAGGAACCCATGTTGTTCCAGATAGAGGACAGTTCTGTTGAGGTCTTGTATGGTCTTCTCCGGAGACCGGGCCCGGATCATCAGATCGTCCAGGTAAGGATGTATATGGATGCCTTCCATCCTGAGGTTCGCCACCGGAGGTATCAACACTTTGGTGAAGGTCCTGGGGGCTGAGGACAGCCCGAACGGAAGGGCCCGGAATTGCCAATGGTGGTTGTTGTATGTGAAGCGGAGCCACTTCCTGTGAGTCGCTCTGGTTGGAATGTGGAGGTAAGCATCCTAGAAGACCAGGGACACCATCCAGTTGTGTCTGTGGATGTTGTGGCAAATGGAGGGCAGTGTCTCCATCTTGAACCCCTTGTTCGTCACGTACCGATTCAGGGTGTGGAGAATCTAAGACTGCTCTCCATTTTCCTGCCGTCTTTGTCACAAGGAAAAGATGGAGTAAAGGCCCGAGAAGTGTTGACTGGGTGGCACCTTTTCTATGGCCTTGGTGTCCCGTAGCCACCTGATTTCGTTCGTCATCACGCGATGTTTTTCTGCATCCCGTGATGCAGGGGACACCAGAAAAAACCTACTTGGGGGGGTGCCGTCTAATTCGATGGCATATCCCCGTTCCACGCAGGATAGGACCCAGGGGTCCAAGAATGAGCGCGCCCACACATCGCGGAACAGCCGGATCCTGCCCCCGACCTGGCGGCTCTAAGGAGCCCCTTCAAGTGGACAGTTATTGCAGAGTCTCGGTCTTGTACTTGCTGGACGCCTCTTCCGAGACTTTCGCTAGGCAAACGCCAAATAGTTGAGACCCTGTGAATGGGGAGGCCGCCAGCAAAATCTTTGCGGTGACATCCCCGTCCCAGGAGCGTAGCCATACCCAGCGTCTAGCCATAATGTTGTTGGCTACCGATTTGGCCGACCAAGGGAGATTGTCAGTGGGGTGACTGCCAGAAAGGCGGCTGCCATGCAGACTTTGGAATTTAGTCTCTGGGGCTTACCCTCTGATATTCCTGGGTCTTGTAATTCCTGGAGCCAGGCTAGCATGGCTCTGGATACGTAGGAGGACGCTATTCCTATCTTTAGGGCAGCTGAGTTGGCCTCCGAGGCTTTTTTAAGAGCTGCGTCAGTCGCTCTATCTGTAGCGGCCTTATGGTGGCAATCCCCCTCGGTGGGGAACACAGCGTGTCTAGCTAGAGATGCCGCCCCTGCGTCTACCTTAGGGGAACGGAACGAGGGGTCCTTTCTCCTGGAGAAGGAGTATAGGTTGTCCTGAGCCCTAATACAGTGCAGGCTCACCCTGCCAAACCCTGTATATAACAAACCCTTACTGTCATGGCCCAGCCTTGAACCCATGGCCCTTGGGGTGCGGGAGAGCCTGTCCAGCACCTTGCGCCACCTGGTGGGCTTTGTTCAATTTGAAGCTCTTGTCTGTCTGCTTCCACTCTCGCAGAACAAGCTTCTCAAACGCTTTGTCTAAGGGGAGGGCCTGATCTCCGCTGCGAACTGATGGGATGTACTGGCGGGTGTCCTCCTGCTGAGTCGCAGGAATGTCCTGTAACTGTAGAGTTTTAATGACATGAGCAATGAGCTCATACCTGTACTGAGCAGGAAATTGTCTCTCCCTGTCTTTGGAATCAGAGGCTTGTTCAACCCATTCACCCCCTTCTAAGTCGGAGTGGGTTTGATCAGATTCTGAGGAAGGAACAGACTCTGTCTGCCTCTGCTCAGATAGTGCCTGGTTTAATTCAGCATGTTTGCCCCTCTTGGTCACTCTTTGCTGAAGAGTGAATAGTGATTGTTTGCAGAGTGCCCCTTGAAGGGCGCCCGGGTTTCTTTTTGGGGCACCAGAAGCCCACGCCTTAGACTTTGTATTAGGCTTTGTACTATGCCTTTTTCTTTTTCTGTTTTGGTTGGATAGCTTTCCAAGGGGAGCCAGGATCTCTGCCATAGACTTTTCTATGGAGGCTAGGGGTACCTGTGTGTCCTGTTCTTGCGGGGGGGTTGGCACTGCTGAGGGGGTGACCCCTGAGGGGGGCTGTCCCATACTCATGGCTTGCCTATTGCAAGAACAAGTAAGAGTTAGTATAAGGAGTGGGAGAGGCTCTAGTTACTGAAGCCTCTCGAGCCAGGCAGTCAGGGGTTAATTTCCTCAGGGACAGAGCCCAGCCAAGCTGTCTCCGCCCTGTAATAGGCTGGTTTCACGTGGAGGCTGTTGCTAGGGAGGAAGAGAGCAGCAGCGCTGCCTCCGCCCTGTAGGATTCCCTTGCACGTGGAGAACAATGGCTGAGGGAAACTCTGAGGCCCAGCCGCGCTGTCCCCGAGTTCCCTGCCTTGGGCTTTTTTCTTTTTCTTTCTTATTTTAATAGATTTAATAGCCCACAAGTGCTCTCGGGTGCGGCGGCGCCACCCCGGAGCTACTTCTCTTTCTTATATTTATTAGCCCCCAATTTTGCTCTCGAGCGCGGTCACACCACCCCGGAGCTTTCTGGCTGTGAGGGGAGGGGCCGCCCGGAGCCCCGTGGCAAAGTGCCGGGTGTTTTTTTGTTTTTTTTTTGTTTTCAGGCTCGAGCTTTCTCCAAGAATTCCCCTCACCTTGAAAGTAAATTTAACTGTTTATGCTCCCTTAGGATCACTGATTCTGTCAGACAAGCGGAGCTATTGCGGAGAGCGTCCTACCGGCCGATGCAGATGAATAAGACTGAGGGACCGGGTAGCTCCTGGCACGCATGCGCAGAAAAGAAATGATGTCATCTGCCTCCTATCGGCCATCAGCAGAGCTACCCAGCAGAGGAGGAGAAGGAGGTAAGAGGAGAATGGCCACTGTAAGAGACAAGATGCTGGGCTTGATGGACCACTGGTCTGACCCACCATGGCAATACTTATGTTCTTACGTAAGTGGATCACAGCCTTAGTGTTCTTTTGAAGTTGGCCAATGCCCCCAATTATGCCCTCCCCTCCAGACACACACACACACACACACACACCCCTCCATCTCTTCTGGTGCATGCAAAGCGAGTTGCACCTGCCAGAGGAATACTCTACTCTACATTCTGACTTGCACTCATTTAGGTTTCTTTAAATGTGGACTCTGTTGGGTGAATTATTGAAAACCTGATCACCTGTTAAGACATACAGTTTAAAGGAGACCATCAGTGTGTGTCATGGGCAGATCTGTGCTCATTAGATAAACAACAAAGTTAGCTTGAACAGTTCCAAGTGCCTACAATACACCCTGCTGTGCTTCAAGGAGAGCTAGTGAGATTTAACCAATGCTGGGTAGAGCAGTGGGCACCCTCCCCGGCTCAACCCTTCTGAGCAAGGGGAGTTACAACAGCAGCAAGTAGCAGAGGCACAAGGTACACCGACACGTCAGGCAGAGGACATTAAGTGCCACAGACAAGAGGAAGGAGATACACAAAATACTTGAAAACTGGAAGGAGATGCTGGGAGTGCCTCTGACACCACTGCAGTGAGCAGTGCTCAGCCTGTAACAAGGCATCTGCAACCATGTTTAAAAGGAGGGAGAGTGTAAATAGTTAAAGAATCCCAAGAGCAATAAAGCCAGACACCAGCAGTCAGGAAAGTACACTTTTCATTAGTTCAATGAATCTACAATGAGCAAGGAGCCTCAGAGGCCCCATTCCTGGACTCCAAGGGTATAAGGGGTCAAGGAGTCAAGAGAAAGTCAAGAGCAGAACATGCTCGGTAGACATTCAAAGTCTGAAAACTCATGACTTCAAAAGTGCAGTCCCTCCCCTGAATATCTGGATGCAAGAGAAGCCAGGGTGGCTAGGAAGTACCAGGGCATGTGCTGTCTGCTCCATAGACACAGCAGCTGCAAGCCACTGGCAGCAAGCAAGTGATGGATGTGCAGAAAGCCATTGGTTCTAGGGCAGCATTGAATCCAGTACAGAAGGACAGTGTCACTGAGCCTGCGTGCAGCCATCTCGGAGCCACCCCCCTGCAGCCACTCTGCAGCCACGCACAGCAGCTGCTCCCACCATGCACTCTTCCTGAAGGCTCTATGAACTGCTTCATACTTCAAGCACCTTCTGTGGACTGAGCAAATCTACCCCCAAAGCAACCGTATGTTCCTTCCCTTCCCTGGTCCGAAGGGCTGCAGCGAGGAGAAGCACAGCTTATCTACTGAAGTGGGACTGCTGAACCAGCACAAAGACGGACACCCAGTTCAGCCTGCAGAGTCAATGCACACACCCCAGAACCTCCAGCAGCCTGCATGCCATACAGCACCACCAGCACCTCTCCACTCTTCCAAGGTGCCCCACATTGGTCCTCCCACCTCTTCCTGCAAGTGAAATTCTAGGCTGCGATAGCCAATTAATGTTCATTACAGAACAGGGACAGTCCCATCCCAGCAGTGCAGGGAAGGAGTAGCACATGCTTAAACCACGGCTGCAATAAAGGCTCATGCCTTTATTACTCAACCCCATACAGAACCTCGGGGCCAAGGTACTCACTTGCTACATTGGAAGACAGTGCGAGTCCTGTCTCGGCATGGTAGGGGTGCACTGCGATCTGCGTCATGGATGGGACAGGCACCCCTGGGAATGACACTGCAGTAGCTGCCAGAGATGGGGTAGTTACGGAGTACGGGTACTGCGCCCCAATGAACGCCGGGTGGACACCCTGGGAAGGAGACGAATGCTCATATCAGATCTCAGGCAACAAGGACTCCACTGCCAAGAGCTCCACCCTAGCACAAGAGACACTTCAAACTTAACTTGAGGAAACCCAGGAGAATGGCCATAGGAATAAGCCTGCATTCGACAGCACTCTGGAGATGCCAGTCCTTTCTTCGTCGTTTATAATCAGGTAGTTTGCACAAAGATTATTTAAAATAGAAAACAAGGGTTGAAAATGAGAATGGGAAAGTTACGTGAAGATTGCCACTGCAACCCTTGCTATCTATGCAGCCGCCCCGAGCTGTTTTAGGAGGGGCGGGGTAGACATTTGATTAAATAAATAAATAAAATATAGCAAGGGTAGGCAATGTTCTCAAGCCCAAGAACTGCATACCAACATTTTCCTATCGCAGAAAGCCACAGGATGCTTTAGAGTGATCACAGCTTCCCTCGATCCTGAAGACAAAGCAGCGTGGCTTCCCTCATCCACACTTCTACGTCAAAGCCCTGGCTCCCAGGCAATAGCAGCTCTGGGCACACTGCTCCTGCTTCCACAGCCCCAGGTGGCTCCAGCAGCAGAAATGGGAGCTCCAATTCTCTTGCTCCTCTAGGTGCCATATGGAGACACCCTCAGGCAGCCACGTCCGTCGAGAGTCACAGTGCAGGTGTCCGAGAGCTGCGTGCAGCTC
Organism: Sphenodon punctatus; assembly: GCA_003113815.1. Lineage (NCBI taxonomy): Eukaryota > Metazoa > Chordata > Lepidosauria > Sphenodontia > Sphenodontidae > Sphenodon > Sphenodon punctatus. The sequence continues at coordinate 1,222,689 of QEPC01002445.1, forward strand.
CCGAGGAGTCATTTGCTCCTCTGCTTTATAGCAACAATAATATGCCAAGGGCTTAACAGTTATGAACAGAGACAGGTCCCCACCTCAAGGGGCTTACAAATTATAATGAACAAGGGAAGGGAGACAAGGATATATTCAAGAATCTGAGGAGTTGCAGGTTCACATGCTTAACTTGGTTATGAAGAGATGATCTAAGGAGAAGCATAGATGACTAATGCAAGGGGTGAAGAGGTTGGAAAACTATGCCCATTAGAGCCTGAACACTTCAGGGCAGAAACAATTCTTACAAGTGCCTGCCACACTTCTGGATGCTCCTTAAACAAACACAGATATTCATGAACCCCAGTAATTTATACTAGGTTTACTTTGTCAAGGTGCTGTGTGTGTCCCCTGCCCTTGCACGAGGTGAACAAACAGAATTCTCACCGATTGCTCTCCCTTAGGTTCCCACAGTAGCTACTTTCAAGGCCACAAAAAAAGTTGTAGAATGAGGAAATATGCCTTAAAGGCAGGCTGCAGAGCCCTGGAAAGCAATGCTGGTTCCCTGCCCCAAACTCAAATGCACGAGGCCATGCTGCACCCAGAAGCAGCCAAGTTGGGTCATCACAGATGCCAAGCACTGAAAAACCAATAGAGCGTGACTTACCTGAGGGTATGCTGAGCCAGGCACAGGGAAGACTGCTGGGCGTGGCATGTGCTGAATCGGGTGTCCAATATACTGAGGGTTGCAAGGTATGTGGGTCTGGAGCGTGGTGTAGGGGTGCAGGCCTTGGGTATGTGCATGTGCCAACGCAGGCCCTGCCATGGTGTGCTGCTGGTAGATGGTTGACCCAACAGAAATCACAGGCACAACTGTCGCTGCTGCTGTCACTGCAGCTGCCACTGTCACTGTGGTTGGTTCAGAGGTCACCCTGTTATCAGTCAACCCCCGTACTGCTTCAGAGGCTGCTCGGGCACTGCTAGCGCTGCAGCCAGTGGCTCCCTCTCTCTGGGCTGGGGTTCCACCAACTGTTTGTTCATAGAGCCAGTACCACTGGTGAGCCACTTCAAACAAGACTTCCGGGTACACGCCGCCCCCTTTGGCTGCCTCCTCCACCGCCATGCAGGCCTTCTCCAGCATCAGATTATCCTGGAGTGTTGGGAAGAGAAGGGGAGGAAGCCAGATAATGTGAGGAAAAGGAGAGCTCCCACTATCACTCAACACCATGTGCCTCAGAACAGACAACGCCACCTGAAGCAGATGGCAGCCGCCACTAGGCTGCCGAACACCCAACAGAATGACAGCATCGTACTCTGACAATAAAGCAAAGGAACTTGCTCTGCTATCCTATCTATAGAAGGAAGGGCAGAGCCAGTCCTGCAGACATATGCTGGCATCCTGGGACACCTATAGCTTTGGTGCTCAGATCAGTCAAGGTTGACAGGAAACGCCACTTACCTGCTCTTTGCACTGCACCAGAGCTCTCTGGATCTCATTTGGGTTCAGGGCATGGGCATGTGGCAGACAGCTCAGGGCCAGTTCAGCTGCTGCTCGCACCATGTTTGAGTCCCTGGCCCTTGAAGCCCTGTCAGCTAACGAAGCCACCTCTGGAGGAGTCAAGTGCCCATCCCAGCATTCCACCAGGATGTTGAGCGCTGCACTGCCAATTTCCATGGCCTGCCCTATGAGCCAAAAAGGAGGACAGCATTATACACCAGACATTCCTGCAATAAAATGGTGAGCATCTGCAGGAAGACAACCTACGGGCTCCCTAGTGCAATAGGCAGGCTTTGGGGACTTCAAGGGGAGCCCCGCCGCTCCCTTCAAGCTTAGTTTCAGACTTGGGCTGCCCCTGCACACAGCACTCATTCCCTTTACTGTTCTAGCAGAGATAGAACGCATCAATACATACTAGAATAAACTGTACAGCTATCTGGCCAGAGGAAAGCCATGAAGCAGAGGTCAAAGGTGGCAACAGCAGTGAGTTAAGCGAGTCTACAAAAGGTGTTGCTACCGCTTGGTGCCCCACACTGTTGCTGGATTTACATAGCTACACTGTGGAGACATGCCAGAAGAATACCAAGGTAGGAAGGTGCTCTCATGCTGCACAGGACTGTAAATGCTGGGGAAAGAGTTAAAAACTACTAAAGCCTGCTAAGAAGAGAACTGACTTTTCCACATTAGTGGAAAAGCCACAGTGTATGATAATCCTTTAGAAGTAGGTCTCCATTGGGGAGACTCTCAGAGGCCACAACTTTCTAAGACTGTTCTGTCACTTTCAGTCTCTTCCCTCTTCTAGGCTTTTGGGCACTGTGCTCTGATCCCTACAGTACAAGATACATTCCCAGAATCCCTCCCAAAGCCAGGCAAATGCCCCTGGGTTGCAGATTTTTGCTAGCTGCAGCATACAGAGAGAAGAGCACCTAGAATGCATTTACATTTATGAAAGACTATTCTTTGAGACAAAAGGTGGCATGAAGTTCCAACCCTGCTGGATCAAGAGTGGTCTAATAAATGCTGCCATCACCTGTGATCCAAGAGACGTGGGAGGAGTAGGTTCGAGAGAGCCAGTTGGGAGAGACAAAGTTGTGCAGCCCTAGTGCATAGAGTCCAATCTCAAAAGCGCAGAGGTGGAGGTTGCGATGGGGCCCCTGGTGGCCACCACTTGAGGATGGATGAGTGAAGATTGAGGTGCTACTGTTTCCACCTGCCTTGATGAGAACTGTCTTGGCCAGTTCAAAGTAGAAGTGAGCTGCTGCTTCTGACGGCTGGTTTGGGACGTGAGGTGCATGACTTTCTGGCCGCCTCCCCTTATACCTGAAAAACAGAGCCACTCAGGTGTGGGGAAATGCCCTGAGCTCACGAGCTGGAGTGCAGAGCTACCCTTTTCATCTATGAGAGCAGATAAAGCCAGTTTTCACTTGTCCTCAAGTGGCACTTGGAGATACACCTGTAATGTATGTGTGCTAGATCCTCAACATAACGAGTCTGTTACCAATAAGGAGATACAGGACATTAAAAAGATGGCTCTTACCTGCCAACCTCCACAGTCTTAGCACGTGCTCCACCACTGGCTCTCCTGCTGCCGCTAGATGAAGAGGAGCCCAATGAGTCACTGGAAGAGCTGCTAATGCTGTCGCTGTCCTGTCCCCTACCCCAGGAGGTGGCTGCCCACCCCCCACGCAATGGTCGCCGGCTGAGCGTGGGAGAACTGTCAGAGGTGGTTTCAGGAGCGCTGCTGTCAATGCTGGCCATGCCTGCAAACACCACAGCCAATACAGAACTTATCAATAGGCAAGCTCCAATCCAGATCAATGTCGTCAATGAAGTCATGACATCAGTTAGAAGACCTGAGGAGTGCTGCAATCACTTACAAAACCAGAGCAGAAATACTACAATTCAAGCTTGCAGGCAAATATTGGTCAGATCTTTCGTGTTTTGTGACCACAACAAAGCAAAACTATGTACTAACCAACAAACCCTGTGGATTGTTTTTATGTTCTAAATGTACCAAGTGTTTTCAGTGTGTCTGGGTTCTGCTGTTAGGGCTATGATCCATAGACCATTCCCTCTGGAGTAGCTCCACAGAAGCTCACAGGGCAGTAGCCAAAGACTTAAGAAACCCATATTAGTTTCCCTCTTCTACCACAGACTTCATTATTTCATGGAGTCTCAGGTCAGAAGAGGCCATCAGACCATCTAGTCCCACCTGCTGGCAATAACAGGCCATCAAGTCCGACATAAAACCCACAGTCCCAAGATAAAAAAACAGCCCTCAGAAAATTAAAAAAGCATGCCATAGGCAGAGACCAGGAGGGACCGATATGCCACATTGCTGGGAGCTCATGAAGTGAGTTATGCGCCTGTGAACTCCAACGAGCAAGCCATACCACAAGGGAAGACAAAATTCCCCAGGGTCATCAGTTAATGTGACCTAGGGAAATTCCTTCCCAAGCCCCATACATGGCAATCAGGCCCTGAACGTGCAATTAAGATCCACCAGGCAAGCACCTTCAGTAGAACTGCAACCACCACCTTAGTGTCCTATTATCCAGCTGTGGCCATCTCAGATGCTCCAGAGGAAAGAAACCAGAATACTGAGGGACATGAGGGTGGGTGGGAGATTTCATAAGTTGCTTGCAGAATGGACAGAAATCAGAATGTGCGACACCGCCATCTTTCCAAGGTCATTCCTGTGGGACCTTGGGCCAATGACAGTCTCCCTGTGCTATATAGGTTCCCTCTCTGTGAAAGTACTTCCCTACAGGGAGGAAAGAAAGCAGTGATAAAGCAGGAGGGTAGCAGGTGTCTGCTTGGAACAACAGGGATTGGGTACACTCTGAAGGGCAGCAGTCAGTCATATCTCACAGAAATACAAATATCTAGAGCACAGCATTAGTAATTAATTACCGATACAGCAAGGCACAGTTTAAATAGCGAAACAAGATCTCCTTTCCCAAACAGAAGACAATACAATTGCCTCTTTCAAGGCTGGTAGACAGAGTGAAATGGTAAGGGAATCTGTTGCATCCCAAAGAGAAGATATTGATGTCACTGCGTACCTGTATGTTTCTTCTTCTGTCTGACGGGCGAACCCCAGCATCTCCCATTGTATCCACCTCTATTGCCAAGGGCCAGACGGCTGGGTACCTTACCCTCTTGTTTCAAGACACTAGATTCTCCAGGTGGTTCACAGGGTGACCTCTGAGAATTCTCTGCACAAACAGGAAGGGGCAAAATATACTGGAAAAGCAAGCCCCAAAGCATGTAAAGCAAGAGACTGAACACCACATACCACTAAATTCATACACAACTTCAGCATGAAAGGTAACACAAAGGGAATGGGGCTTTAGTAGATAATTGATCTCTCCTGGTGATAGAGGCTGCTCCCCTTATCTTTCTAATCAAGGCAGCCTACATGTGTACCGGCATGTACTCAATCCAAATGTAATGGGGTTCTGTGGGATTTCCATCCAAATTCCTTATTGCTATTGAAGGTTAAGACTGAGCATGAACAAGTTGCATTCCTCCACTATTAAAGGAAAAAGTGGGGTTGAGCCATTGCCTTCAATGAATGACAAGAGGATTGCATTCTTAGTGTTTCCCTGGTCTTTGTCCTGTCCACCTCCAACATCCCTCACAGCCTCTAAAAGGAAAAAAGTGAGACATTGCCTCAAGATGGGATTCAGCAGAAGAGCTGCTTAGGCAAATGAATATCATAATTCATTGCTCTTCTTCGAGGATCTCCATGATTCTTACTATTGTGATTCACTTCCTGCTCTGCAGGAAGCCTGGAAAAATAGCCTGGACAAATCTAGAACAAGGTGAGGGCTCCATCCCTCCCTCCGCCCTCCCGCTCAGAGGAAAGCACGGGCTCCAGATCGTGCAAGAGCGGGAGTCTATAAAGGGGGCGGAGCCCTTGCTGCCTCAGTTCCTTCCAACCGGGTCGCGCTTGGAAGACCTTCTGTGCTGTTCAGCACGAGTCAGCATTTACCACACAGAGAACTTCTCTGGTAAATCCTTGATCTTTCTTCTCAAAGTGCAGAAAAAAAAAGAAATACGGATTGAGGTGCAGCCCTGTCCCACCCCAAAGGGCTTCCCCCCTCCGGGACCTCCCGCCAACTCTACAAAGCAATCCCAAACAACTGGGCTTCAAGCGGTGCACCTCCTGCCCCGCCACGCTCTCAGTGAGCAACACCCACGACCTCTGTCTTTCCTGCCTGGGAGAAGCACATATCATGAGGACTTGCTCTCACTGCGCAATCCTCTCCTACCGAGCGAAAAAAGCATGGGCTCTGAGGTTACAAGAACTCCTCACCAAGAGAGAACTCCAGGGGGGTGAGGAAGGGCCACTGTCCCTCCCGGCTGGGCACCAGGCCCCCATGGATCCACCGGCCTCGTCATGGGCTGCTTCTCTGTGCTCCACAGAAACGACGCCAGCGGCCCCGGTACCGCAACTCGTACCAGGGGTACTGGACGCAACCAGCACCGGTACCGCCAGTGGTACCGTCACTCCAAGCACCAAGGAGAGGCGCTCCAAGCACCAGGTGGAGCACCGCAAGCAGCAGCAGCGGTCGCTCAGTGTCGATGCAACTGTCTCCCGAACCCTAAAGGTGCACAGTTTTCTCAGAACCGGTTCCGACACACCCAATAGGCCCAGCACAACTGAGGCCCCGAAGCCCACCAAGAGATCGAAGCCTGGTACCGCAGCCAGGGGATCGAAGCCCAGTACCATCTTCGCAGACAACCCGAGTACAGCCTTCACCCCTACCGCAATATACAGAGGAACGTGAGGGACACTTCCGTGCCTCACCCTATATGCACTTCCAGCGGACTCACTGGTCCCGCTCTAGATCATCGGGACGGGAGCCCAGGGAAGCGGTTTTCATCTCGCAGAGGGAACATGGTCGGTCCCCGTTCCCGCAGGGATCTACGCTCCCGATCCCCCTGCTCCTGTTGCTCCCGCAAGGAGAGGCACGGTACCACCCGGGGGAATTCGGTTGGTACCAGGGGTATGAACACTGGGGCTCTCCGTACCACTCTCGGAGCAGGTCCCCTTACCCTTCTGCTAGGGACTTCCTCCTCTTAGAACAGGAGCAAGCTCGGTCTATGCACCAATACAGACACCCAGCATCGCCGAGAATGCCGCCACCGGCAATGGTGTCCAGGCCTTCTGATTCACTGCGGGACCACGCCTCCCAGTCAAGGCTGTACTCGGATCAGTCTCAGGAGGAACACTGTAGTGTAGCACCGCCGGTACCGGAGCTGCAGATGGAGCCACAGCAGCGGAATGGAGCGGAAACAAGGTTAGATCCACCCACGGAGCCACCCCTTTTGAACGTGCTCCTGTGTATCCCACAGTTGCCTGGGGCTAATCCCACTGCAGTGACTACCCCTGCCGTCCCCACTGATGTTGAGGTTCTCTCGGAGCGATCGGCTTCCGTTTCCTCCTCATCCTCCCAAACTGATGAGGATGAGACACTCTCCCCACCACCCCCCGACACGATCTCTGACCCGGGCCTCATTTTTTCCAGAGGACAACAAGGCTTTTCAGGTCATGATACGGCGCATGGTTGCTGCCCTTCCTAAGCTACCTACGAGGGTCGTCAAGAAGGCCCAGTCAGGGCCCGTCTTCGGCATTCTTGGGGCTGGGGACTCTGGCCAAATCATGATCCCCATGCTGGATCAGCTCCTGGAACCCGCTAAGTCTGTTTGGGGCAAGCCTTCCTCCGCCCAGCCCACGAACAAACTGGCGGACTTGTTGTATACAATTCCCAGGGAGGGGGCGGCTATGTTCTATAAGCACCTGGCCCCGAACTCCCTTGTCATAGCAGCGGCCTCTCTAAAATCTAGGGCCGGCGGTATACAAACATCCCTCACAGATAGAGAGGGCAGACGCCTAGATGTACTGGGCAGAAAAATTTTCTCCTCTGAGACACTCTCCCTGCGAGCTGCCAACTATGGTTCCACTCTCTGCGGCTACCAGCACTGGTTGCGGTCGCAGTTAGGTAGAGCCACTGACCCTGCCCAGATCCTGGCCTTGCAGAGAGAAGGCATGCAAATAGCGCAGTTTCAGCTAACAGCAAACATGCACATTGCCGACTCTAACATAAGGGGTATGCCTTTGGCTATCACTCTCAGACATGTATGGCTTCGCTCCACTGCCCTTGCTCCCGAGAACAAGACCCGTATTGAGGACCTCCCCTTCGATGGGGAAGGGCTCTTTGCAGCCTCTACTGATGACACCTTTAAAAAAGTCAAAGAAATGTGTCAGACTGCCAGGTTCACAGGAATAATCAGGTCTAAGAAAAGGCCCTTCTACCAGACCTCTACCCCCTACTCTTATCAGGCCCGACAGTGTCCACACTTCTCCTACCAGGCCAATAGAAGGTACCCCCCACCCCCCACCCCAAATACCAACAATCCCAGCCCTCCGCAGCCCAACCTCGGAGGAAATTCTCTAAGCAGAAGGGCAAAGGTAGATCCTCCTGCACTTCGTCGGTGGTTCCTTCAGCCAAGCAGCATTTTTAGAACACCCGAGATCGAGGGGGAACTTGAGCATCCCCCTACTTTTTGCAACTGTCTCCGACCCTTCTACCTACCATCTATGGGCTTTCCTCACATCTGACCACTGGGTTAGGGAGATAATAGATGGTGGCTACACCATCCAGTTCCACTCCCTCCCCCCAGACTCCCCTCCCCACCCCTCCTGGGGTCCCCCCTCCAATACTCAAATACTACTAGAGATACAGGTGCTTCTTGCCAAAGGGGCCATAGAGGAAGTTCCCCTTCCTGAACAGAACTCAGGATTATGTCATGTATTTTCATATATAAACTTAAGACATAATGGCTATCTGTGTTTAAAATGTATTAACTTAGAGCCTTTATATATTAACTTTCTGTTTTAATGTAAGCTTATTTGTAACTTACATCATAGAATTTTAAGATCAGCTTCTGTAACTAGCTAGATCCAAATGGGGCCTCCCAAGCACATTCCTTTGTGTAAAAACTTCCCAAATGACATTTGGCCGTTACCAAGGAAACCACCAAATGGAAGGACCATAAAACAAGTTATCTTTGAAACTTTCCTTATGGTCTGAGTGAAGGCAATAAAACAAGCCTTCTACCTAGACTTGGCTTTTGTTTAGATTTTCTCATAGCCTAGAAGTCTGGAGTGTTATCTCCTTCTATTCATAAGATATCTCCTAGACTGGAGAGGAGGATTTATTAGTTCTTTCCAGCCAACATATTTATTGAATTTATAGTTGAGATAAATATTGAAAGGTCTGGATTTTCTCTCTATTATCTGACAATTATCTCTGATAACAAATACAAAGCCTTTCTTCAATTCAGAGCTTGAGGAAAGTCAAAACTTTTATTGGTTTCTTTACAAGAGCCAATTAGAATCCAGAGTATCTTCTTACAGACTGACGTGTATTCTGTGTCATCACGACAGCCTAAGAATGGAAACTCCCCTTGAAACCAATCCAATAAAAGAGAGAGACCGCATGGTCTTCTTCAGACTGAAATCTTTTATATTATTAGATTTCTTTCTCATTCAACATCTTTTATGGCAAAGGGACAAATCTGGGCTGTATGTATGTATAACTTCTTGATATCTTTGAGCCAATGTATTGTGCAAATGTTAAGCTTTTACAAGCTTTTTCTTAAGATAGAAATATTTTAAGATCATGTAACTTTGATGTTTTCTATTTATATTTAAGTAAACTTTGCATATATTTTTATAATCCAAAAGTCTCATGTTCCCTTATTATAAATTTATTGTCGTTACAATACTTCCTTTGCTAGCTGGACAACAATGTGAAGTGTAACCTTATAATATACAATTTGGGAAAAGTGCAGCCCAATTTAGTTTGATTCGTTCAGCTAAGCCACATAGCTCACTTTCCCTTTGTGATTTATGAGAGAAAAACGCAAATCATGACAATTAGACTCTAGCTACTTCCTGGTTCCCAAGAAGGACAAAGGGTTCAGGCCTATTTTAGACCTACGCCAACTCAACAATTTCATTAAAAAATATAAATTCCGTATGACCTCCCTCCCTATCATCTTCCTCGCCTTTCAACAAGGTGGCTGGCTGGCCTCCCTTGATCTTAAGGACGCATACTTCCATATTTCCATTAACGCTGCTCACAGAAGATACTTGCGCTTTCTTGTAGGAAACCGCCATTTTCAATACTCGGTCCTCCCGTTTGGCCTCTCTACAGCCCCAAAGGTCTTCACCAAATGCGTGGCAGTGGTAGTGGCTCACTTAAGGACTATGAAGGTAAGGGTATTCCCATACCTGGACGATTGACTTCTTGCAGCATCTTGCAGACGTTCCCTCATAGACCATCTACACAAGACCCTACATGTCCGAAAAACTCTGGAGTTCGTCATCAACTACGACAAGTCACATTTGATACCCACTCAAAGGCTCCAGTTCATTGGTGCAGTGTTGGACACCGTACATTCGAGAGCTTACCTGCCTACAGAAAGATACCTCGACCTATTGTCCACGTTTTTGGCCATGTCGACCCGGACCACCAGATCAGCCTGCTTTTTTCTCTGCCTGCAGGGCCTCATGGCGGCCACCATGGCAGTGACACCACACGCCCACCTCCACCTTCGGCCTTTACAGCATTGGCTCACGAAGGTATATACCCCAGCCCGCCATCCTCCGTCCCTGAAGGTAACCATTCCGCTAGAAACTCTCGCCGATCTCCAATGGTGGACCGATCCAACCCACCTACTGACCGGCATGCCATTCGGCCCACCGCAACTGGACACGTCCATTGCTACCGACGCGTCACTCACAAGGTGGGGAGCCGATATGACTCACATAAAGGTCCATGGCCTCTGGTCACAGGAAGAGACCCTCCTGCACATCAACGTGCTGGAACTCAGGGCAATCCACTGGGCACTCAAGCCTTAGTCAACCACATTGAGGGTCGAAATGTTCTCATCCTCCTAGACAACACCGCAGCAATGTGGTACGTCAACAAGCAGGGCAGCGCCAGATCCACTCGCCTATCCATCGAGGCCCAGACGATTTGGGCTGGTGCATCGAACGAAACATTCACATTCATGCTATTCATCTAGCGGGCCAGGACAATACCATTGCAGATCATCTCAGCCGCAAGGGCTCCGATCAACACGAATGGATGCTCAAAGACGAAGTACTCGGCGATATCTTTGACACATGGGGCACCCCTGTAATAGACTTGTTTGCTATGCAGGAGAATACAAAGCTTCAAAGATTTTGCAGCAGGGCAGGCAGAGCCCCGGGTTCGATTTCTGACACCTTCGCCATCTCCTGGAAGGGGCCCTTTCTATATGCATTCCCTCCTATTCCCCTGCTCTACAGGTTTCTCCACAAAGCGCAGTGGACTCCATTCTCCTCCCACTACTACCCGACCTCCTCTCTCGCCAACAGGGCACAATCCTACACCACGACCTACGGGCGCTCCATCTCTCCGCCTGGTTGATCCAGTCCTAATACGAGATGCCCCTCCTGACATCACTGAGGTTCTACTCAACTCCCGCAGACCATCAACGCGTGCCTGCTATGCCGCAAAATGGTCTCGTTTCTCGACTTGGTGCAGGTCGCTTCCTTGCTCTAGGACGTCCTTCTATATCCTCCACATCTTCAGGTACTTACTATACCTACACGGCTCTGGACTTTCAATTGCTTCCCTCAAAGCACACCTAGCGGCCATCTCTTCTCGCCTGCAACCAGAGAGAGCAGACACTCTCTTCTCTCACCCCCTCACTAGAACTTTCTGGAGGGGATTGGTTAACTCGTTTCCACCAGTTTCGGAACCCGCCCCACAATGGGACCTTAATCTGGTCCTGACTAAGCTCATGGAACCCACCCCCCCTTCGAGCCTATGTCCACCTGCTCGTTGGAGCATCTGTCTCTCAAGACAGCCTTTTTGCTTGCCATCACCTCGGCCAGAAGAGTTTTGGAACTCTCCGCTTTCTGAGCATCCCCACCGTACAACTCGCTTCCACCCTGACAAAGCGTACCTCAGGACAGATCCATCATTTGCTCCTAAGGTGGTTACCCCTTTTCACCTGAACCAGACAATCTCCCTGCCTGTCTCCTTTCCAAAACCTCATGCCTCACGAGCAGAGCAGACGCTGCATACACTGGACGTCAAATGAGCTCTCGCCTTTTACATTAATCGTACCCGCCTAATCAGAGCATCAGACGCTGTGTTTATCTCGTATGGTGGACGACGCATCGGTGTGCGCCCCACGTCACAAAGATTGTCTAATGGAACCTCCTCTGCATTCAGAACTGCTACGAACTAGCGGGGAAACCTTCCCCCTCTCCTCTTAGAGCGCACGCCACCAGGGCGGTGGCCTCCTCTCTAGCCAATCTCCGTGGGGTCCCTATTCTGGACATTTGTAAAACTGCCACTTGGTCCTCAGTGCACATCTTCACCAAGCACTATTCCCTGGACCTAGCGGCCAGATTGGACTCGAATGTGGGAAGAACAGTCCTGCAGTCTCTCTTTGACTGACCTCCTCGTCTCCCTCCTCCTCGAAGTAGGTTACTTTACTGCTACTCACTCTCCCAATAGTGAGAATCGCGGAGATCCTCGAAGAAGAAATCGAGGTTACTTACCAGTAACTCTGTTCTTCGAGAGAGCTCCACGTATTCTCACTTCCCACCCAGCCTTCCCCTCTGTCTCGGAGGTACCTGTTGTTAGGTCTTCCCGGGACGGGATTGGAAGGAACTGAGGCAGCAAGGGCTCCACCCCCTTTATAGACTCCCGCTCTCACACGATCTGGAGCCCGCGCTTTCCTCCAAGTGGGAGGGGGGAGGGAGGGACAGAGCCCTCACCTTGTTCTAGATTTTTCCGGGCTATCTTCTGCCTCGAAACTGCTGACAGAAGGTTTTCTGGTACCTGTGGAGCAGGAAGTGAATCCCAATAGTGAGAATACGCGGAGCTCTCTCGAAAAACAGAGTTACTGGTAAGTAACTTCTATTTATTACTGTATCATAATTACAGTAAATTGTTAAGATTAACTTTATAACATTCCTACAGACAGTTGCATCTTTAAGCAGAAGTTCCTAAAAGTAAAATGATTTTTTTCTCAATTCTTTGTGGGTTTTCTAGCAGAACTTTAAACAAAAATGCTTCGCTCAGTGTTTTTACACAAGACGCTACCACACAGGTCCAGCCAGCAACCCACACCCCCACCTATCTCCACCCATCTTCCCACACAGAGCAACCCGGAAAATCTGGATTGCACCGTGTAGGGTCATGGGTGGCCAGCGGGTGGATGGGTGTGCACACTGAGTGCACACCCATCAGCCACCACCTAAACCCTCCCACCACCCCTCACTGGAAGTGTGCACACTCCACCGAGCACACACAAACTCAGCCCCCCTGCATGCGCCCACCCCCATCCGTTTAAAAATGGCCTCTCTTTAAATCCTTCTCTCTTCCACAATACAATTTAAAAAAAAAAAAAAAATTACTGATATGAATAAGTTTGTTTTCCCTCCAAACTGAGGGAAGTTCTTCTTAGATGCAAAACATAGGTAGTTCTGGTATGCTATGAAACAATTAGGCTTGTTACAGCATGAAGGTATAGCTAAGAGATTACTGGGCACCAAAATTACTGATCTGCTGAACTTAACTATTAAGAGAAAGTTTAACAGCAGTCTCTCAAGCTAGGGGTTCAACCATGCTGCCCTTTTCTTAGATTTTATTTAAAAATCAGGTTTCTAGTTCAATGGCCTCAGAAACGCGACCTCAATACAAATTAATACAATGTTGTTTGCCAAACTCTGCAGGCAGCCTACATAGTAGCTCAACAAGCTGTGAAGTGCCCTATTCATCTCACTCAAGGTACAGTCTGCTATCCACAATCCACTTACTATGAAGTAGCCCAAATGAAGCCCATATGGCTTCAAAGGGCTACTCCAGAGTAAGTGGATTGTTTGCTCTGTGTCCATGGTGCCACAAAATGGATTCTCAAGCCTGTGTGTGTCATGACTGTCAGAAGGGATACAAATACATTTGGGCATAGAACTTGTGGGGGGGTTACAGGGGGCATATGCCCTCCCCCCCCCCCCCCAGATTTTCAGAAGCCCTATAGAATCCCTGCCCATCCCCCACTATCGACAGTTGCTGTCACCTAAGCACTTGAGAGCATAACCAACCAATGCTAAATGGTGGTGGGAGGTCTTTGAGAGTAGAGGCCCTAGGGCAGGCAACACACATACAAAAATGAGCAAGATGAACAAAAACAGTCAATGGATTTGCCCCTCTCATCCATAAACACAGGGCACACATGGTGCCACTGAAATGGCACATCTTACCCTGTGTACTCTTCTCGACAAAGCTTTCAGAAGGGCTGCTCTGGACAGTAGTGGCTACACCTGCTTGTTGAGTGACTGATGTTCCTGGAAGCTGCTGGATGGCTGCAGTGGATTGGGCAGCATGCTTGGAAGGAGATTTCTGATTGGCTACTGTGGGCTTGCTGGAGGAGTAGAAGGAACTCAGAGTCTGTGGTTTGTGGGTTTGGCTCTCTCTGTCCAGCAGCTTGTCTAAGATCTTTAACAAAATGGAGAAAAGAATGGGGATTAGCATCAGAGGAAAAGTGCAAAATACTTATCTGTAATTAATTCTTCTGGAGGGCCTCCACAGAGGCACACAGAGAGAAGAGCATGTAGCAAGTGGGAATTCTGGAACCTTCTGGAGAGCAGTATCCACTGGAGTGCTTGATCTCCCCCCTCTCCTCTCTCATCAGAAGTACAAGCACTGTACTCCGTACAAGGCTATGAAAGAAATGGGGTGCTTCTTCCAACCGCTAACCCACAGTTGCCTGGCATTCTAAAGAGGACTCCATGGTGGGTGCATTGTGGGACTGTATGAAAGCTTTCCCAACAAGCTACAGTTTCCTTTCTCCTTTAAATGGCCTCCATATAATTCCACATTTGGAAGAGCATATGCCAGTGCTCCAAATTCTCACCAGCCATGAAAGAGGAGAGCTAGGCAAGTGGAACTGGGAAGAGTGCTCTCTAGAACTGGGCTCTGATTGAGACTGCATGTCCACAGTGTAATGCTTAGTAAACATGTGGATTGATACCCAGGCAGCTGCTGCACATATTTCTTGCAATGGGACGTTGCAATGTGTAGCCAAAGGGCTGAAGTTGCCATAGACTTGTTTGAGTGGGATCTCTCTTACAGGGGGATCTTTCCCTACCAATTTCTAGCACTGAATTATACAAAGTTTAAGCCATTAAATAGCATTTCCTTTGTAGTTGTCCCTATAAAAATACATAGCAACCTGGCTCATTTAAATGCCTTGCTGTTTTCTATTTAAAAGAAAATACCTTCCTCACAGCCAAAGAATAGATCATTCTCTCTCCCCAAGATGCCTGGTTAGTTAAAAAACACAGGGAGGTTAATAGTCTGGTTGAGACAACTAGAGATAGAAATGCAGGATTTGGTGTGAGGGGATCGATGTAGCCTAGTGGATACAGCAAGATGTTTGACTTGGAAGGCCAGGATTTAATTCCTGTCATAGCCATAAATTCACTGGGCGGCCTTGGGCAAATTCCTATCTCTGAGCCTCAGTGGATCTGTAAAATGGG
The DNA here is from genome assembly GCA_003113815.1 of Sphenodon punctatus. Classification (NCBI taxonomy): domain Eukaryota; kingdom Metazoa; phylum Chordata; class Lepidosauria; order Sphenodontia; family Sphenodontidae; genus Sphenodon; species Sphenodon punctatus. The sequence continues at coordinate 1,237,787 of QEPC01002445.1, forward strand.
AATAATAATGACCTGCCGCCTCACAGATTTGCTGTGAGAGTGAATGATCAAAATTGCCAAGGACTTTGAACACTGAAAGCACTATATAAAGATAAACATTTTTTAAAAACTGTACCAACTGTTGTTTCTCCATTTATAAGCTTATTAAACATCCACCAACCTCTCATGATTGTAAGCATCAAGAATTTAGTGTGGAAACTGTTCCGATTCTCATCTGGTGATTAACACATTGAAGCAAGAGGCAGAAGCTCCGACACAGGGTGGCTGAAGCCACTCCCCCTCCCTGCAGGAGCTCCCATGTTGTGTGGGGTATGAGTGGGTGAGCAGTGGAATTAAATGGGAAGTGAGAGCACGTTCTGCATTTGAGTCTGCTGCAACATCTTTGGGTTTTCTTTTTCTGCCCTTTCTTCTCTCCTGGATGCCAACACCAGGGGATGCCAGCTTGCCTCGGAAACCAGTAGTCAGAAGGAGTAAGGCTGATTAAGTTTGGTGACACCTTCTAATAAAAGCAAGCCAGAGGAAAGGGAGCAGGCTGAAGATGGAAGAGTGAGGATCCGAGAGAAGGGAATATGTAAAAGTTTGAAATCAGCAGAAGCAGTAGCTGAACTTATACTTAGGAAAACTAGGTACTCTGTGGCTTTCCCGTATTGTATTGTTCTTTTCTAGGATTCTTTCCCTCTATAAGCCCAAGATCTCATCCTCCAGTTGGTTTTAAGATCCCCCCACCCCCCTTTATCCTCTGAGACACCTGTGTTTGACTTGTAAGAGCCCAACCCATTACAAGCTATTCTTGTAATAAAATCCAAAATCTAGTCTCAATTCTTCCAGAGTCTTACTAGGCAACCTGGAAAAAGCCACAACTTCTATTACCTCTCTTTTGCTGCCTGTACAACATTGACCACCTCAGAAGTTACTTTGTGCAAAATCCTTTGAGCGCCTCGTTATGGAGCCACGCTAGTTAAGGCGGAGCTAACGTTCTGTATTGAGAGTTCCATTGACTTCAATGGAGTTCCCTGGGGCAAATTCCTCTGGCTTGCGACCCTGAAGTTGACGGGGTTTTCTCTGCGAGCATACACTTAGTCACAGATGGCTGCATAGGACAGATATTGAGTATGCTAAGTATGTGCTTTGATCCAATATTTCATGTTAGGTGAGGTGTCAAGATGTCCCTGCATTTAAAAAGTGCTTGTGCTTGTTGAGGGAGCAGGAGGAAGAGGAGCTGGATGAGTTGGAAGGGCTGGGGGTGTCTGTGAGGGGAGGGGGGCTCTGAGGGGAGGGGGCTGGGGGAGCAGGAAGGGGGCTCAGTGTGGCATGTGCGTGTACAGCTTTAGGAGAGCTGGCAATAGCCAGCTCCTTCTTCCCTCCAGAACTAGGTGGGTCTAAGCGTGGTAGCATCCCTTCTAAAAATACCCACGGATTATTTCCCAATGGAACAGGTTACAGATTCCAATGATTTACCAGTGGTTCACTGATCATACTGTACTGTACTACTGTCCCCTCCAGTATAAAATATCAAGGGGGGTTGAGATAAAGTGGAACTGAGTTGCAAAGTGCTAAGAAATTAGATATTGGTTTCACTGCTCTACAGTAAAAATGTGGCAGGACAAAGGGGACTGGAGCTAGAGCCACACGCAAAGCAATGCTTGCCATTCCAGGGGACAGGAATGGAATTTAAGCATGGCCCCCAATGCAGGCAGATATCATTGGGCATAAAAAACATCATGTACTGCAACCTCAGAGCAAAAATAATAGAGCCCAAATAGTAGAGCCCTTCTTGTGCCCCAAATCTCTGGCCTAAGCTCAATTGCATTGTGCCTAACCTGAACTCAGACCCAATGCAGGCAAGGCCAAGCACAAGCCCATTATGACCAGGTAGCCCCCTTCACATGAAGCATCACCATAACATGCCACAGGGGCACTGCTACAACATCCCTCTGCTCCCAGTCCCTTCCGATGTAGCCATGCCCCACAGAGTGCCTTAACATCATGGTGCTTTGAAGGGAGCGGGGCCTGCCGCAGCTGGGGAGCCCAGCTTGGCTTGAGCCTATAGGGCTTAGGCAGACAGAGCACTCAACCCAGCCTGGTCCCATTTGGACTAGTTAGGTTCTGGCAGTCTCAAAGCAGGTTGCAGGATTCTACTGAGTGAGGGGAAGCTCAGTTGCACCAAAACCTTGTGGATGGGTGAGATTCTTTATGTTGGAGACAAAGACCTCTTGGGCAATGATGCCCCTTCAGAGTAGCATGTGCTATACACTGGGATTCTTCATTAGAAAGAACATAAGCCATGCTATACAGCTCAAAATGCCATAGGACACAGGGTAACCTTCAGGAAGTTGAAGTTTCTTGCCAAAACTTAGTTTGACATTACAGGCAAAAGTGCATACTACCAGCCCTGCAGGCTGGCCTCAGCCTAGAACCTTTGTAAATGGAAATACCTTCTTCAGTTTAGACTGGTCATCCTTATAAGTGATCATCAGGGCTAGAGCTAGGTCACCCTTATCCCTCCGGGTACCTTCACACAGCAGAGGGTGCTCTGCTTCACTGACTGTCGTCTTCATGCCTATAGGACAGAGAGGAGAAGGATGCTCAGAGAAGCAGACTCCACACGTTAAATGTCCAATACTACTTCTCCAAACTCATCCCCCCGCCCCTCTGTGGTTTCATTTGCCTCCTGCAGTGTACACAAAACAAGCACTTGTCTGCTGTATATCATGTTAATCTGACGTCGCTTTTATACGAGGCGCTGAAAAGTGCCTCCTGAGTCCCGCGTTGAGAGAAAAGTCACGCGGGGAGTGTTGACATGCTTCCTGCACTGCCGGAAGTGACGTGCTCCCCATTGTCGGCAGCACTGCTGCCAACAACGGGGAGCACGTCGCTTCCAGCAGCACAGGGAACATGTCAACACTCCCTGCGCGACTTTTCTCTCAACGCGGGACTCAGGAGGCACTTTTCAGCGCCTTGTATAAAAGCGACCTTAGAAGCAGTTTTAATGCCAAGGAGAGCTGGCAACTGATTCAAAAACTTTAAACTGCTATCACTAGAGGACTCCAATCCCAACAGGTGGACATGGTAGAGGTGAGACAGCCTGACTGATGGATCTCCCATCTTGGGGCATATGGTATAGACTGCTGGGCAGGGAAACTTTTTCCTTCTGGGGAAGTGGTGGGGGAAGAGTTAAAGTTTCTGATAAAACCTCACCCATCCCAGCTGCCTACTCACCAGGCAAAAGCTATTTTAAACAGAGGAACATGGTACAAGCCTGCCTAAACACTCAACATGCGAATCAGAGGACAGGAAGAAGAGATCCACTTGTGCCCTAGTAAGTTGAGTCTCTCACAAAGTAGGTCTGCTTTTTTTAGCTCCAAGAAAAGTGCCTGCTGATTTGAGTTCTGCACATAATTCAGCTCTGTTCAAAGAGCCAAACTCCAGGTAACGTTGAACATGACCTCGTCAACAGCCTGCAGCACTACCAGTGTAGCTCCTACCTGACATGCGGACTCCATTAGCACAGTCTTGGACTCCCCCAGCAGCTCTCACAACATCCTGCACTCATTTGACCACCCCATATCGGAATCCAGGTCATGGCACTTCCAGACCTGGCAACTAGAGACTAAAGGAGTAAAGCCAGATCCTTACCAAGAGACGCAACAGCTGCCTCAAATCCCAGCTCTTCATCTCCAGGCATTTCATTGTTCCAATTACGGCTTGGAGGCCTGGACCCTGTAGGAGAAACCACTGGAAAAAGATAAGAAAGGAGGGTAAGTGCTTCACTCTATAAAGAAAGCATCCTGGGAGCAAGCTCCCCACACCCAATTCAGGGCGTATTCTCAGCCACATGCTCCTACTTTCTCATTTGACCTCCACAATGGCCCACTAAGCTGTGTTTGAACAGTTTTTCAACTTGAAGACCTCTTTCTGGTTTTCAATGTATTTGTTTCATTCAATCTAAAGCTTTCTGAAGTTAAAAGCAAAGGAACAATGTGCATATTACACTGACATAAATGGGTCAAATCCTGACTGGTGTCTCCATGAGAGCCAGAAAAGCAGCTGGGGTTCTTGGGGAGTGAGGTAAGCCTCAAGTTAATTATGAGAGAGTAAAAACAGGTACATCAGTGCTGATAATGAACTGAAATTGGGTTCATATTTCCCCCTGCCTCCCCGCTGCCCCAGGATGGCTTCTAGGGACAGCTCCCTTCAGCACACAGCCAAAGAGATCAGTACCTGGAGTGCACAGGACATCAAATATGAAGCTGGCCAGCATGAGAGGCAAGACAGGACGGTAGTCACACAAGGTCCCCTCCCTCAGTTCTTCAGCCCTCCCTCGAATAGTATTCATCTCATTAGTGCCCAATGGGATCTTCTTTAACAAAGCCACAATCTCAGACTCTTGGTATGCTAGCTTCACCTGCAAGAGACCAAGAGAACACAGACATCAGAGACCCACATACACAGACACTTTGCTCTACAGAAACCTTTGGTTGGAAACTTTTGCTTTGGTTAGACTGTATCCCCTGTACCAATGTTTCTCAAACTGAGGGGTTAACATAAAGGTGGTATCCTGGGAGCAAGAGAAGGAGCACAGCTGGCAAACACCTAGCTCCACCCTGACTGAGCTAGAGGGTATTTCCAACATAATGGAAGGAGCAAAGGGGGAGAAAGATGGGAAGCAACAAGAGGGAGTGAAAGGAAATCAGAAGCAAGGGGGGCATGTTTGTGGTGGTGGTGGAGGAGTCTCTGCTACCACAGACAAGAGGAAGATGAGAGACATGGCTTAAAAGATTTAAGACAGACAATAACTGCAACCTTCATATCCTATATACAAATAAACAGTTTAATAAACTCCAAAATAGAGACCAATGATGAAAGCTCAGTGCAACAAAAGTATAAGATTGGGAACAGTCTGCATAAAGTACTATTAAAGTGCAATCTCAAGACCAGATGATTCCAAAAGACAATCAATAAAAATACAAATGAAATAATAATATGTTACCCTAAGTGGGATTATAACCTGTATGGATGGAGTCACAGAGTCAAGAATGTGTCACCGGGCTAACCGGACCAACTATAACAAGGAGGAAAAATTCTCCTCTGTTGATGGCACCAAATCAAACCAATGTATAACCATTTATTGAATGATTAACAAATATACCAAAACAACAATCATAACATGGAATTAGAAAATATTGATAAAACATAACAATATAGACAAACCTTCTTACAATGGAAACAGAACCTCTATGAACTGAAATATCCAGGCAAGAATCTTGCCATTGTACTAACTACTCTATATTGGACATATGTATTATTATGGTGAAGTACTCATCTAATACATATAACAGTCTCAATACATCAATCCTCTAATATACAGAAACTGAATCAGTCTTAAAAAATTATTTATAACAGCATATAATACAGTATAGCCATATCTCCACAGAATGGGACTAGAATCTCTAACTAGAGTCTCCAGGCAAACAACCTGCCACTGTACCATGTGATCATTAGACATATATAGATAAGTACTTCATCGTGATAACAGTCTCAATGCACCAATCCTCCTGCATGTAGAAATACAATCAGTCTCAGGAATTAAACCAGTCTCAATGAGTTCCCAGGTTGTTGACTCGTTTCATGAATCTCTTTATCAAGAATAACTGCTAGTAAAACAGCTTACTATGTAAACTCTGTTGCAGCACAACCTCCCTTCTCACATATCCACAATTTCCTTCTTTAGGTAGTGATGGTTAATCCCAATTTGTATATCTAGAGAGATGAAATTTTTTTTATTTGGATCTTGTACTGCATTTAAAGACTGGAATCCAAATCCAAGCCAATATGAAACACTCTCTTTACATATTTAACTGAGTTTTAGAAACAGTCTGCTAGCAGTTCTCATGTTCTTTAAGTTCTTGATTGGAAAACTGTGATAGATGCCAATTCCATCAAGGTATACATTCATCTAAATCTAGTAAATGAGAACTCCATGTTAGTAAAACTCTCACTGACAATATAATGTTAATATGTTCACTCCATAAGAAATGATAAATGTACCTGTAATGTCAAGTGGAGAAGATAAAAAGTCCTGTCTGAACCAGAGTTTCCCGCTCAATCTACTAAAGGGAAAACGATCCTCTAAGCCTCAGTGTCCTCACTGGCTTATATACTATCCTCACACTCAGCTGTGGAGACTTGATTCCCTCTTAATTGCCAACAGAAGCCATTGGCATCCGTGAGTCCATACCCCGTGATGTCAAATGAGACGGTTTAGTTTCTCCTCAATGTACTTACTCTGGAAATGGTAGGCCATATATTAATTGAATGCAGATTGTACACCAAACTGAGAGAACACTGGCTTGTTTGGATTTTACAGAGATGGTCGGGCAGATCCACTTTCGAATTAGAAAAGTATTTGTTAGAGGACCAACTTAGTGAGATTTCTAATGCAACTGCTAACTTCCTGCTACAAGCTTTTGTTCTTAGAGAGAAATTTTTGCAATTTCGGGGTACGTCAACAGATGGCATGATTTCTCCTTGATGTTATGTTTTGAAAGTGATGTTAATTCACTCTGCCAAATTAGTGGATTATATCCATTATGAATGGATTATCATTATGTACGAGGTACTACAGTGGGATTTATGATCAGATTAGACTTATGTTGAGAACACTCTCACAATTCTGGAGAAGAATCGAATGGAGAGAAATACGAGTTAGAGATACAGCTGGATCAGTTTGACGAGGATGAGCAACGACTGGTTACCTATGGGTTGGTTAGCATAGAAGGCTCTATCGGATCTAATGTTGAGGACCGGGGAGTTTTGGTATTGGGCATACTACGGACTTGCTTGGGACAGATCCCCATTACGTTTGTTTTGAGTGGCTGTGAGTAGGTCTTTCCCTAAAATGGAGGTTTAGGTTGCTTAGGACTATTTCACAGGGTTTAAATTTCCTGGAATTGGACAAACTTTATTATATTGCAGATTTTGCTTTATTAATTATTACAAATGCTCAAGAGTCACTGTTTGGTAAATCAGGAAATGTTTTAGTAAAGTTTATTATATTGTGTTATATGTTATATGATTTTAGTAGAGGATTAAGTCAAGTTGCTCTTGTGTATTTTATAATTTGTATGTTAATTTTATGACTACGTCCTTTGGATACATCACTATTAAAATTTGATTTGATGTGCTTACTCTCTCTAGTTTTGAGAAGATATTTACATAAATGTCTACATGACAATAGCACTATATAATTGGAAATACTTTAATAATCATAATTGAGACTCATGACCAAGGAAACAGATGAACACAAATACCACCTTATAAAAAAGCTGTCATGTCTAACGTCTCATTCAATCCCCTAGGGGAAAAGAGTCCCCAAATTGTAAATCCAATGTGTTTCACATCTAGCGAACAACAGGCTAGCATCTTGTCCCTTATAAGCATGAACCTTAATGTGTTCTAATGTAAAGACTCTTAATTCGCTCGGGGAATGATGTTTTTCCAAAAAATGTGGAGTTAATGGTGCTTCCATATTACCACACTTAATTTTACTCTTATGTTCCAAGACCCTGATTCTAAGTGCTCATAAGAGAAGTTACAATTCATGCAGTGTCTCAAAGTAATCATTCTATCATTCATGGGGTTCTTGAACCGTTTCATGTCTATTGTGTGTGAGCAACATGAGCAATGACCACACCTGTAATGTCCTTGGATCTTATCTGATCGACATTGTGTATGTCGATCGACAATGTCTGAATGAACTAATTTCTCTGCGATATTTTGTGTTCTTCTAAAACTTATACAAGGAGGTATGTAACATCCAAGAATGTCTTGAATGAGGTGCCAATGCTTAAAGATATGTTTTATTGCATATTAAGTTACCAGGGCCAGATGACATTCACCCCAGAGTTCTGAAGAAACTCAAATATGAAATCACAGACCTACTATTAGTAATTTGCAATCTGTCACTAAAATCTGCCACAGTACCTGAGGACTGGAGGGTGGCAAATGTAACCTCGATAATTTAAAAGGGATGATCCTGAGGTGATCCTGGAAACTACAGACCAGTAAGCTTGATGTCTGTGCGGGGCAAAATGGTGGAAACCATCATTAAGGACAGAATTACAGGGCATGTTGACACACACGGCTTAATGAGAAAGAGTCAACACGGATTTAGTAAAGGTAAGTCATGCATCACTAACCTGTTGGAATTCTCTGAGGGTGCAAATAAGCATGTGGACAAGGGAGACCCAGTATATATAGTGTACCTGGATTTCCAGAAAGCATTTGATAAGGTCCCTCATGAGAGACTCTTGAGAAAATTAAAAAGTCATGGGATAGGAGATAGTGTCTTACTATGGATCAGAAACTGGTTAAAAGATAGAAAGCAAAGGGTAGGACTAAATGGTCAGAGATGTAAAAAGTGGTGTGCCTCAGGGATCTGTATTGGGACCAATGCTGTCTAATGTATTCATTAAAGATTTGGAAAAGGGTGTTAAGAGTGAGGTGATCAAACTTGCAAATGACACCAAGTTATTCAAGGTAGTTAAAACATGAGCAGACTGAGGAACTGCAACAGGATCTTACGACACTGGGTGCCTGGGCATCTAAATGGCAAATGAGATTTAATGTGGACAAGTGCAAAGTGATGCACGTAGGGAAAAATAATCCAAACTATGCGTACACAATGCTGGGTAGTAAGCTAGGAGTTACCACTCAGGAAAAGGATCTGGGGGTGGTTGTGGACAATACAATGAAATCCAAAGCACAGTGCGCAGCAGTAGTCAAAAAAGCAAACAGAATGTTAGGAATTATTCGGAAGGGGATAGAGAATAAAACTGAGGAGGTCATAATGCCTCTATACAAAATCAATGGTGCACCCGCACCTTGAATACTGTGTGCAGTTCTGGTCGCCCCATCTCAAAAAAGACACAGCTGAACTAGAAAAGGTACAGAGAAGGGCAACAAAAATGATCAGGGGCATGGAAGGGCTCCTGTATGAGAAGAGGCTTGGTAGGTTGGGGCTCTTCAGCTTGGAGAAGAGACGACAGAGGAGATATGATAGAGGTCTATAAAATCATGAGTGGAACTAATAAACAAGGAGCAGTTATTTACCCTCTCAGCTAGTACTAGAACGAGGGGACAATCCATGAAACTCATGGGTGGCAAGTTTAAAAGAAATAAAAATATTTTTTCACTCAGAATATAATTGGATTGTGGAATCTACTGCCAGAAGCTGTGGTAAGGGCCAGTACTATAGCAGAGTTTAAAAGAGGTTTGGACAAGTTTCTGGAAGATAGGTCCATTAGCAGCTGCCAGAGAGGATCAGGGAACATGACGGGAGCTGGAGGAAAACAACAGGGAATGTATCCCCCATTGTGACCTGTTGGGTACTTCTCCCAAGCCACCGTGACTGGCCACTTTCGGAAACAGGATGCTGGGCTAGATGGACCATTGGTCGGACCCAGTATGGCACTTCTTATGTTCTTATGATAAATGTGTAAATTCCACTGATCAATGGATTCTATCTTCACATATGTTGGGTTGACTAACAATGCTCTTTCTAGATGAATCTATAACCCACTTGGGAAAACCCCTATCTAACAACTGAGGGGCAAATTTCTCAGCATGTTGTTCATAATCAGATTCTTGACTACTGTAGCGGGGGGGGTGGGGGTGTCCCCAAGGGCCACATGGGGCGCTGGGATCGCACTCATGGGGAATTAGCTCAACTCGTTACGCCATTTCAGCCTTGAGCTTTGGCTGATCCTCCTCCTTCCAGGCAGTGGGGTACCCTCTCAGGACATACCACACAATTCCAAGGGTATTTGGCCACAGTCTTTATTGGACCCTACCTGTCAAACATACCTGGGGCTGCCGGCTCATCCACCTCCACCCTACAGACCCAGGTTCATCTCTCCAGACTCAGGAGCACCTCAACCACAAGTCCCCCAAAGTTCATTCACAGCAAGGCCTCAAATGCCCCAGCGGGAGGCGCCCTCCTGGGCACAGCCTCTCCCCTTTGCCTGGGTCTCTCTGGTTCTCCAGCCTCAGCACCTCGGAGAGCCTAGACCAGGAAGGCTTGTTCAGGGAGAGGTTGCTCCTTTGGGTCCCTGGCAGAGACTGTCCTTCCTCTCTGCCTAGTCTCTCCTTATATACAGCAGAGTGGGCATGGCCAGGCTGCTACTCTTCCAGCCTTAAATGGCCAGTAACCTGCCCACTCTGTCACAGGCTCAGCCTGTGCTCCCTATAGGCTGATCTCCAGCTTTGGGGCTGGTACTGCCACACCCTGGGGAGCACCCAGCCCTCTGACTGGCACCCACAGCCCCCTTCTTAAAGCGGTAGCAGCCCCCCTGGACTGCTCCCTGCTACAACTACAATTCTGTTTTAAACGTAAAAATTGTCCATAAGGTAAATTGTCTCTCAAGAGTCTAGGGTGATGACTCCAGTATTGTAGAATTGAATTTCTATAAGAAGGTTTGGCATAACCAGACACCAATAACGATGTACCCGATATATGGATCCTAACATCAAGGAAAGGTATATTAATTTTACAGGACAGTGGAATTGGTCTGTTACTCCACCTGAAAAATGCCTGTAAATCTATATCATCATCCATCAATACAAAAATGTCATCTATAGTAATATATGTACCAACTGAATTCAAGATATCTTCCTCTAATTTGGCCATGTATAGATTGGCTATACTTGGGGCCATAGGTCTCCACATAACGACGCCTTTAATCTGATAAAATTGATGATCAAACTGAAAATAATTTATCTCCAAAATTAAGTCCAAAAGGTCTAACAAAAAAAAAATGCATGGGAGGATATAAATTACTTCTTTTAGACAAAAAATGTTCCACAACTAGTCTGGCCCCATCGTGTGGAATGGATGCGTAAAGTGAGTTTACATCCCTTGTAACCAAAACAGTGCACTCAGGTACATGCATACTTTCAATGATGTTCACAAAATGTTTAGTGTCTTTAATGTATGATAGACACTAAATAACGAAAGGATTCAAAAAGGAGTAAATATTGAACAATGGGTCAACCTGGAGGAGGAAAAAACGCCCTTATAAGTTTTAGGCAAAACATAAAAAAACAGGGTTCAGTCATCTTATTACTCAAAAAATCCCCCTCCTCCACTATTATATACACCAAAATAGTTGCTTCCGTGATCGAAGTAGCAATAATATTACCAATCTCCTTTGTGGGATCATTTTTAATGGGGACATATGATGTGGAATCATTTAATTGTCTATTAACTTCTGAACAATAATCTAATGTATTTAAGATCACTATGGCAGCTCTTCAATAAACAGTTTAATGAATTCCAGAATAGAGACTAACAGTGAAAGCTCAGTGCAACAAAAGTATAAGATCGAGAACAGTCTGCATAAAGTACTATTAAAGTGCAATCTTCAACGAGACCAGATGATTCCAAAAGATGTAAAAGATCTGTAAGTTCAAAGTAGGGATGAATTATCCAGGCTTGCTTTGGTGTATAATAATATACTTGCCTCTTCTATGGCTCACAACTGATTGATTGTATTATGTAAATATATCGAGCTGTACTTTTGATATGTTGACCTATTTATCAGCTTCTGATTGCTGAGTAAATTCCCACTTGACACGAGGCAGGTGTGAGGTTACTACTTTGGCTTTGTGACATTGTATCCACTCATTAGTTTCCGATTAAGCTATTCACCGCCTGAAGTTAGTCAGCTGCGGAATTATTGCATTGACTCGGTTATGGTGAGCCTTTGGTATTTAAACCTCATCAGTTTTTCTAAATACTGTAACCACCGTGCTTCCTTGCGAAGCTGCAGGTTGGTTTTCTAAGCGTAAGAGGTCTGATTTAAATGTTTATTAGGGTATTTTACCCTTTATTTAATTGGGTTCAACCTCATGGCTTTTTGTTCTATACGGCTTTGCTGGTATTATCTGCTTTTGAAAAATATGCATTTTCTGCGCTTGGATAAGGTTGTTCGATTGTCTTGAATAACTTTTTATATTGTGTTAAACTGTATATTTTATTTAGTACCTTAATTGGACCTTCCTTTTTCAGAAGATTTAGACCATCTCTGCACAACATGCTCCTGAAGAAACTACTTGGGTAGCGAAACGCTGAGCCATGGAAGTATATTATTATACACCAAAGCAAGCCTGGATCATTCATCCCCACTTTGAACGTACAGATGTTTTACATCTTTTGTAATCAAATGGTCTCGTTGAGGATTGGACTTTAATAGTACTTTATGTAGACTGTTCTCAATCATACTTTTGTTGCACTGAGCTTTCATTATTGGTCTCTATTCTGGAATTTATTAAACTGTTTATTTGTATACAGGATATTACGGTTTCATACCATTGTATCTGCACCTATAAGGCTTATTTGCTGTTCTGCTGTTCAAAAGATTTGAGAACTACTGTCCCGTACTCCACTTAACTTGTGCCTCTGCTCCTCCGAGAGAGAGAGACACACAGGGCAATGCTCACTTGAGGCTATCCTTCCAGGTCTGATTGAGGAAAAACACAGGATGTGTGGGAGGAGCACCCAGCCAGACAGGTTTCTGGAACAGCAAATCATTCCCAGCCCCACAGAAAAGGATTCTACTTTATGCTAAACAGCCTGAACCGAAGTGGTTGTATTACAGTAGGTTCCTATACGGCTTACTAGGATTCTCTCTGTTCTTGACGCACAAGGAGAATTATTTCCCATCTGGTGAACTCCAGCCTCAAACCAAGTTCTCTCTCCAATCGTAGACACACTAAGTGCAGATCAACTCAGTAACAAATTTCTTAACAGGGTTCTGGCAATAACCTGCAGGTTGCCACTACAAGATTAAATAGTAGCAGCAAATCACACAGTGTAAGCCAAGATGCTGACAGGAAGACAACCTGAAGGATACTGGCAAAGCACTGTGTACAACTAACTGAAGCTGTGCTCATATATTTGCATGCACACGAAGATGTTGCATAAGCAAGACAATGAGCTTTCTTTTTCCCCCACAAATTATTTGGTCCAGCATTTTGCCAGAGCATTCACTACAGTGAAAGTTTCAGGTAACACGCCGACAGCTCAGACCTACCGTGCATTTCCTTGGATGCTGGTTCTGAAGGAACCCCTAGTGACAAAGCCAGATCACAGCAAGGGTTCTTGAGTTTTTAAAACAGGGAATATTACAGCATGCAGGGTGAAGCCCCAGCAACATCATTCATTGCTACAGCCTTCCTAAGAGAGCTCATACCTCCAGGGCCTTGGTAGAGGCTGGTGGTCTCTGCAGTTCAAGGGCAAACATGCCAATCCGGAAGGCCAAGTTGTGGTACTCTAGCCGCTCGCTCAGTACAGTCAGCAGAAAAGCAGCTTTGGAGAGAGTGTTGGTTGCCACCCATGTCTGCTTGCTGGTTGACACTTTGTTCTTCTTCCCCTGGTGAAGCAAAAATTTATAGTATGGGCTTTGAGGAAGGTACCTCAATCCACTTTTGTCGGAGCATGACCAGCATCACCTGCCATCTGCAAAGCACTCTAGTCTTTTCCAAAGAATGCTCTTAGTATAGAAACATTCTGTCATGTTGGCTCTCCCCTGCCGCCCTTTCCCTTCCATAATTCTGGCACAGAAACAAGGATTCAGTTTTAACACGCCTCTTTTGACAAACCCAATCTCTTTTGGCTGTGGATGCCCCCCCCCCTCCAAGAACCTTTCCACCACCACCACCACTCCTATTCTCAATCTCCAGTACAGCAATGCAGCAGGAGTCCTTTCACCTTCATTAGTTTTGGTCTTCCAATATTTGTTTCCCTCCAGTTAAACAGTGGATGTTGGCTAGGACAAGCTTCATCCCTTTCTCTTTTGGTGACTGGGAAGCCACCAGGCCAAGTCTGTCTCATGTCATGTACTTTAACCAACACTTTGGAATTTTGGAAGAAACCAAGCCCAAAGCTTACACCACTTCAGAAGAACATGCCAAAGTCTAAAGTGACACAATAGGGAGGTCTTGCCTGAGGCGGTTGCTCACTCAACAGCCAAGCAAGGGTTGAATATAGAACAAGGGACCAAAGGTTTAAAGGGAAGAGGTGCAAACAGTCATAAGGCTAAACAACTGAAGCATAGGGCTCCAGAAAACGTGTGTGTTATTTGTGCAGCACACAGTAACATTTACCCAGGGTTTTTTCAGACAGCAAAGTTAAAGAGGAAGGAAGATTTCAAATGGAACCTCTGCATAGGGAGCTGGTGAGTGCATTCCCTCCTGGGACCCCAGCAGCACCACTCTGAAAAGCGTGGGCAAGGCTGGCCCAGGAGGAAGTTGGAGTGAGGTCAGTGCAGATTCCTTTCAGGATGACGACTTTCCCCTTTTAGCAGCCAGCAAAACCCAAAGAGATTCAGGGCAATCAAGGTCAGGTACAACCCTGTCCTGGAAAGAGATAAGCAGCCTCCAGGAGAGTCATTGGGACTGTTCTAGTCTTGTTACCATAAAGCTCAGAGGCTCAAGAGCACTTCTGTGCCTGTGTATCCCTTCCTTTGTCTTCCTGGAGTGCCAGACGAGTTCTGTACCTTGGTTGGTGGCTGCTCCACCTTAAGATCAGGAGGATTGGCCAGAAGGTCCCTGGCCAACTCTACAGTAAGGCGGCATGCTTCGTTACTGTACCCATGTGCATAAAGTGCCTCTGCACAGGCAAAGAGGATCTGAAAATAAAAAGGGAGAAACCGAGTCATATCCAGTACATGTTTTTACCTCAGCTTTCACAATGAAAAGTTACACATGGATTTCATCTTGAATTTGTATTTAAAACCCTTGCTGCTGTGCCTTATTACAGTCAACTGCACTCCCCCAATACCCTACCTCTCCTCACTAACACCTCTCTCAAGAGACCTACCCTTCACAATGTTATTTATTTTTTTAATTAACGTTCTATGAAATTAGCTGGCAACAGATTTAAGACAAATAAAAGGAAGTATTTTTTCCACTCAGCATACAGTTAACTGGTGGAACTCCATGCCAGAGAATGTTGTGAAGGCCAATAGCATAACTGGCTTAACAACAATAAAGATTGGTTACGTTTTTAGCAGACAGGTCCATAAGTGACTATTAGTCACATTGGTGATGGGATGAGGCCTCTGTCAGGGAATGGATCATTCCATTATAACCTGTTGGGCACTTCTCTGAAACAACTGATGCTGCCACTGTCAGACAAAGGATGCTGGGCTAATTGGACCATTGGTTAGACCCAGTACGGCACTTATGCTGTAAAGGTGTTAGAGTGGGGGCGTTGGGGAGAACCACAACAAAAGAAAACCCGTGGAAGACTCGCATATTGCTCCTCACTTGGCTTTTCCTAGCATCCCCTTTCCTGTGCTGTCCCAGTACATTGTGTACTTAGGAGCAGTGAGGAAGTCGCATCTAAAGTCCCATGCACACTTTTGTGGCTGAGCATGAAAAATAACTTAAGCACATGCTGATATTTTCCAGCTCTATCTGCCTCACCTCCATCCGGTTTTCCTGCTCCAGAGGCTTTATTCCAGCAAAGATGTCTTGCTCCTCTTCAGTCCCCACCTCAACTTTATCCTCTTCTTCCTTGGCCACCTCCTGAGGGTTCAGGTAGTACACCTGGTAGTCATCCTCCTCTTCTCCTCCATCCCCTCCCCCTGCTGCACCATTCTGTCCTACTTCTTCTGGCTTCAAGCTCACTCCTTTGCTTTTCTCATCCACAGAAGGCAGGTCATCATCCCCGCTGCCAGCTTCCACAGCTGGGTCTTTGGGCGTTTTCTTGGCAGGAGGATTGCTCCGGACACTGGGCTCGGGTCCCTCCGAGAAGTAGACCCCACCCTCATCCTCAAAGGCATCTCTGTAGCTCCTGCTTAGGGGACTCTCGGTGAAACTGAACGTGTTACTAGCCTCCGCTCCTAGAGCCAAGCTATTGTCATCCAAACTCATCTCTGCCAAGTCTGGTTCCAGAGAGCTATCTTCACTGCTCATACGGCGCTTCCCACTATGCTTACTGGCCAAACTTTTCCCCACTGGTAGCTTGGCCTTGCCCACAGCTGTCTTGTATGTTGCTTTGTCTCCTTCTGCCGAAAGCCGCCTCAAAACCCTCTGAGGGCCTTCAGAGACGACTTTCCGTTTCCCAATGAGTTCTTTAGGACGCACAGCTGGCTCTTGAGAAGCTGGGCGGGACCTGTCCCCTGGATGCAAACATATCCCCCCAGATTCTTGCCCATGAGCTCTACCAGCCTCACAGCTGGCTTCTGAACATGGTAACCGGCAGTTCCGCTGCTGGATGGCCTTCACCCAGCAGAAGGAGTTCTTCTTGTCAGCACTACTGTAGGTTATTCCTGGAATGGGGTAGGCCTCCTCCCAGTTGAAGTAGCAATCTTCAACAGCGGTTTTGAAACCCTGAAAAAGTTTCTCCAGGGATTTCTTGTGCTGCCCCCTTTTGACATTATCTATGACCTTCAGTTGCCACTGCCTGAGCTGGGTGCACAGATCCCTGCGCCTGGGGTCAAAGAGGGAGAGAGAAGTGAAAAAGCTGACAAATATTATGGACAAACAAATTCATGAAGTCCCTCCCTTAAGAAACCCCTCTGCCAGACCTGTGTAGACTGTGTGTCAAAGTAGTATAAAGAGAATTAAACCAGTGCATCAACAGTCAGCACCTAGTCAGGCCTGCAGTATGGAAGCTAAATGGCACCAGGTCAAGCATGGACAAATGTTATTCAAAGATGGGGAAAAGGGATTTAGGATGAAACAACGGAAAGCTAAATCCTGTGGCTTACAGAACCCCAGAGTTAGTAGAGTTTCCACAAGTCAGGTTTAAGATTCACTGGCAAAGCAAAATGAAAATAATTGTACAGGGTTAGAAGTTGAACTATGCCCCACTCTCATCAATCCTTATCAGAAAAGCAGAAAAACTTACCCCAAAATGTTTTAGGTCAGGAACTCATTTCTAAATTAACATACAAATCTTCAATTTTTCAGCAAACCCCCTTCCTGAGCACTTTGCTGATTCTGAAGACTTGGGGTAGACATGAAGACACCAATCTCAGTCTCCCTCAATCCCAAAATCTAGAGAAGGAAGCATTAAACTAAGGGAAAGACTGCGCTCGGAGCACTAGTCTCAGAGTAGGAAGCTCGCTAAATGCATACATATAATCATATCTGAAGGAAAAACATTACATTAGACACCAGGTTTAAAATTAAGGAATACAGAAAATTAAAACCCCCAATGATTAAGTTAATCTTTGATGTGAAAGAGAATTCTGGTTGTAAGAACCAACAGAGCAGTTTACCTGATGAAGAAATTATAACCATAGGGCTTATCAGGAGGAGGGATAGGAGGACTTGTGTACTTAAAGCGATTCCTTTCCAGCAGAGAATATCTGACCCTGGTGCTCACCTCTCAGGGCTGATGGTTGGGTCTAAGACAGCAAGCCTCCAGAGAACCACCATCTCGTCACACATACTTGCACACGCATGAGCAGCCACTTCCGACTGGCCATTATTGCGGCCAGTGTGCCCGCTAGCACTGCTGTGGGATGCTGATGTTCTCACACTGTACCACCAACCAGTTATCTGCCAAAGACGATACAAGCAATGCAGCTACACCATGAATGAAGTCCCATTCCCAACCCACCCACCTCATCAAAACAATACTAAGCAGCACTTAACTTTGGCAAGAAGGCTACGCCAGGGCAGAGTCCCTGTGGGCTGCTGCCCCTTTAAGACAGCTAGTACAGGCGGGCTACAGGTACTGAGAGACGATGACAGTGTACTTGAGAGGAAACAGCTGCGCATTGGCATGGCAGGAGTCAGCCCAGGAGGAGCCCATTTATTTTTGCAGAATGGATCTTAATAGGCAGAATGGCTTCCACTTATGGATTCCCCAATACCTGCTCATAGGTCAGACACTGATCAGTCAGGATCTCCAGCAGAGGAGCCGCATTGCTGTCCCGTCTCTTAAACATCTCCCGAACAATGGAGAGCAGGTTCCAGATTCCCTCAGGTTCTCGCCCTCTCAAGGGACGCAAAAGACACGCCCATTCAGCAGCTGCAGGGGGCTCAGTGGAGGAGAGATACATAGAGTTCACATCACTGAGAGGATGAAAGGGAGAATGGGAAACAGGAAAAATAAGATGAAGGGTGTGCAGCACAACATCTGCAGTATCATGTTCCATGGTGCCAGATGTTTGCATAATGAATGGGGCTTGGGTAAAACTGGTCTCCCTGAAGAGATACAGCATAGATTCCATGCAGACTCTGGAACAGAAACACTATGCTGACTTGGATACAATGACTAGCTGAGCTCAACAGAAAGGGTCCTAGCTAATCCAACTTATTTATTTACATTTTTACCCCGCCCTTCCCCAAAGGCTCAGAAGGGGCTCTCAAAAAACATAAAATACAATTAAGAGACATTAAAATAGAACCCAACAAAATACCCGACCCAGTCCAACCCCAACCTTCCACCTGTGCGCGTCAATCCCCCATCTTAGCAGTAGACAAGACCCACTGAGAATGCAACCTAGAACAGCAACCCCAGATTCAGCGTAAATGTTACATTCTCAGTTGTAAACTACGTAGTCCACGTGATAAGTTCTCCCACAGAAAGTGTCTTTGTTGCAGGACCTTCTTGTAGGAAGATCACGCCCTTACTCTGAGGAACAAGAGATTTACCTAAAAACAACAGGAGAGGGCCCACAGAATTTGTGAAGGGTTTTCTTTATGTTGTCACTCAGAGTAGATTCATCCAGGTACCAGGTGCTTTGATCTGAGGCTGAAGGTCCAGCAGTTGGATCTTGAAAGAGAAGAGACAATCTGCAGGTGCTGGACAGAAGAATAGGCCCCCTGACCCAAAGGACTACAAATAGCACAAACAATCATTTCAAATTTATTTCTGGACAGAAGCCAGTGGCAGCTGGTGGACTTTTAGGTTGGTGGGGCGGGTGGCATCGCCACCAATAAAGTCTGGAATTACTACCCGGTAATTGTTGCCCACTGATGCGGCAGATGTCCTTGGGGTGGTTAGAGATACCTGTTGTGAACTGGACCCGTGCCCATCCTGGCTGGTTAAGGCCAGCCGGGAGATACTGGGGCCATTGCTGACGGCAGTTATCAATACCTTCCTTCGGGAGGACAGAGTGCCGGGCTGCCTCAAGAAGGCGGTGGTGCGGCCTCTGCTCAAAAAACCATCACTTGACATTGACTCCCTTGCCAGCTATCAGCCAGTCCCTAACCTTCCCTTTTTAGGGAAGGTTACTGAATGGGTGGTGGCTCAGCAGCTTCAGGGGCATCTGGACTGTGCCCGTTTTCTGGATCCCTCACAGTCCAGCTTTCATCTGGGTTTTGGCACTGAGACTACACTTGTGGCCTTGGCTGATGACCTCTGCCATGAGCTGGATCAGGGTAGATTGGCCCTTTTGATGCTGTTTGATCGGTCGACTGCATCTGATACCATTTACCAGAAGGTGCTGGTGACTCGTTTGCAGGACCGAGCCAGGGTGAGTGGAATTGTTCCGTTCCTTCCTGGCTGGGTGAACACAGCAGGTGGTACTGGGGGATTGCTCGTCATCTCTCAGGGACCTCACATGTGGGGTTCTGTAAGGTTCTATTCTGTCCCCTCTCCTGTTCAATGTGTAGATGCAGCCTCTGGGTGAGGTCGTGAGAGGGTTTGGTGTGCGGTGTCAAATATGCTGTTAACAGCCAACTGTACCTCTCGTTTTCAGCTGACTCAGGCCCAGCAGTGTCTGGTGGCTGTGGGGGGCCGGATGAGGGCGAGCCGACTTAAGCGGAATCCTGACAAGACGGAGGTGATGCTGGCAGGAGGGGCTGAGGAAGTGGCAGCCCCTGTAATTGATGGGGTTTGCCCTCAGTTGGTCCCTCAGGTCAATAGTCTGGGGGTGCTCCTTGATTCGCAGCTCCACCTGGATGTTCAGGTGGTGGCTGTGGTGAGAAGCGCTTCCCGTCAATTACATCTGCTGTGCTGGCTTCGGCCATATGTCTCGAACTCCGACCTGGCCACCATCATCCATGCTTTCATCACCTCAAAACCTGACTATTGCAACGCGCTCTACGTGGGACTACCCTTGGTGACTGTTCAAAGACTGCAGTTGGTGCAGAACGCAGCAGTCCGTCTCCTTACAGGGACAGGTCATTGTGAGCACATTACACCAGTGTTCCATTTTCTGCACTGGTTGCCTATAGTCTTCCGGGCCCGATTCAAGGTGTTGGTTTTGACCTATAAAGCCCTACATGGTCTGGGCCCAGCCTACCTGCGGCATCGCCTTACTCCCTGGGTCCTGGATCAGACTCTGTGGTCAGCCGGGGGTGCCTTCCTCAAGGTCCCCCGAGTTTCTTGAGTGGCGACGATAGGGAAGGCGTTCTTAGTGGCCGCACCTAGGCCGTGGAACAACCTCCCAACAGAGGCCTCCTTTAGCCCCTGATCTCCCCTTTTTTCAAAGGCTGTGTAAGACCTTGCTATTCGGTTATGTATATAAGCAAAATTATATTTTTATATGTATTTTACTGTTGAAAGTTGTGAGCTGCCCTGAGCTGCTGAGAGCAGGAGGGGGCAGGCGAGAAATAAAACTAACTAAATAAATTAATTAATAAATACAAAACATTTCTGGCTCCAGTTCAGATGTGGTACAATAAGAAATTAGACTGACTCAGAACTGTACATACATTGGCGTCTGCTTATTTATTTTAAGAAAAAAAATACCTCTCCCCTCCTGCCACAGGCAGGTCGGGGCAGCTTACAATTTATAAAAAGATAAAAACAATAAAACCATAAAGCACAGTAGAACACTGGAGGTTAAACATACCAATCCCCCTAACCCACTCCCCCACCCATCACCCTCGCCAAATGCCTTGTGGAACAGCCAGGTCTCACACCTTCGTAAAAAGGAGGGAAGATCCGGAGCCATCCAGGCCTCTGCCAGGAAGAAGTTCCACAGCCTCAGTGCAGTCACTGAGAACACCCTCTCCATCATCACCCCCCTCACCCCCCAAAATACCAGGCAACTTTGAGGAAGGTGCCCCTGGTCTACTGCAGGGGTCACTCTAAAGCCCAGGGAGTGAGGTGGTCGTGCAGGTAGGTAGGGCCCAAGCTGTTTAGGGCTTTATAGGTAAGCATCAACACCTTGAATCAGGCCGGTTAGACTATAGACAGCCAGTGCGGAAAACAGAGCACCAGTGTAATATGCTCCCGAGGGCCCATCCCCATAAGGAGGTGGGCCGTTGCATTCTGCACCAGCTGCAGTAACCATCACCATGGGTAACTCCACGTAAAGCGCTTTACAATAGTCCAGTCTTGAGGTGATGAAAGCATGGATGATAGTGGTCAGGTCGGAGATGTACAGCCAAAGCTGCCACACCAGATGTAATTGGCAAAAAAGCATTCCTTGCCACAGCCTCCACATGGACATCCAGGCGGAGCTGGGAATCGAGGAGCACACCCAGACT
The DNA here is from genome assembly GCA_003113815.1 of Sphenodon punctatus. NCBI lineage: Eukaryota > Metazoa > Chordata > Lepidosauria > Sphenodontia > Sphenodontidae > Sphenodon > Sphenodon punctatus. The sequence continues at coordinate 1,259,246 of QEPC01002445.1, forward strand.
GCAAACCTGGGGAACCAGCAGGGGGCAAACCCCATCAATGATGGAGATTGCCAACCCCACCGCCTTCCCCACTAGCATCACCTCCATCTTATCAGGATTCAGCCTCAGTTGGTTAGCCCTCATCCAAACACCAAGTACCAAGACTGCCGGGTCCAAGTCGGATGAAAATGAGAGGTAAAGTTGGGTGTCATCAGTCTATTGATGACACCGCACACCAAACCTCCTTATGACCTCGCCGAGCGGCTTCATATACATATTGAAAAGGAGAGGGGACAAGATGGAACCTTGCTTAAGTCAAGTTTCTTCAGTCACGTAAAAGAAAAAAAAAAGTTTTGACTAATCAGAAATTCTACTTAAGCAGACCTTAATTGCCCACCCTCTGGCACGACACAGTCGCAGACACCATGGAATCATGAAACCACAGCAGCCAGTAACCCCCTTCCTGCCCATGACCTCAGGAGCTGCTGACACTGCTGGCAGTCCTGGTCAATGGAGGCACATACTGGGCAGGACACACAGGAAGCTGCTGTCCTCCATGGCATTGGCTCTTCTCGTGCGTGTCACCAGGGGGGTTTTGTAGTGCTTTGAACCAACGTGGTGGTGTATTTTGTGTGTCTGTCCTTTAAGAGCTCCCGACAGGACTGTGGGTGGGATTGGGGAGGCGGTTGGCATGGGCATCTGTCTGCTGGTGTGGGTGGGCCACCCCAGTTCATATGGGCTGGCAATCCATGGGTTCCTGTTGCCACACACTTTTTTGGCTTGCCCTGCACAGGACATTCTGGGTTTTTCAGCAGCACCCCATGAATGGGTGCTGCATGGCTCACAGAAACGCACATCTCCCCCGCACCAACTTCAAATCAGCAGTCAGACGAGTGGTTACTGGTGGTCATTTGTGGTAATCTGATTTTCAAACAGCTAGAATGGCCAGGATTTCACACACATGGCTTAGCCTGCCTCTCAGTGCGAGTCTGCATGTCTGGAGAGAGAGAGAACCAAGGTTTCCCAACACCTGCTCGACATGAAGACTCACCCTACCAAGATATGCATTAGCCACATGCTGCCAAGAAATTACACACTCAAAACGTCCTGGTATTTTTTGGCTGAGGGGGTGTTCTCTATACACCTTGAAAATTCCCAGTTATCAGGGTTCAGAATTTTACTTATCCAGATCAAGCAGCAAAATTGGTGTGTGGTTGTGAAAAACAGGTTCAACTTATCTAGGAATTCAAGTTATGCAAGCTGTGTTTAAGTAGATTCCATTGTACAGAAGTAGATAGGTTTTAACGTTCTTCCTCCCCTTCCAAAGGAATCTCAGAAATCAGTCTCTTTTCTGAATGCCAGTGGAGTCCAAGAATGTACACATGATGTTCTGCACCTAACATCAAGATTTCAGTTACATGCACATTGTATGCTGTACATGGGCTCTGGGAGCTGGGTCATATGAACATGAGTTGCCATAGGATATAAATAAGAATGTGAGAGAAGAGGCGAACCTTGGATAAACCTGGAGCTGCCATACAATTCCACAGGCAGCTCAATACTCCTATTTATGTGGGAGGAGATCATGCAAACACGTTGTCCCAAGGTCCCTGGAATATGTAGTCCCTGAATCCATTCATCATCTCTATGCCCTGAGGTACCAAGATTATGCCTAAGTAGGTGTTTTGTGTAACCAAGACTGGGTCGAGCCATTTGCAACTTCGGAATTGCTACTTGCTCTACTGCTTCTGCTTGCTGTAGTGATCATCGTTCACTACAGAAAGTTAGTTTGACTGTAGTAACTCTGTTGCAGGAAGATTCTGCTGCTGTCAGACTGGAGGTTTTCACTCAATGCTATACCTAGCTGCACAGGAGTGAGGAACTTTCTCCTTCCCAAAATTGGCCATTTTAAACAATGTAGCAATTGCACAGCTCACAAGATGGGTTGCAACCCCCTTTCCTTTTATGTGGGTCAAGGTACATGCTGAACATTAAGGCAAATTTTAAGTCAGCCAAATATTTCTAATCAAATGTGAAAAAGCTCCCGCCCTCAAACAGTTCCTGAAAGAGCCAATAGCTCATCAAGTTCAAATGGGAGATCTTGCTGGAATTCGGAGGTTCTGGCTGAAGTTCTTTGTAAGAAATCAGTTGTGGTGAACTTGGAGTCAGCCACAAAAGAGGGAAGAAACCTCTCCCTTGCTTCCTTTTTAAAGCCCCTCCCCTTTCCTCAACTTCCCACCTCCATATTGGATGGGAGCGCTTTTCAAGGGGCCCTCTTAATTGACCGGGTTCCTGCATTGGAGCCTAGCCCCTCTTTTGCCCTGTCCCCTTTCATTTACTGTGCAGATGCCGTGGGGTCGCTTGGCCAAGCACACCCAAGGCATTTGCACAGAAAAGGTCTCTCTGCCTGCTGCCCCCCCTCTTCCCCTACCTAACTGATCTTCATGCCATTCTGGCACATGTGGCCTGGCCCATGCTCTCCCCCTTGCCTCCCTGATGGCATCATCCATCATTGTGCACTCCTGCGCATGTGCACAGGTGCCATTTTGTGCATATGTAGGCATGCCTAGCAATGACCAGCACTACACATTCAAGAAGGCACTCATGCACGTGAACAGAAACGCACAGCTGATGTGCACTTTTGCACATGCATGAGATGCTGCAGGCAGCAGCAACAGCTGCTACAGTTGTGGTATGAGATAGTGCTGTTAGGGCACTGAGGGAGCAGAGATGACACCTCCCACAGCTTCCCCAAAAGAAAGTTGCCCCTGACCAGTGGCCTCCAAACTGTTTGCAGAACCTGTAAAGTTACTTCAGTCTCCTCTTGGTGACACTACATAAAAAGAATCTCCCATTAAGGAGTCTGCCCTTCCTCACCAGCATTCTTGCAAGTCAATCCCTCAAGCAATTCCCTGCCAACCTAAGTCTTCTGGGTACATGCCCTTATAACTCCTTGCCTTTTGTTCTAGCCTTTCAGGAACACTGGCTGAAGGAAAAATGTCTGTTTCCCATTCTCGAGGGATACCTTTCAGAATTTCAGAAGAATAAGTAAACGCCTGATGCGGTTACCTGGGGCTCCACACACTGTGTTGATGGCAGTGGACTGAGAAGATAAGAGCTCATCCAGTAGGCGCTGAGCAGTAGGAAGAATCTGAACAAAAGAGCACAATGTTTAAATGACATTTAAAATTCTTTGCCATAAAAGTAAGTAGCTACTCAGATTTCATTTATTGTTACTAAGCAGTCAACATTTTCTTTAACCATATGGTTACTTTTTAGGGTTCCACTCCTAGGTTTCACTACAGAGTTCTTGCGTATGAGGTGCGTAATGACCTTTTGAAAAAAAAACCAGGAGAGAGAACCATGCATTGCTGTTGAGACCACATTCCTAGTTGCTGCTCCACTTCTTCCTCCTATTCATTTTAAAAACAAAACAAAAAACTGCTTGCATCCTCAGGAATCAATTTGGCAGTTCCCAGCTTCAAACCTAGAAGTAGCTGTAATTCAGAAGCCACCTTTGGTTTTTATGTACTACTTGCGTGTCCTTCCATTCTCAATTCTTAACTCAGCCCTTAAGGTGACAAATAGCAATGTTAGTGGCATCCAGAGCACTAGGAAACCTAGACTTTTTTGGCCTTTCCAGGGATAGAAACGGATGACAATGACAACTGAATTCACACACACACAATCCATTTGCTAACTGAATTTGTACTAACAGTGCGGTAACTCAGATTATGAGTGCTAAAGAAAAAGGTGAAGGATAGGATTCTTCCTGCAATCCATCCCTATTTTACAAATCAAAACATCTTACTGTGCCTGAGAATAAAGCATGAAAAAAATAATAGCGAATATCCTCTGGTGTCATCAGGCGTTTGTGAAGGAGATGGGCTCATTTCCACATATCAGACTAACGAACAGCAACAAACCCACCCATTGGGGCATTTCAAGGTGATCTTTCCAAGACACAAATTACATCTTGGAGCTTAAGTCCCAATGGCTTTGCCTTCAACTATGAAGCACTTGAAAAAACAGTTAATGCCAGGGATCCTTTCCTTCCTGTGGGTCACTTTGAAAAGGAGTACAAGCTCCATGGGTTGAATAGGAGCTGGGGGCAGAGGTGCTCAAGAAGTGTGCTCAGAAGAGGGGGAATGTAGGAAAGTTGGTCCAGATCATGGATCTATGTCATGGATCCATCCCGTTCTTGTATGCATGCCCTTACCTCTGCTCCCTTACCTTAAGCTCACTCCTGTAGTGCAAGGATGTGGACTAGATCCACAGGCCAGATCCAGGGGTCAAATAAAAACCAGACAGAGAAGAGCAACAAAAATGATCAAGGGTATGGAACAGCTCCCGTATGGAGAGAGCTGCGATAGGCTAGGGCTCTTCATCTTGGAGAAGAGATGGCAGAGGGGATAGGATAAGAAGTTTATAAAATCATGAGTGATGTGGAACGCATAAACAGGGAACTGTTATTTACCCTAAGAGTACTAGAACAAGGGGACACTCCATGAAATTAGCTGGTAGCAGATTTAAAACAAATAAGAGGAAGTATTTTTTTCCCACTCAGTACACAACTTGTGGAACTTATGCCAGAGAAAGTGGTCACAGCCGGTAGTGTAGCTAGTTTTAAAAATGGATTGGAATACGTTTTTGGAAGATAGGTCCATTAACGGCTATTAGCGAAGTAGGTTTGGGGAATGTAACTCTTACTGTTGGGGGCTGGAACAAAAGGAAATGGATTGCCCATTTTGACCTGTTGGGTTCTTCTGCCAAAGAGAAAGAGATTGGCCACTGATGGACCATTGGTTTGACCCCGTGTGGCACTACTTATGTTATTATGTACAGAGGCTGAACTGGCCAATGTGCCAAAGACTTCCCACTTCTGCTCTAAGCATTTACCTGGTTTTGCTGTTTTTTTCCATTGCTACATTTGGAAGTAGAACTGAAGCAATAAGGGAATACTCATTACATGCAACCAAGGACCTGAGAGAGCAGTATCTTGGCAAAATCACTTGTGCAGCTAATTGGAATAAAGAGTGTAGTAACACTTGTGAGGAAGAAGAACAGGTAACCATTTCCAAATGCTATCCTCCATCAGGGCCGATTTTCTTAAGATGGACTACATCTTAACCACGATTCCAGGTGCCTGTAAACCAACTCCCATCTCATTTTTTAAAGGCTATCATCATCATAAAGGAAAGTGTATATATATATATATATATATATATATATATTAAATACAGTTTAGTAGCTGGTATCAAGGAGACAAACACACATGTGACCAACTACCTCTGGGAAGCACTAGCCCATCTGAAGAGAATCTGAAAGACCCTGTACCCGAGAACTGCTGAATGAACTTGGTGCATACCCTCTTTTATCATAGGCCCTCAGTGAAGTAAAAGTCAAGTGGCAGCTACTAGCAGTACTGGTATGCATTGGGAAGATACCAAATAAGAGACCCAAAGTCCAGAATTCTGAATGGGAAAGGAGAATTGGTCACCTACCTCGGTGAATTCCTTTCTTCCTTGTCTCTGGGGAAACTCTCCGATGGGTAGCTCTGCGCTTGGCCACTGGAGGCAGAAGAGTGAAATCTCTGTTGTGCATGTGTTGTGGAGCTAGCCCCCCGCTCTTTAGTCTGTATCCAAGCTGTAGGGCCGCTGTCCACTTCCACTGAATACTGTTAACCAATAACTCAAACAAACTCTACATTAGGTTGCAGTCATACTTAACAGTCCTATAAACTGCTACGGGCAACAGAGAATCTAATTGCTATACCAGACTACCGGAACACTATTACTTCCTGTCCCCCACTGTTCTAACCCTCCTGAGTGAGGACTAATGGGTTTATCTGCTTCTTACATTCTTTTCTTTTCTTTTTTTTGGCACTGTTTTGTAGGGAGGGCCGGAGAGTTTCCCCAGAGACAAGGAAGAAAGGAATTCACCGAGATGGGTGACCAAATCTCCTTTCTCCCCTGTCTTCAGTGAACCTCTCTAATGGGATGTACCGAAGCCCTAGACATCCTCATGGGTGGGAGCCAGCTGTGCCGGACGAATCCAGCACTGACTGAAGCACCCGTCTCCCAAAAGCAGCATCTGCTGATTTGTAGGTATCTATCTTATAATGCCTTATGAAGGTATGCAGAAACGACCATGTGGCCGCCCTGCAGATCTTGTCGTAAGGAGCCCTTGCTTTAAAGACATATGACGCTGCTGCGCTCCTTACCAAGTGTGCCCAAATTTGGATTGGAGGCACCTTACTTTTTGCCCTATAGACCTCCTGAATACATTGTTTCACCCATTTTGAAATTAGTGTTTTCGAGGCCTTGGATCCCCTGTAACCGGTTCTAAGGTTCACAAATAGAGCCGAGGTTGACCTAAATCCCTGGGCTCTACGGAGGTATGCTTTTAGTGCTCTTCTTGCGTCTAATTTATGCCAAACCTTTTCTTTAGGATGTTTCGGATTCGGGCAAAAGGATGGCAGCGCTATCTCCTGATTCTTGTGGAACGGAGTGTTTACTTTTGGAACAAATGCTTGATCCACCCTGAGCATAACCGACTGTTCTTGAAAAGAACAGAAGTTTTCCTCAATTGATAAGGCTCCCAATTCTGAAATTCGCCTAGCTGACATTACAGCTATGAGAAACACTACCTTAAGTGTAAGCATATAGGTAAAAATGTGTTTTAACGGCTCGAAGGACGCTCTAGTAAGAGCGAAATTTAAACGAAACGAAATTTAAGTTCCAAGTAGGGTATCTGTGCTGTACTGGTGGCGATAGAACCTTTGCTGCCTTATGGAACTGCCTGCCATGGCTGTGTGTCGACACCTGTCTATTGGTTACTGCTTTCAGGACCGAGCCTATTGCCGCTGCCTGTCTTGTCAGTGTGCTTGGCTTAAGGCCCTTGTCCAGTCCCTCCTGAAGGAACTGCAGGATCTCTTTGACCCCTGCTTTACACGGGTCCAAAGCCCTGTCAGCCGACCACAAGGCGAACACCTTCCAGGTAGCCTTTTACGCCCTTCTTGTCGCTGGACGGCTGGCATGTTGGAGTGTAGCAAGAACTGAATCAGAGTAACCTCTCTTCTTTAGGGTCTCTCTGACAAGAGCCACACTGTCATGTTGAGGCTGTGTAGATTGTCGCAGTGGAGAGGCTCCTGCGTTAACAATGCTGGTCTGTTCCCAACAACACGTATCTCCCGTGGCTGAGGATTATGAGGCTGGAAAACCACGGTCTCCGAGGCCATCACGAGGTTACTATGAGTAGATGAGCCCCTTTCTTGATGGTCTTGTCTATGATTCTGGTGATCAGGGGAATAGGTGGAAATGCATACAAGAGTCCCGCTGGCCAGGGCTGGTTCAGCACATCCACCGCCTCCGCAGTTGCACATTGAGTTCTTGCCATAAATCTGGGTAATTGTGTGTTCTGCTGGTTGGCGAACAGGTCCATCACTGGGAAGCCGAACCTTGCCACGAGATCCTTGAAGACCGTCTTGTTCAGCGACCACTCGTGTGGGTCCAGAGTTTGCCTGCTCAGCCAGTTCGTTGTCTTTGCCTTTGATGTGCAAGGCTTTCAGTGAGGTAACATTCTTCTGGGCCCATCTGAAGAGAATCTCCAATTCCCTGTGGAGGATCGGTGACCTGGAACCCCCCTGGTGATTGATATACGCCTTTGCAGTGATATTGTCCGTGTAAATCAACATGTTCCTGTTCTCCGTCCCTGGAACCAGTTGTTTCATTGCGAGACATATGGCTTCCAGTTCCAGGTAATTTATACTGTGTGCCTGGTCTGCCTTGCTCCACCGCCCCTGGACTGAGCGGCTCCCGGAGTGAGCCCCCCAACCTGAGAGGCTGGCATCTGTTGTGATTGTCTGCCTTACTGGCTCTGTGATTGGAACGCCATTGGCAAATGGCTTGGGGCCTAACCACCAAGACATAGAGTGACCTAGCCCTGGGGGGAATCCGCACCCACGGGTTGAGCCCCGCTGTTAGCTCTCACTGCATAGGCCGCAGCAGCCTCTGCAAGGGTCTCATATGGAGCCTTCCCCATTGCACCTGTTTTGTGCAAGAGACTAGCAGCCCCAAAGTCTGTGCCAGGGTCTTTAACCTCATCCTCCTTTGGATCCTTAATCACTGGATGAGTGCCCTGATCTCATCCTGCCTGGCTTGGGGTATTAGTGTGACTCTTAAGTTGGTATCTATGAGCACCCCTAGGTGCTCCAATCTGTGAGTCGTCTGGAGATGGCTCTTTTGCAGATTTATTAAGAACCCGTGTAACGACAAATATTCCATTGTCCTGGCGAGGTCTGCTGTGATCTTGGGTAGGGAGGGGGCCCAGACTAGTATGTCGTCCAGGTACAGGTAAATATGTACCCTCTCCCTCCTGAGGTTTGCCACCAGGGATACTAGGATCTTCGTGAATGTCCTCGGGGCAGAGGACAGGCCAAATGGGAGGGCCTTGAATTGATAATGTTCTTCCCTGTAGCAAAACCTGAGCCACATTCTGTGTGGCTGCCAAATGGGTACATGCAGGTATGCCTCCTGCAGGTCCAGGGATGCTAGCCAATCTCCCTCCCTCAGGGATTGGGATATGGAGGTTACAGTTTCCATTTTGAACCTCTGTAGCCAAACTGACCTGTTCAGGAATTTGAGGTCCAAGATTGCCCTCCACGTCCCATCTTTCTTTGGAACTAGAAACATGATTGAGTAAAGCCCCTGACCCCTCTGATATAGGGGAACCTTTTCTATTGCTTGACTGCCAAGGAATCTTTCAATCTCGTGACATGGCCCTTTCTTTCCTCTTGTCTTGTAGAGGCAGGGGAAGGTAGGAATCTTTGTCTGGGTCTTCTTAGCAGATCTATGTGGTATCCGTGGTTTACTGTCTCTAGAACCCATTTGTCTGAGACTGACTTTTCCCAGAGCCCTGAGAAAAGCTGTAGCCTGCCCCCTACCTTTTGATCCCCTCGATAGTCAGGCATTCTGCTTAGACTGGCCCGAGGGAGAACCCCTTCCTCTTTGCCTGTCGAACCTGGGAAACTTCCTTCACCTTCCTCGAAAGGGGAAGTTATTCCTCCCTTCTCTTGCCTGCTGTTGGAACCTTTTAAAGCCTCTGTAGGCTGGTCTGGGCCTGTAACTTTGGGGACAAAAAAACTTCTTTGTACCCATCTGCTGAAGGTTTTTACTTTTGCTCTTATCATTTGCATTTGCCAGTACCTTGTCAGGGCAGACCCCAAATAATTTCTGCCCCTTGTATGGGGCTGACGCCAAGAGGTTTTTTGCTGTCACGTCACCCTGCCATGATCGGAGCCAGACTCTTCTCCTGGCTGCTACCAAGCTTGCCACTGCTTGGGCTGACCAGTC